>OX369308.1:5013510-5489963 GCA_947284805.1 Coleophora flavipennella
CCTGTATGACGACGGGACACAAGTCACAACTGATACTACACCTATATTTACTGTGTTGTTCAGTATGGTAAGCAGATCCTACATCAGTTGTGTTACATCCTGTATGACGAAGGGACACAAGTCACAACTGAAACTGCACCAATATTTACTGTGTTGTTCAGTATGGTAAGCAGATCCTACATCAATTGTGTTATACCCTGTATGACGACGGGACACAAGTCACAACTGATACTACACCTATATTTACTGTGTTGTTCGGTATGGTAAGCAGATCCTACATCAGTTGTGTTACATCCTGTATGACGAAGGGACACAAGTCACAACTGAAACTGCACCAATATTTACTGTGTTGTTCAGTATGGTAAGCAGATCCTACATCAATTGTGTTACACCCTGTATGACGACGGGACACAAGTCACAACTGATACTGCACTAACATATTTACTGTGCTTTTAGTCAACTACGCCAAAAGGAGCGTTATGTTTTTCGAGTGTCTGTATCAATGTATGTATATTTATTTATTTCTTTGGCATATGCTTTGTAGCCTAAACGGCTTGATGGATTTTAAAGTGCGAGGTGTCGTTAGATTCGTCTTAGTCCCGTTAGTGACATCGGATACATTTTTACCTGATGGGCTTAAAAAGAGGGGTAAGTTTGTATGCGGTCGGGTTGTCAATTTTTAATTATTTCGTGTAGTTATTCATGGTTTTTTTTTAACCTATCATCTCCAATCTACTGTGTGAAGATTTAAGTTTGAGTTTTAAACACTGGAGACTGGTCGAATCTGAAAAGTGAGGACATACCAATGGGAGACCTGTCTATGAAATTACGAGAGAAAACGTTATTGCGACTCCCATGTTTAGTCATAAACATTAATTAAATTTCTGTAAGAGCAAACGGATAGAGGTACCTACATACAACCAAAATTTTAATTAATGTAATTAATTAGATTTAAATTTTAGAATGTTCAACTCTCACTTTCTAACTGAGCTGTTTGTATTACTGCTGATTTAAGAATCTGATAATATGATGGATGAGTGTACTCTTTTATTTAAATTGGTTCCAAAAGGATTTATTATTTGGTCTTATTTTATGGGACTAGAGGGTAAGACCTCTCAGTGGTTTTCATCATCATCATATCAGCCGAAAGACGTCCACTGCTAGACAAAGGCCTCCCTCAAGGATTTCCACGACGACCGGTCCTGCGCTGCCCGCTCCAAGTGTGGAAGGCAAACGTTTTTCGGTGGTTTTAGCAAAAGTATATTGTTAATTTACATAGGTACCTGCTTTATTTGTTTTTAAATTAATTATGTCAACATTAAAAGTATAAAAACACATTTTCAACTTTTATCTGCAATCTAAAATAGATAAATTAACTTCTACTGTATAGGCACATACGTACTTTTACTTTAAAAAACCAGTTAAGTGGGAATCGGACTAAAACGCGGGTTCCGTACCACCATACCTTTCCACGCTAGTATAACAATGATACTTATTCATTATCATTACCACAGAATACATAATTCTACAGAACGCTAAAGATGATCTCGTTGAGCAGCAAAGTTTTTTTCTTATCTGTGATCATTGCAAACAAAAGACATCAACACGAGCAACAATGTCCCCCTTGGTTTAGCCAACCTCTAATCAAGATATTAAAAGAAAAACATAAATATCACCAAAAATACAAAATATATAAAAATAAATCAGATTATTTATCGTTTTCTTTACTTCGTCAAAGAGCTAAAGAATTAGAGAAAGAATGCTTTAAGTCATACATGTGTAAAATTCAAAATTCAATTGTCTTAGATCCAAAATCTTTTTGGTCTTACGTTAAGAGCAAAAATAAATCGAATGCATTCCCTAATGTTATGAAATACAACAACATTACGGCAAACACGGGTGATTCTATTTCTAACCTTTTCGCCTCCTATTTCAGTTCTACATTTCGTACAGTGTCTGGTAACCTAAGCTTTGCATCAGGCTCTTCTGGCTACACTGAAAATTCTGCCTCCTTCATAAGCTCTATTGAAGTCTCTTCAACTGAAGTCCTGAGGCTTCTTCAAAACCTTGACTTATCTAAGTCGGGTGGTCCGGATACTATGCCCCCAATGTTTATTGTCAACTGTTCGGTAAGCCTCGTAGAACCGTTGTGCATTATATTTAAACGCTCGCTTGCTGAAGGTACTGTCCCAACTTTATGGAAATCTGCTTTCATCACCCCGGTCCATAAAAAAGGCAACAAAGCTGATGTGGAAAACTACAGGCCCATTTCAAAACTGTGCCTATTTGCTAAAATACTGGAAAAACTGGTTCACAATCAAGTGTACAGCGCTTTGAAACCATTTTTCAGTTCGGACCAACATGGTTTCTTAAAAAACCGCTCCACAACATCTAATCTTTTACTGTCTTCAGATTAAATTTCTGATAGGATGGACCGAGGTGATCAAGTTGATGTCATTTATACCGACTACAGCAAATGCTTTGACCGTATTGATCATGCAGTACTGTTGACTAAATTATTGGATGCAGGTATCCATGGTGATCTGTTTAGATGGTTTGCATCATACATCGAGAATCGTAGTCAGGCAGTCGTCCTTCAAGGATATACATCATCGTGGACCCCCATATCCTCTGGAGTACCCCAAGGTTCCTTGCTGGGACCACTTTTATTTACTATTTTCGTTAATGACATAAAAAAATGTTTTCTGAATTCTAAAATTTTGTTATTCGCAGATGATATGAAAATCTTAAAAACAATTAAAACAGTCTCGGATGCGCAAGCTTTGCAAAGTGATTTAAATATTTTTTCATTATACTGTCTTACCAATAAATTAGATTTGAATGTCTCCAAATGCTTCCACATGACATTTTGTCGCAAGAAAAACTATATAAAATTTAATTATTCCTTAAATGATCAGAATGTTTCTAAAGTTGAGTTTACTCGTGACTTAGGTGTAATATTTGATTCGTATCTTCTTTTTGATAAACACATAGACAATATAATTTCGAAGTCTACGAAAGCCATGGGATTCATTATGAGAACTTCTGCTAACTTTGATAACATTAAGGCAATCAAAATTCTTTACTGCGCCTATGTTCGAAGCCATCTTGAATATGCTTCCCAAGTGTGGAACCCCTATATGAGACATATAGATCCAGAATTGAGAGAATACAAAGGAAATTCCTGCGTTTCTTAGATTTCAAGACCCGTCAAACATCTCTTGACTACAACCATCGATGTCAGCGTTACCATTTCTTGCCTCTAGATGTAAGACGTAATATTAATGATATCAGTTATCTTTCGAAATTAGCATCGGGTGCTATTGATTGCCCTGAATTATTGGAAAAAATAACTATGCGTACTGACCTCTTAAATTACAGAAAAAGACCTCTTCTCCATGTACCACTTGTTCACACGAACTATAGACAAAATTCTTTCCTTATACGCGTATCTAGAAAATTTAACAGTTTATGTGATAATTTTGACCTCTTTTGCTCCAGTACCTTATCCATACGGCGAATTCTTGCTGCTGAGTTTTTCGAACTGTAATTTACTTCTTTCTTTAAGTTTTTGATGCTAGCTGTTGTTTAATTTATTTTTATTTTTGCTGTTGTTTGTTTTTTCTCTTTTCCACAATTGAATCAATTCTTTACATATATACATTTTTTTTGTGATGCGCTTTTTTAATTTTTATTGGTGGAAACTTTTTAATGGCATTGTTTTTTATCTACTTAAGTTTGTTTATATTATTTAATTTGTCTGTAAGTTTTCCTAAAACAAATAAATAAAATAAATAAATAAATAAAACAGTTTTTAAATTCAGTTCGGACTCCGTAGCGCAAGTAAGACTTACACTTAGCTGGTTTTTAGTATTTGATATTTTACTTCAAGAAAAGTTATATAATCAGACCAAGTAAGACGCCTCCCACGAGGTGGACCGAGGACCTGGTTAAGATCGCGGGAAGCCACTGATGCGGGCAGCGCAGGATCGGTCGTTGCGTAAATTCTTTGGGAGTCTCCATAAGTTTTTTTTCAAACTTTTAATATTTTATGGTGAATCTCCCATTATAACACATATTCTGTGAAAGTTTCAGCCAGCTACCAATTACGATTCCAAAGATACAGCCTTTTAAAGGTTGGACAGACAGACGGACGGACAGCGTTACGCTTAGTATGAGTATGAGGGTCCTGTTACCTGTTTCAGAACCCGAAAAATCAACAATTAGTTAACAAACTAATCATGTAACTACCTTCCACCTCTGTTTTATTAGTTAACAAACTAATCATGTCCCTACCTACCACCTCTATTTTATTAGTTAACAAACTAATCATGTCCCTACCTACCACCTGTTTTATTAGTTAACAAACTAATCATGTACCTACCTACCACCTCTGTTTTATTAGTTAACAAACTAATCATGTCCCTACCTACCACCTCTGTTTTATTAATTAACAAACTAATCATGTCCCTACCTACCACCTGTTTTATTAGTTAACAAACTAATCATGTACCTACCTACCACCTCTGTTTTGTAATTTAATAATAGTGCGAGTGTTATAAATTATTGCGCTGTATCGCTGCATCGCTGCATCTATTTCATGTCCCATGTAGTCTCATATCATAACTAAATCCTCTGCCACCTGCTACCAGCTCCTGCCTACCTGATTAATGTCTACTCTGGTTCACTATACACTTACCTTCTATATTATTATACTTACCTAGGACTTAAATAGGTATCTGGTGTCTCAGAGGAGATGTGATCTGATCTACCGAACCGTGGAGGGGTCGTCGAACTTCCGCCGTCGGCGACAGACGATTGTTTTGTTTTATTTTATTTTTATTCCATTGTAGCTTTGTACTTTTTATTACGTTCGGTGCGGTCACATTGGTACGTTTTTAATCGATAAGATTTGTTGGTTTGATAGGCGTGCCTCGATTTGATATGCCGTTACATACTTACAAAAATATTCGCTTCATTCATACTTATTCTCCTTTTGTTCAGCCGAAAAACGTCCACTACTGGACAAAGGCCTCCCAAGGATTTCCGCGACGACCGATCCTGCGCTGCCCGCATCCATCGGCTTCTCACGATCTTCACCAGGTCGTTGGTCCACCGCGTGGGAGGTCTGCCTACGCTACGTTTTCCGGTGCGCGGTCGCCACTAGAGAAATTTACTACCCCAACGGCCATCTGGTCTACGAGCTATGTGCCCTGCCCATTTAGCGATTCTGTGAGCTATGACGGTTACTTTGGTTCTCCTGCGAATCTCCTCGTACTATACCGAACGTACCTGGTTAAATAAAAAGATTTAACCCAAAGATAATCTAATCACGGAGGAACAACCTATTTCTTTTATAATTCTCCTTTAAAAAATCTTAAAGAAGATTCCATATCTTTGGTTAATATATATTTTTTATTTGCTTGAAATAAAAAAAATACGAGCGAGACCTACAGTACTCGCATATGATGTGTAACATGTGACAAAATACTTTAGGTTAGTTAGATTTGATGACGATATTGTACCTGGGTGGCGGATCTGACAGTAACGAAAAAAACCGACCAAGTGCGAGTCGGACTCTCGTAAAGTAGAATTCCGCGCTTTTGCGACTTCCTGTTACACATTTCCGTCCCATGGTACACATTTCCGTCCCATTTCACGAAATCACTCCCACAAATTGCAGGAAAGCGAGAGCAAAGATTTTACACATCAAAAAAGATAAAAGGACGGCAAAGATACGGCAGACTAGGCTGTATGGTCATATATACCTTTGCCTTTTCCGCGCTTTTAAAGCCTGAAAAAAGGACGGCAAAGATACGGCAGACTAGGCTGTATGGTCATAGATACTTTTGCCTTTTCCGCGCTTTTAAAGCCTGAAAAAACGCGACTTCCTGTTACACATTTCCGCCCCATTTCACGAAATCACTCCCACAAATTGCAGGAAAGCGAGAGCAAAGATGTTACACATCAAAAAAAGTGGCAAAGTAAAAAGCACGTGTGCGCTAAAATTAATTCGCGCACAGTTTACTAGCATTTAGAGTACAACTTTTCGAGCAACTGTATTGAAAACATTTTTTTTATTACTTCAAGTATATTATATATTTTTTCTATAGTGATATCCTTACGCCGTCTTTTAATAATTTGAATTGAATGTTGTGATTTGATCAATGTGATGTTACATATACATAACATGACTAACATGTCACATTGTATATTATCTTGAAAGACACAAATTATAGTGTATTGCGAGCTCAGGAGGACGCCGCGAGGTCTGAAGCGTCAGTTTATCATGCGCGTATCGCATGAGCATTTAATTAACTACGTAGCTTCCTCCATCCGTATGGAGGCATCACTCCAACATCGCCTTAACAGATAAGACGTAACGTTCCAACTGACTGAACCGATTCTGGACATAGTTAACCACGAAAATACACGTTTGGTTTTGGATCACTGACATAATTAGAGCTGAAACTGAACAACTTCTCCTAAGGGGCTTGCGTTACTGCTTCAAATACAAAGTTTAAAACATTCATATGAATTTTAAAACCGTAGGTTCCTTGGAGAAAATTGTTCAGTTTCATGAGGTAGAAGCTCCAGTCACACCCTGGACACTTCATACAACGGGCCAGAAATGACATTTCAAAAAAGGAATGAAAGAACATACAAAATGGTTGCGAAATCCTATACGTTCGACAACCAAACTGTAACCAATCTGTATCAATCTGGGTGACGAGGGGGTGAGGTCGCAATCTAGGGAGCGGCATGGAGTGTCCATACAGTATGTTAGTACTAATATATATACTTTGACAATGACTAAATCGTCTGATACGGACACATAAGACGAATGATGATAATACTAAATTACAGATACCTAACAATTAATTAGTGCCTTCTTATCTAAGGTAATTTATTTTCAACCGACCGATTTCCAAAAATAAAGGTTCTCAATTCAACTGTATGTTTTTTTTGTATGTTTGTTACACGATATCTTCGCATATTGCGGACCAATTTTCATGATTCTTTTTTTAGTCGACAGGGTATGCTGCCAAGTTGTCCCATATAAAGTTTATCAAAATTGGTATTATACGTTTTTGGAAAATTTACAAAAAACAAAAAAAAATTAATAAGTTGTTGCGATGGAAGTCGGTTTTTTAACGTGTTTAGCGTTTCCAATTATATATTAAGTAAAGTTATTATTTCGGATAACTGCATAATAAATGTTGCGTTAATTTAAAGTGACACTCTTTAATACATATTTTTAGGGTTCCGTAGCCAAAGGGTTACAACGGAACCCTATTACTAAGACTTCGCTGTCCGTCCGTCTGTCACCAGGCTTTATTTCATGAACCGTGGTAGCTAGACAGTTAAATTTTCACAGACGATGTATTTCTGTTGTCGCTATAACAACAAATACAAAAAAATTGAAAAAGTTAAAAAATAAATGTGTTATTTTAAACGTGAACAAACTAGCGTCATCTAGTATGATGGTACGGAACCCTATGTGTGCGGTTCTGACTCGCACATGGCCTGTTTTATTGTATACTTAACAAAAAAGGTCCCGTTAAAGTTTATTTTCGTCGTAAAGTTTGTGTGTATGTAACGCAATATTGATCACAACATCATTTAAGTGCCCATTAACATGTGGGATACGACCGTCGATTTCACGATTTCTTGTGTTACACTTTTATTTAACAACAGCAATATTTTAGAAATTGCCGTAAAAACAAAAAAATGCATAACTTTAGTACTTGATAGCGTATTCACAAAATCTTTTCCCATACAAACTTAAAATTACTACTTATTGAAAATGGATGCGCCGATTGTCATAATAGTTTATACACATAATCAATTCACAAAATTCTAGTTTGTGGATAGATTACATTAAAAAATAGTGTTCTTGCTAACTAATAGTGTTTTAAGGTTTAAATTTCGATTATCTTTTTCAAAATAAAGTATTTCGAAACACTATTTCATCACACACTAGAATTTTGTGACTTCCTTATGTGTATAAAGTTTCATTAAAATCGGCCCATCCATTTTCAAATGGTAGTAATTTTAAGTTTACATGGGAAACGATTTTGTGAATACGCGCTTAAGTCAAACGAGTAACGAGCAAGTCACATTTTCATCCCGTTATTACAGCTACCTTAAGTCATGAGAAAACGTATGAGTGAGTCTATTTGAAGATCCGAATAAAATTGTCCCTACATCCAGAAATCATTTGCTTTGCAATGCGATATTAAATGCTCGTTTGACGCATTGCATCGTGCAAATGTGAATACATTTACATGTTACTTTCTGCACGTTCCCACATCCGGCGCTTCCTCATACTTGGGCCAGAGAATATAATATATTAGTACTAACATACAGTATGGACATTCCCTGCCGCTCTCTAGATTGCGACCTCACCCCCTCGTCACCCATATTGATACAGATTGGTTAGTTTTGTTTTCTAACGTATAGGATTTCGCCGCCATTTTGTTTGTTCCGTCATTCTTTTTTTGAAATGGCATTTCTGGCCCGTTGTATGAAGTGTCCAGGGTGTGCTTGGGCAGCCACTTTGTTGGTTATTTCTGTACTTTTTCAAGTATTGTATTGAGTTGTCAGTTCAATGCCTCAGGGCATTTTGAAAAGGAAAAGTGTTTGTAGCAGAACTCAAATTACATTGGACCCAAATCAGAAAGTTCAGAAATTTACAAGTCAGGAAATAATTACACGTGAAAATGTGTTTCCGTCTAAAAATCGATAATTGGGACCTAATGAGCGTTTTTCTTCTTATTAAACAAATTTCATCTCTGTTACTTATAATTTAATAATTTTGAGTCATGAAAAAGTAAGATTTCTCAATTTTCCTTTTAATTAATTTTTTTGTGTAAAAAATACTATTGTTATATAATTGTTTTCTCAGATTTTTGTCTACCTAGGTTCAGAAAAAGTTTTTGTTTTACGTGTGATATAAAGTTTAAGATCGACATAGCGAAATCTAGTAAGCATCGTTGAACCTGCGAGAAAAATGGCCATTGAATAATAAAAATATATGTGTACAAGCTGAGAGGAGCTTGATATTACGGGGCCCAAGTGACGCCTAGATCTCACCCTGTACATACGTTTGTGTTTATATTGCGGAAAAGGTTATTGAAGTACAAATAAATATTAATAACATTTGGATTACATACGCACCAGGGTCAACGGTGAGAAGGTAGCTATACAGATGATACGCTACGATTAATCTGACTATAGTCATAGAAATACTTATATATAGTAGAATCACACTTACGTACATTTTTATCACCATCATTGATTAATGCAGAAGTACAGATGTTTATTTGTTTGTTCCACTTTCACACTCTTAAACGGCTAAACGAAATTAGATAAAACATGGTAGTTAGATAGATCAAGCACTGGATTAACACACAGGTTAATTTTTGTTCCACGCTTTCGAACTGCTTGCAGCACGCGCACCGGACACTATCTATTACAGTCATAAAACGAGCCGGCGGAGCCGCGGGAAAAAGCTAGTTAATAATAAATAGTATAAATTGATCATCTTTCAGGGTTTGGTATCCAAAGGGTTCCAATGGGACCCTTACCACAGTATATATATTAGTACTAACGTACCCTTACTAAGGTTACGCCGTTTATCCATCTGTCTGTCCGTCCGTCCTAATTTTTAGGGCTGTATCTTTTGAACCGTATTAAGGAAGCCAGTTGTAATTTTTACTTAATAATTTTTATAGCTGATTATCTAAAAATAATAAAAAGATAAACAAGAAATATTAAGGGGTCCCTATACTAGAAACGTATTTTTTCTTTTGTTTTTTTTTACGGTAAAAACAGTAATACAGTCATACAAGCGTCAAACTATGTGATTATAATATTTTTTAGGGCTCCGTACCTTAAAAGGTAAAGACGAAACCCTTATAGGATCACTCGTGTGTCTGTCTGTCCGTCCGTCAGTCACAGAGGAATTGTTTTGAAATTGCTGGACCCATTGAGTTGCAATTTGGTACAGATATGTGAGTCGTTGACCCAAAAACGGACGTGTAACGTTGATAAATGGGGCCAGTTTTTTGGGGTAACTTGAAGATTTAAAAAAAAGTTTCTCAAAATATAGTGTGTGATATCATCTAGAAACGCTTGTGAGAATTTCAACTTTATTTGAAAATATTAAAAAAAAAATGACGAAAATTGACCCCCCCCCCTCTTTTCTCCGAACTAGTAGTCCTAAAATATTTAAAAATCACGGCTTATGGGGTTGAATACATAGATTACAGGAAAATCTATAAGAAAATCTAAAGTCCTTCCGTTCCCACAGGAAAAATAAAATATCTATAGTTCAGAATAACTATACCCCTATTTACCTAGAGCAAAGTATGTAGTTATTCTGTTGGTAGTTAAAGTTTTGGCGCGCAACCCTGTTTGAACCCGAGTCGCATATGCACTTGGCCGGTTTTTTTATTTGATTGGTATCAACTATCAAATGATAGCGGTACACAATCCCGTAAACTTAAGTAAATAAATCTCATGCACGTCAACTTCTTAAACTTAGATTGTTTGCCAAGATACGGTCGTGGCAAGTAGTGCTATCTGAACCTGAGGCAAATACAGGAGGTGTACTACTTATAACTGTAAAACCTCAAAAGCGACAAATACGGTGGTGTCCAATGAGCTTCATTTTGAAGCCTTGCAAGTTGTTTCTAGTCCACACGATAAAGTTTAACAGACTAGGCTGTATGTCTTGTAAGCCTTTACCTCAACACCCTGAAAATAAAAATAAAATCGGGTGAGGCTGTGTCAGGGCACAATGCAATACGGTATTTTACTACTAGTCATTTATGTTAATTTTGATAAACTGTCAAAAACTAAAGTTTGCTCTGCTGTTATTCGCATTACTGACATAGTGACGTCATAAGTGCCATAGTCTTTAACGAACTTATTTGCTGTTTTTAATATAATTATATAAGATTAAAATAAATTGATATTTCTAATGAGTAAGTGTTTTTTGCTAATCTAGAAGAAATTCTATTAATTGAACATTGTTTTTTTAATTAATTTTTTATACGGTAAAATATCCTGTTGACATCCCTGACTTAAAAAAATATCCTCCGGTCTCAGAGAGCGCTGCGGGCTTAGCCCTACGTGGAACTTGGCCTCCGGCAAGTAACTATTTAGTAATCTGTGCTCCGGCCTCAAGTAATTTTTTAAGTAATATTCCTATACTCTTTGTTTTAAGTTTAGGTTACTTTGTTGCAGCTTTGTTGTAGATTACATTGCTACAGCGCGGTCCCTACTCGAGAGTTTACTCGAGGGTTATCGGTTCTACGAGCTATATCGCCTGCCCATTGCTATTTGAACTTGAACTTGCTAGTTCTTGAGCTATGTCGGTTCTCCTACGATCCTCCTAATTTCGGATTTGATCACGATAACAAACCCCAAGCAGCTCTCTCCGTAGGCCGTTGAGCACATTTGAGCTGGTGGATAAGGCCAGAACTAAGCAACCACATTTTGGAACCATACCTCATGAGTTTTGGCCGTAAATGTGTGATCAGCAAAATGGAGGGGGAGGGGGGGGGGGGGTTACGTGACGTAGCTTTCGGTAAATCATAGCAGGTCTGCGCCGGCGCTGATGTACGATCATCCGGACGCAAGCGGTAACACTACCAGTCATGTAAACGCTGAACAACGCTAAAAGGTTTTACCTACCACAAAATGAAATTGAATCTGGAAAACGTCGGCCAAATTTCAAACTCTACCTATTTATTATACTGAACAACTTTCCCTAAGGAACCAATACAGTCAGAGCTAATTAATGGATTTCTCTTAAAGATTAGCTAACTTTGTGTGGAATGGAAAGTCCAATTTTAATTTCACCTGTACACACCTGTACAACATTTGCTCTAAAACTATGCTAAAGGTTTACATAGAAATTGATCAGAAGAGCAGCGAACCTAGTTAGAAAATTTCAACTTTTAACTTCTTCCAGCCTGACTTAAACGCTCGTGCGTTCAAAATAAAAACAAGTTCAAACATTATTGAACAACTTAGTGTTTTTCTCACAAATCTATACATTAGGTACTTGTGTTATTATAAAAAATATATCTGTAATTAAAAATAATATTGTATGCTTGTGTATGTAGGTTCTTGGTGGAACACTGAACTGAACATATTTAGGTTTTTTCTTGCACTATTCCACAATTAATGTAAATAAAACAAAATTTGTTTATACTGCAACCGGTTTCGTGATCATCTTCGGGCAGTAGACTTTAGAATTTTGTTTTATTTACATTAATTGTGGAATAGTGCAAGAAAAAACCTAAATATGTAAAAAATATGTAGACTTTATTAAAAGTTTTTGTATGTTAATTAAATGAATGTTATGTTATAATACAAACACTATGCATGGTTATGTATGTATAATGTATATATAGATATATTGTGGCAACAGAATTTATTTATTAACCGACTCGCGGATAACTTCGTCGTTTATGAACCGATTTTGATAATTATTTTTTTGTTAGAAAGGAGATTTCCCAAGGGTGGTACCATGATAAGGAAACCAGGATCTGATAATGGCATCCCAGAGAAATCGAAGGGAACCTTAATTTCCTGTTTGAAGTTGTTTTCTTTTGTTCAAAATTATTAAAGAGAACATTTCCTTCAAGTTCCGGCTTGAAAGGGAACAAAATTTAGAAAAAAAGTTTTTGCACTCGTGAGTGCAGGAATCTTGTAAGTATTTAAACTTGGTCTGCTACTAAGAAAACTGAAAAAAAATTCCTTAAGAAACTTTTATCTATAATGGAAACCTGTAGTATCAAAGACTGCAAAGTTTATTTAGAAGTAGTTTTTTTTAAAGCTATATCCTAAAAAAACAAAACTTCATTTTCACTCCCCCTCCTCTCCCTGACTACACCCAACACACACACACAAATCACACACATACACACGGACACACACACAAACACACTTACGAACACAGTATAAAAATGCAAGATTTAGTACTTTTTTTCATTTTATTTTTTAATTGTATATTTTTTTAAATTTTCATTACAATCCAGAATGACACAGCCGCGTAATACTAATCTTGTTAATCATATATATGGCCACCACGATACAGGTGTTGCCTGGTGTGGGGTGGGCCACTGTAAACATTTGTAGCGTAACTTTTTTCTGACTAAAGATTTGTTTAAGATATGTTATACAATGTTCGTAAGTTGTCTACTTCAAAATTTGAAAGTTAAAGGACATGGCTTAATGAAGTATGGGCGACTGCCCCAGCAATGTATAACTGTAACTTCTAAGATGTGACGCTGAATAGCTGAATATCAGTAGTCCGCATGAAAAAAAATTCACGGACTTTCCGTTATTTCATAATTCAGAAAAATAAATAGTAGAACTCCTATACGTGCACAAATTAAAAATTAATTAAGTTCTATGAGATTAATAAGTACGTAGTAATTAATCAATACATATTTGAATTATGATAAATATGTGTTATGAGAATTTTCTATACACGATAATTCATAAGAATTCATTCATGCTTGGGGCAGTGACCAAGCCAACTCCTTTGACCCACTTCCCGGTGTTCGATTGAGCTGAAATTTGGCATGACGGCTTCTATATTCCCGGTGAAAATAGATCCTTTTGGTATTTGAACATGCAATATGGAGTACCAATAATGCGCTACCCGATAAAACACGACCTATGAATGTACTGCCTGATAACTTGAACTGAAATAAAATAAAAAATAAAAACTTGTAAGTACATAAAAGTTTTTAGATTTTTCAAAAATTGTTTACTTTTTATTTTTTACTTTTTTTACAAAAGTTTGCCTATCGATTTAGAATACGACAGTATAGTTTAGTATAGTATAGTTTGAGTGTACAAGTATACAATATATATTTTTTTCTTAGTATGAGAAGTTTAAAAAAAAACAAATGGACTTTTTAAAGTACTTTTCTTTATTAAGGGGTCGATTCTGTGCCATCTCTTTTTTTTTTTAAATCCTCTATTTTATTAAATTTACTTAGCAATTTTAAGTTAGTATACAATTTGTTTATTTCGGACTTTAGCATAATTCAGAGCTTAACACGTATTACTTTCGACGTGCGGTTGACCGTACCTCTCTATTATGTGGCTAATATGATGGGCACTCTAAGTGGTCTGTGGTGATGGCTGAGGAAACTTGCGGAAGCTTCGTTGACCACCTGGTCGCTGCCGCAGCCGAGTGGTCGGCATTATGCCATCTCATCTTCAACAATCCAGACTTCGAATCTGCTGTTATTTTGGATATGTGAATATTACTAAAGTTGTAAGTAGGTAACGAAAATTGTTTTTGACAAAAGATTGTAGTAGCTCTCTGGTGTGTGATCTACCGTGTCACTACTGGGCACTTCATACAACGGGCCAGAAATGACATTTCAAAAAAGGAATGACGGAACAAACAAAATGGTGGCTAAATCCTATCCGTTCGACAACCAAACTGTTACCAAAATGTATTAATCTGGGTGACGAGGGGGTGAGGTCGCAATCTAGAGAGCGGCAGGGAGTGTCCATACTGTATGTTAGTACTAATATACATATTGAAACGCAAACTATCGTTTCGAGCCGATCTCCTTCTTGCTGTTTCATATTAAATTCTTTTTGGTTTCCGCTGTTGGCTCCTTCAGTTTTGGATTATATTCACTTTTCCGAATTGTTTTGAAAATTGTGATTGATTGTCAAACTGCCGTCTGTTGTTTTTTAGAGAAAGGAATCGTCATCGGACTATTATTTGTATTTTTCCGAAAATATTTTATAAATTTATCCATTAGTGCCAGTTTCGCTCAGCAAGATGTTCTAATTATTGTACTCGGTCCCTCTACGATATTTTTAAGAGGTAAGTATTTCCATATTTATTTCATCGTTTTAACTTGTGTCAAGTGGTGATTAGAATCACGGTCCTTTTACGTTTTAGGGTGTTAGTCTACGGCGCCCCAACAATGCTGAGAGCCAGCTCGTGCTCGTCATTGTGAGCACCAAAGGACAAGGGTGTGCGTTTCTTCGTCCGGCCCACTGGTTTTTGTTTGAGCGCCCTCATTTGGGTACACCTCAGCGTGGACAGCGTGGTTGATTGCAATTCAAGTAATACCTTTTATTTATTCTCTCCCGCGAAATGGATACCCAAACGTAGGAATTAAATGAACTTTAAATTTAAGTGAAGATTACAAGTGCCATTTATTTTTAGATTTTGTGTGCTAACTTTTTTTAAAAGAAAACCATCTGTCATAGCAACTCTGCACGTGCGTGGTTGCTACCGTATATTTAAATATTTCATTATTTTAATTGTTTGAAAACTTGTAAATTCCAAATCTTACTGTTTAGTTCCTTTTTTACCAATCAGCGATGACATTCCTGTTTTATAATCTTCTTTTTGACATTCCTATTTTATAATCTTCTTTTAATCCTCTAATCTATTTCTTTGATTACATTTCTATATTTACCATGCAATTTTCTTTTTCTTTCATAGGTTTCAACTATTAGGTAATCTTTCAAAATTCTACGTATCATGTAGCATTGTTAAAAAATCGATTTAAATTGAATAATTAAATATACTTTGATCGTGTAGTGTAGGTTTAGTGTATAACGGAATGTGTTCTGACAACTGTTTGAAATCGTGATGATGGGTACAGCACACTTCTTTCATTAAATCACTAGAGTTCATCTCCGATTCCATGAGTTGAAGTTAAACCATACCCTGAGACTGTAATCTAAATCATGACATTATTTGTAATACACATTTAGGGTTTTTGACTACTTAAAAGTCTGTGTGTGCGTGTGTGTGTGTTATATTTTGGAATTCGAAAGTTAGTCTTGAACCGTGCGGTTTCTGAGGTGTTTCTTTCTGAGGATTGTCAAGATGTGGAATGTGCTAGGGTATATCCTAAGTTTTTCCAAAAGTCCTAGAATGGTACCTTTGAAGAAGCGATTGAGACGGTTTGCGATGGATCGGCAAAGCGTTACAAACACAGCCGGCGGCAGTCACTGCCGATAAAGTAGGCCGTCAGCCTTTATGCCACTTTTAAAATAAAATGTACAGCCACGCTGTGCATACTTTCTCGCAAAGCATTTAACATGTTGTGTGGTCGAGCACACACAAATCTACAAATTACCGTGGCAGAAAAATAAAAGTTTTGAATAACCAATTCGAAAAAAAGCATCAAAATGATTGGAAAAATAGTATTATTTTTTCACGGGGAATAAAAGTCAAAAGTATTAGAAAGAAAAATATCGTAAAAGTACTTATATCGCATGGGCCACAGATTACTAATTAGTTACTACGTACATGGGCTTTGTCCAGAAATTTTAGGTCGCCTGTAGATTAGAACTTAGGAGTGTATTAAGATCTGTTCTAAGTTCTGACAAAATAAAATATTTGCTTACCTACTACAGTATTAAGCCGTCCACTCAGAAGCTTTCACGCAGCCCGCGGCGGCGCACTCACCTGTTGCCTGCTGCGCAAGAGTGGATCCAACTTATCACTCGCTTGCTGCGCGCCGCACAGTTCAGACGCATCGCACTGCGCTCGCGCCTTCTGACGATCGACGATCCATTTTTTAATTGAATTAAACGAACTATCGATTGGAAAGGAAGCATTAATATTTGACAGAGTAATAAAAAGACAGACGCTGTCGTGAATTCGTGTTTCTGTGGACATTATTTGGTCAAGTGTTTGTGGTTTTGAGGATTTTGGGGAGATTTGAGATTGGTAAGTTTATTAATATTCTATAGAAAATAATAAAAATATGAACAAAATTGAAATTATTATGACATTACGAAATTAGGATTAACATATTAAAAAGCAAGAACCAATATTTTTTGGGCGTATGCGAATGTACGTAAATGTATCCTATTTTAAAGTAATAAACAATATATAAGTATCTTATTGTTAATAATAAGTAAATGTTTTTTTTTTAAATCCACAATTGATTAGCTCTTGGCATCATCTCACCTGATGGTAAGTGACGATGATGCCGAAGATAGAAGCGGGCTTACCAAGATTCCACAACGCAATGGGGATCTGGCTTTATTATCTACAAGCTAGAATACATCAACTTTGTTAACACTAACATTTGACGGCAAGACTTAAATAAGATGGTGGTAGCCAGGCGGGCTAAGAAAATGCCCTAAGTAAACACAATAGTTTCAAAATTAGGTACAGTAGAGATAACATCAAGCTATACTCTGCAAATATAAACAGGCCTCGTTAGATCAGGCATAGCGTCGCGTGGCCAGTTTATGTTGGTACTATGACGCACCAGAGAGTACGGTGGCGCAACGGCAAGGGCTGCTACCTCCTATCCGGGAGGTCGTGGTTCGAGTCCTGCCTCGTAATAATGTGTTTTAGAATTTCTATCTCATATATACGTTTATCCGACGCTCTTATTGAAATTATTATGACATTACGAAATTAGGATTAAAAAGCAAGAACCAATATTTTTTGGGCGTATGCGAATGTACGTAAATTTATCCTATTTTAAAGTAATAAACAATATACAGGGTGGGAAGGAGTATACCGACAGATTTTAACCAAAGATTCTGATGCCTATTTAGACAAAAAAAAGTAATATAAACATGGGCCAGTAAAGCCTAATTTTCGAGATATTATTTTTTTAAATAATTCACAAGTTCAAAAAATCTCAAGGGTAACACAAGGCCCTAATAATATTCTTCTTAATCTTACCTGACGTTTGTCTTTTTTTGTCGAGTTCGTTATTGTCAGGAGATGGTTCTTATGTAGGGTAGGGTAGGGTAGTGTAGTGTAGTGTTGGGTAGGGTAGGGTAGTGTAGGGTAGGGTAGGGTAGGGTAGGGTAGGGTAGTGTAGTGTAGTGTAGGGTAGGGTAGTGTAGGGTAGTGTAGGGTAGAGTAGTGTAGTGTAATGTAAGGCGGTATGTAGTTCGCCGGGACAGCTAGTATATATATATATATATAATTCTCGTGTCTATTTCTATCTCATATGTAGGTTTATCCGACGCTCTTATGGTGAAGGAAAACATCGTGAGGAAACCTGTACACATCTGCGAAGAAACTCGAAGGTTGTGTGTGAAGTCGACGAACCCGCATTGGGCCCGCTTGGTTGACTATCGCCCTAATTCAGGGTAGGCTCGAGCCCCGTGTATATGAGCTGTTGTGATGACCCACCAACGAGTCATCAGGGGGAGTAAGCTCCGTAATATGATTAAAAATGTAATTGTAAGTTGTGAAAAAAGAAAGATGTCATTAATGAACGTAGATACGATCTCTACAGTACGATAGTCTCGAAACAACCAAACAACAGTTTCTTCCTTTGGGAAAAGCTGTAGACGTCCTTGGACTAACATGAGCCGAGAGCCGAGGTCGCCGGATGGAGTAGAGGTCCCCCCCCCCCCAGCCACCGCAAGGGTTACCCACTCCCAGGGCTACATTTTTGCAGAACAACACTATTCATTTGTCATTACAAACTAAGATTTACAAAACTTTGTTTTACACATTTGAGAACTGTCTTTGAGGTCATTAAAAAAAATCCGGCCAAGAGCGACACGGGGTCACACAAACAGGGTTCCGTGCCAAAACTTTAACTACCAACATAATAAGACCTCTCACTACATACTTTGCTCTCAGTGAGTAGGGGTCTACTTATTCTGGACCTAAGAAATTTCATTTTTCCTGTGGGAATAGGATTCTAGATTTTCTCATAGGTGTTCCTGTAATCTATGCATTTAACCACTTATACAGAGATTTTCACAAGATTTAATTTTCGGAAATAACGGTCAATTTTTGCCTATTTGCTTAAAACTATTTGTCATTTCAATTCAATTCATTTATTCAGACGAATGTCAGTTTACAGAAAAAATCCAATTCACTAACAGTCCATAAAAATTAATTATTATATAGTTAACAATATAAGTATTTACAAATATTTTAATTATAATGGAATTATCTAATCATATACAATTTATGTTTTATTTTTACTATTTAAAAATAATACATATAATATCATTCATCAACTTAGACAAATTGTCATAAAACTAGCTGTTTCCCACGGCTTCACCCGCGTGGACCACGTTTCTATGACTTTTCGAGGGTGCACAGTGCGCGAGCCGCAAGCGGCTCGCGAGTGTGGTAAAAAGTAGTCTATGTCTTAATCCTGGTCCTAATCTGTCTACCTACCAAATTTCAACCAAATCCGTTTAGTAGTTTTTGCGGGAAAGCGTAACAGATAGACAGAGTTACTTTCACATTTATAATATTACTAGCTGTTTCCCGCGGTTTCACCCGCGTGGACGTTTCTATGACTTTTCGAGGGTGCGCAGTGCGCGAGCCGCAAGCTGCTCGCGAGCGTGGTAAAAAGTAGCCTATGTCTGAATCCAGGTTCTAATCTGTCTACCTACCAAATTTCAGCCAAATCCGTTCAGTAGTTTTTGCGGGAAAGCGTAACAGACAGACAGAGTTACTTTCACATTTATAATATTATATATTAGTAGGGATAGTAGGGATTATTAAAAAAAAAATATTTGTCCTCAAAACAAGCCTTTTTACGGGATTTGTTATATCTAGTTTATCCCTCGAAATGTTTAAAATTCATTTATTTACATTACACGTTCGTCTTTGAGTAACCAACTTACATATGTGTGCCAATTTCAACTCAATCGGTCCAGTAGTTTCCGAGCAAATTGCCTGTAACAGACGGACGGACAAACAGACATACGAGGGACCCTATAAGGGTTTCGTTTTTACCTTTTGAGGTACGGAATCCTAAAAATCAGGGTTCTTTTTTTTTTATGCACAATTGGTAAACCCTTGACAACATCTCACCTGGTGGTAAGTGACGATGTTGCCGAAGATGGAAGTTATAGAAATTTGGGTACTACCGTTCGCTTGTTTTCATGAAATTGATGATTACTATACTTTCCGAGTTAGGCAGGAGAAATCTATGATTTCATTTAGGAAAATAGTCCAGGATCTATAGTTTCCGAGTTACAGCAGATTTAAGATTGACAGCTGTCTGAAATGAAGATATATAAGAAGTCCAGGATCAGAAGTTTTTGAGTTATGGCGATATAAAGTTTGACAAGTCGACGATTCTATCATTTTTCATTCTTCATCTAGTTAGGATCTGATATTATGACCATTTGTTTGAGTCGTACAAAGTTAGACGGACGAGAGATCCTATAAGTGTTTAGTTTTTTCCCTTTTAGGGTACGGAACCCTAACAAGGGAAAAATTAGGGAATTCGCCGTGATTTGTGTCAAAATGTGTGGACGCATCGGGATTCGTGTCACGTCCTCTTGTTTGCGAACACCTGCCGCTGCCGATCTGGATACTACATGTAGTTCGTCTTAGTCGCAAAATGACATGCAAACGCAAAACAGCTGATTAAAATAAAATAAAAATAATAGCAATTTTTAAATTATTTATTTCAAAAATATATTTGTAAATAAACCAAAACTTTGAATTTTTTTTAGAAAAAAAATATCTGTGCATTTATTTTTCATATCTGAGTCGAAGAAAATTGAGGACATGTCGCAGCGATCTGGTTAAATCTGCCATTTGATTGTAAGGCTAGCTAGTTGATTGAATGGCGACATTTAAATAAATGACTAGGCCGAACGTTGACTGAACAAGCGTCACTCAACATTCAACTAGTTCGTTGATTGTAAGCTAGCCCGAACGTTGATTTAACAACAGGTGTAGTGTAGTGTGTAGCGTGTATGATCTATTCTTCTGCGAAGCATTCTGCTACCCATGGAGGGGAGCCTCGCGCGAGGCTCTTTGACTGTTAAATCAATCATATTTGACCAAAACTAATATCGTTCGCTTCGCTCGCTAATTTACAGTTTTTTAGCGTGTTGTGTGTAGCGTGTAGTTATGAATTGTGGATTAAAATAATCTACTGAGTAAAAAACTGTATTAGGTTTGGTCAGGTTTGATTGATTATACAATCAAAGAGCCTCGCGCGAGGCTCCCCTCCATGGGTAGCAGAATGCTTCGCAAAAGAAGAAATCATCTGTTTTATTTGGAGTTTCATAGTTCGACTTAACTAAATGACGTTCAGCCAAGTCGTTCAAGTTGCATTCAACGATTCGGCTACTAATTGTCCGTTAGTCATTCAATTGGATGTTGTTACCTTTCAATAAACGGTCTAGCCTTTCAATCAAATGGCAGAATTAACCAGATGGCTGCGACATATACGAGTAGATATGTTCCACCTGTGTAAAAGTTAGAAGTTAAGAAAATGTGGACGGATCATTAAAAGTTTGAAATAATTTTTTTATGGCGTCTTCGTCTTCTTCTTAGGTAAAATAAAGCTCATTTTTAGAAGTTCTTACTGCAAAGGGATAAGAGGAAACGTTATAAAAACACTTTGTGCGCCTGTAAGTCTGTCAGTAAAGAATATTTTTCTTAGAAACGCCCACGCGTTCACCCATATACATAAATAGGTCCACGGGTATGAAGTTGAAATTAATATCAAATAGTCCTTTGAAGCTGTAAAATTCAAGGTTTTAAGTTAAATGAATAAAATATGGTCCTATATGTCAAATTTTTGATACTCGTAAATAAATTAAAACTTAAATGGTACTTTCCGTTGATCTAGAAACATGAAATTTGGTAAGAAGCAAGGTCTTACAGCACAAGTAAAGATAAAATCCGAAAATTAATATATTTTATGTGCATTTACAAACTTAAATTTTTCAATGTCTTTGAATTCGATTTTAGTACTCGTTTAAGTTTGTAGGGTTTCGTATGCAAAGGTGTTAGGTACGGTACGGAACCCACAGTGCACGAATCCGATTCGCACTTAGCCGGTTTTTTTAGGTGAGTTTCTACACATAAAACTGAACAGCTATTGAAACAAATTTGCTGAAAAAATGTGACTTCTCATACAGATCGATCAGCTGTTTAGTCTTTGTATGGAAGTTCATAGAAGAGATGGCCGTTGGGGCAGTAAATTTTTCGAGTGGCGACCGCGCATCGGAAAATATAGCGTAGGCAGTACTCCCACTCGGTGGACCGATGACCTGGTGAAGGTCGCCCGAAGCCGCTGAACGCGGGCAGTGCAGAACCGGTCGTAGTGGAAATCCTTGGGGAAGGTCAATGTCCAGCAGTAGTTGTGGACGTATGATGATGATGATGGAAGTCCAAACATTTGTTTACGATAACAAATGTTTGGACTTCCATCATCATCATTGAAATATTATCTAACTAGCTGTTTCCCGCGGTTTCACCCGCGTGGACAACGTTTCTATGACTCTTCGAGGGTGCGCAGTGCGCGAGCCGCAAGCGGCTCGCGAGCGTGGTAAAAACTAGCCTATGTCTGAATCCAGGTCCTAATCTGTCTACATACCAAATTTCAGCCAAATCCGTTCAGTAGTTTTTGCGGGAAAGCGTAACAGACAGACAGAGTTACTTTCACATTTATAATATTAGTAGGGAAGTAGGGATAGGGATTAATCCTCCAAAAGTAGCCCCCATGTATGAAACTAATTTATTTACGTTCTATGTCCGTCTTTAGGTTACCTAGTTACATATGTGTACCAAATTTCAACTCAATTGGTCCAGTTGTTTCGTTTCGTAAATTAATCAAAACCTATATTGTACTTTGCGTTGATCTATAGAAAGATGAAATTTGGCAAGAAGCAAGGTCTCACAGCACAAGTAAAAAACAAGTAAGAAGTTGTACAGCAAAGTTGTAAAACAAAGGTTGTTAGTTTTATAAAAAGAACAGCTTCTTAAAAATGTGCTCTACTTTACCTGATACTCTGTATCATCATATCAGCCGAAAGACGTCTGCTGCTGGACCCCTTAAAGGATTTCCACAACGACCCGGTCCTGTGCTGCACGCATCCAGCGGTTTCCCGCGATCTTCACCAGGTCTTCGGTCCACCTAAGCTACGTCTTCCGGTGCTCGGTCTCCACTCGAGAATTTTATTGCTTTTCTATTGCTTTTTCTATCTTTATGGCAAACTGAGAATTGGACAACGTGCATCCGAGTCTATAAACAGCCCACGCGCTCGTTACGCGATCAGCCAGCGAAGCCTAGTTTAGACAAACCCTTCATGCACATACTCGTCCTCGGCATAATGAGTTGCTGTCTCCAGGCTGTATATAGGTGATGTTGCCGTGATTAAATAATTTATTCTACACAGACGTCTGGTTGTGATTTTAAATAGATTGTGAAAAGCCCAGTACAGTAGATTACTCGTGCCTTTCAGTACCTTATTAATTACGCTCAGTGCGTTTAATTGCATTACTTGTATTAATAACGGCATAATCATATAAAATATTATTTCAATCATCGTCATCATATCAGCCTAAAAACGTCTACTGCTGGACAATGGCCACCTCCAAGGATTTCCACGACGACCGGTCCTGCACTGCTCGCATCCAGCGGCTTCCCGCGATCTTCACCAGGTCGTCGGCCTGCCTACTATTATTTCAATACAGTAAAAAAAAAATCACCCAGGGGCCTCAAAATATACTTCTCTATGTACAGCCCTGTAGAAGGAGTACGTTTTCAAGCCACTAAGAGCTTTTTGTTTTATTCTAGCGACGTCTCATCGATCAGCAGTCAGAGAGATTCTCGGTAAAAAGTGTTATCCCTTCGAAAAGGGCGTCCAGGCGTTTATCTCGGCATTGATTGATATATCCGGAAACCGCAATGGTATGCAGATACCCTGGGATTTGGTGGGTCCAGTTATTTACGTGACCCCATAAAGTTTGAATTATGAAATGGTAAAGATTATCCATATAGAAGTTGAAACAATCTTGCAGTCAAAGCTGGATGCTGTGATGCTATTTCTACTTTCAATCAAATAAAATTTGTAAGTAGCAGTAATTAGTATAGTAGATAATATCTACTCATCTTTAAAAACCGACTTTAAATCGCAACAACAACCGATTACAATTTTGCAAAATTTTTTGTTTTAGTTAATTTCTTATAAAGAACTAAACTGATTTTGATAATATTTATATGGAAGCAACCTGGAGCCATATAAATTTTATCAAAATTGATGTAGTTTAAAATTAACAAAAACAAACATTATAATGCAAAATTGTAGTTAGTCAAAACTAAGTTGTTGCGATGGAAGTAGGTTTTTAAACGTTCTGTACCTCTAAGGAAATTACAAAACCCCCATTAGGATCACTCGTGTGTTTGTCCGTCTGTCACAGCCGATTTTCTCAGAAACTACTGAACCGATTGAGTTTAAATTTGATACACGTATGTAAGTCAATGACCGTAAGACGGATATGTAACTTAAATTAATTAATTTTACATTTTGGGGTGTCAATTAGAAAATATTAAAACAAAAGTTTTGCAAACTATATCGTGTTACATATCAAATGAAAGCGTTTGTTGTGAGAATCTCAAATATTAAAAAAATATTTTTAGATAAATATTTATTAAGTTATTTAAGAAAATAGGCTAAAATTGACTATTCATCCCCTTATCTGCAAAACTTCTGAGCCTAAAATTTTAAAAATCACGTTTTATGAGCTTAAAGGTATAGATTACAGGAAATCTATAAGAAAATCTAAAGTCCTTCCGTTTTTTTTGGAAAATTTAATTACCCAAATCTGATTGTTTAGAAACTAGCGACACCTAGTGGGATCTAGTAGTATATCTTCTACATATTTGATCTACGTAGTAATACGACTACAGCAATTAGTTCCTTTTACCTATATCTATAGATACGTACTTACGTACATACTTACCGATTGCTTTAACGGTGAAGGAAAACATCGTGAGGAAACCTGCACACGCCTGAGAAGAAACTCGAAGGTTGTGTGTGAAGTCGACCAACCCGCACTGGGCCCGCGTTGTCGACTAAGGCCTAATCGCCCTGATTCAGGGTAGGCTCGAGCCCCTCGGTGGGGACGTATATGAGCTGTAATGATGATAGATCGCGCTGTAGATGAAAATTAGTTTTTGGTACGGAACTCTTAGTGCGTGAGTTGGACTCCCACTTGGCCGGTTTTTTTAACCTCTTTTAATTGTTACAATTATTTGAAGTCTGTTGAACAGCAATTTTACTAAACATAAATAAACATTTTGTGAGCATTGACGGAAGTGAGTTGACTAATTTAACTTTAACACATGAAGAGTGATTTTCTGCACTTTAAGTGACGCCGACGGATATGTGACACGTCAAAAATGTTGTTTTACAACATTGTATAGCGAGGAATAAATTCGCGAAACAAAACTGGTGGTGAAATTGACGAACTCGTAAGACTGGTCCCACTACAACTGTGTCAGTCAGGCTTTCATTCCGTGTCCATTGCCGAGCCAGTACTTCCTCGCCAATACCCATCTGAAAGTTTCTGCCACACTTGGGTGTTTAGAATTGAATAGAAAATATTTTAGTTAGAGCATGGTACAACGATGCCCAGGTACAATTTACAAACAATAAAAAAAATTTGAAATAAACAGTAAATAAAAAAAAAACTAAAAACACGCTTTTAAAGCACATCGAACTAAAAAGTGAAAAATAATTCTTAATATAAGATGAAAACAATAATTAACGAAAAATACTAGTATTATTATGAAGAAAGTGTGGGTTGCTCGATATACGAAAAATATGGCACAAAGCACCCCACGCTTTTGCTCGATGTACGAAAAATTTGGCATAAAGCGCCCCACGCTTATTTCACAATATTACTAGTATTTTTCGTTCATTATTGTGTTCAGCTTATATTAAGAATTATTTTTTACTTTTTAGTTGGATGTGCTTTAAAAGCGTGTTTTTTTAGTTTTTTTTATATGTTTATTTTTCAATAAATCTGTCCATTTAAAGTGGTTTAAAATCGAGTGCAAAGGAGTCGGTTACAAAAAGCTAATAAAAGCGTGATAAAAATGGCTGTATTGTGCACCAAAACGGTACTAGCTCAGCATTTACTTCAGTATACTCTTGGTGTTTCGCTACACGAGGTTCATTACCGCAGTTGTCTTGACCACTAAACGTGGCCTCCAAACTCACAAGTTCAAATAGATTGTGTGTGGCTATTTTTTGACCACAACCCTAACCAGCCAGATCATCGGTAATACATGGTAATACTTGCTCATTCTGACGTACCACAACCACACCACATCGCAACGGCAAAATGTGGTTTTATCAACTTTAACTATGCGTTTTACTTTGAGTAATAATATAGTGTGTATGAAAGGCGTTTTCATACATTTCTGCACCCGCCCAGTAGTTGATTTGGCCGGCAAAATCTGGTCCGTGTGAATATAACTATATGTGTTTTCTTACTACTCTACCTCGGCCCACGTTGTTAATTTCGCCGGCAAAATGTGGTCCGTGTGAATAAAACTATGCGTTTTCATACAATTGCGCCCCCGCCCACGTAGTTGATTTGGCCGGCAAAATGTGGTCCGTGTGAATATAACTATGCGTTTACATACAAATCTGCCACCGCCCACGTAGTTCATTTGGCCGGCAAAATGTGGTCCACGTAAATAAAACTATGCCTTTTCATACAATTCTGCCCCCGCCCACGTAGTTGATTTGGCCGGCAAAATGTGGTCCGTGTAACTAAAACTACGCGTTTTTATACAATTCTGCCCCCGCCCACGAAATTGATTTGGCCGGCAAAATGTGGTCCATGTAAATAATACTATGCGTTTACATACAAATCTGCCCCCGCCCACGTAGTTGATTGGGCCGGCAAAATGTGGTCTGTGTGAATAAAACTATGCGTTTAGATAGAAATCTGCCCCCGCCTGCGTAGTTGTGGATGTAGAACGTCTGAGTGGGCTCTTAGTAGGAATAAGTTAGGCGCTGAGTAAAAACAAAGTAAATTTCAGTTTTCTTGAAAATTTGCGCCAACGAACCCCAGGTAATCAATAGGCTACATTATTAGCTTCCACGTCGTACAAGGTACAGTACTATCGGTAAACTCGTTTCCGAAGATGCGACGGGGAGACGTAACGATGTTTAGATGCCAGGCAGCGCAACTCAGCGGGTACGAGAACTTATAAACAGAGTTCCGAGTTCGATACGAAACGTCCAGTAAGTCATTTAGCGACCAGGAAAACTAAGATACAAGCTTAAATGGTTGGAATAAGGAATATTTTCGTAAACGAAATGAAATAGCTTATTTGTGGAAATAGAGTATTAAGAATCTTAGTTTTAAATAATAATTATAAGGAACAGTGTGCTTCGCCAACGGCTTACAAAATACTTATGTTTTCAACCGACAAAAAAATAAGTTTTAAAAAACTAAAAACCGACTTCAAAATAAAATTTACTCAAAGTACTTATGAAATAATAGTATTATCCTTAAATACACGACATTAACCAACAATAACGAAATCAAAGGTGGGTACGAATTAAATTAGGGTCTTAATTTTTTTTTGTGGTCGGTGTCAGCACACAACTACTTACGTATGAAATGTTTTAGATTCAATGATTTGCTGACACCGACCTCAATACTCATATAAATTTTAATAAAAACGATTATGTACTTTTTTAGGAAATTAACAAAAACAAAAAAAAAATAACTTATTTGTTGAGATTCAAGTCGGTTTTTAGCACTTTCAGCATTTTTTTAACTATTTTTTATTTATTTAAAAAAAGTAAATTACATACATTTAGCGTCGGTGGCGTAACGGTTTGGGGCCGCTACCTCCTGTTCGGGAGGTCGTCGTTCAAATCCACGTACCAACGTGTTTAGGAATGTCGATTTCATTCGTTCATCCGACGCTCTTACGTGAAGGAAAAATCGTGAGGAAACCTGCACTCGATTTCGAAGAAACTCGAAGGTTGTGTGTGAAGTAGACCAACCCGCACTGGACCCACGTGGTCGACTAAGCCCCGATCGCGCTAATTCAGAGTAGGCTCGAACCCCTTAGTGGAGACGTATATGAGCTGTTATGATGATGATGAAGTTACGATTACATACATTGTGACAATAGTAGTACAACACAAATCTTAATCAACAGTTTTATCCCTGGACTAGTTAAACCTGAAGTTTCATAGCTGCTCCTGTATGTTTATGTGTATAAGGGCCTCTCGAATTTCCTTCTGATTACGTCCCTGTATGAAACCGTTCGACATAGTTCATGTAGTACAGAGGAAGCAATATTTTCTTTACCCTCGTTTCGAAGATCTCTTGGGATTCGTATCACAATGTCCTTGCGGATGAAGTGGCTTTTCGCTGGTCACTTATACAATTTGTGTCAGAATATATGTTTAGTATACTTGCAAGCACGTATTTTAAATGTTATGTGAGTTTTTGACACGCTTATATTAGCTTCACCTGTATGTATGTATGTTTGTAACCGACTCCTTTGCACTCGATTTTGATCCACTTAAAAATGACAGATTTAATTCAAACTTTGTACATTTATCAATAATAAGTGACAATATAATAATTTTATAAGTTTATCTTATTATCCTAAACCAAAAATTGAAAAATATATAAAGTATAAAAAAACTAAAAAACACGCTACTAAACATCAAACTAAAAAGTGAAAAATATATCTTAATATAAGCTGAAAACAATAATGAACGAAAAATACTAGTATTATTGTGAATAAAGCGTAAAATAAAATTAAAAGCGTGGGGTGCTTTGTGCCATATTTTTTCGTATAAATATTAAAAGCGTATTTTTTTTAAACTATATTTATTTTTAGTTTGGTCTGTAAACTTCGCTGCAGAATTTGAAATTAAAAAATATTAAATATTTTTTCTTTGACTTTTTGTTTCGATGCCTGGTCCCTGCACAGTTAGGATTTTCACTCTTATTGCTTATCTTGCCACGGAGAACATACCTTCTCGCAAGAAACGTCTAATATTCTTCAGTGTACTAACTGAAAAATGTTATGAGGTACTTTTTTTAGAATTTTACTAGATATACCATTAAAAGCCCGTTACTGATATTTGTAAGTTTTCTTATTTGCGTAAATTTGATTCCCCTGAGCATTATTTTGGTGAAAACCCATTAAAAAACACATTTTCTCACGTAGAGTTCTTCACCATGTGTCGTAATTGGGCATAACCAAATCTACAATAAACAGGAGACTTGCTTACTAGCAAAGAATCTCTATTAAATATAGTTGCTTTGACTGTATTCGAGGGTGAGTGCTAACAAACAAACACACAACCTCTCACCTAAATAGGGTTGCCAGGTCTTAAAACTAAATAGCCGGACATACCTGCCAGTTTAGTCGGACTTTTGGGTAAAAAAGCCGGACTCCCTAAATTATTAAAGCCCTCTTTAGACACCCCTAAATCAATCAGTCATGTTTACTGGCCTTTAGCGAGGTCCTAATCAGACTAAGAAACGCCGCCATAGTCTCATAAATACGACAGCGCTCACCCGAATGTCCAGGTGACTGGAAAAATCATTACACCTAAAAAGCCGGACAGGCCGGACACCTTCTAATTTGGCCGGACACGCATCCAAAAAGCCTAACCCTGTCCGGGTTTATCCGGACGCCTGGCAACGCTACCTAAACGCATAGCCCTTCTCCGTTCCGTCGTGGGTGAAAATAGGACAGATAGAGGGACGGTTCAGGCTTATTAATGGGGTCTCGTTGACACTCTTTAGGTACGAACCCTAAAATAGAACGTTGCAAGTAATCTCCAGGCGAAGTCGTCAAAATCGGCTGATTTAAGGTACTCGTTACTATTGATGAAAGGTACTTATTGATCCCGGCAGGTCAACACGTTGGCTTACTTTGGATAATTGCAAAACACGTTAAAAAACTCGACTTCCATTGCAACTAAGTACAATTTGGAATTTTTTTTTGGTTTTGTTAATACCCATGTTGCCATATAAATTTTATCGAAATCGGTGCAGTATTTGTTAAGTTCTCAATCTGCGAAGATATCGCGTAACAAACATACAAAAATAAACATACAGTCGAATTGAGAACCTCCTCTTTTTTGGAAGTCGGTTGAAAAGATAAGAGCATGGCTCTACAGATTTAGGGAAGAAGCCAAAGGCCTGAAACTATAATCTAAGAAGGTTAAAATAATTAAAATTAGTTATACATGCTGCCTGGGCGCGCCTATAAACTGGACAGCGTTGTGTGTGTGATAATTTTATATTCTTTATTGCACACAAATATTTACATGATAAAAACTTAGAAAGGATTTATACAAAGGTGGACTTATCTTTATAAGAGATTTCTTACAGCCAACATTACCGAGTGTTATGAGAATTTAAAGGACGGGGGCGAACCTATGTGTACCTAAAATAAAATACTAATAAGTATAAACTAACTTAATCTACTTAAATAAATAATACTAATAATAGTATAACATAATACAAACCTAAAAATAGGATACTTACTATTCTTTCTAAAATAAATGTATACCAATAAACTTACACGTTTTGTAGGGGAAAAAGATACTCTTTAAGTTTGATTTTGAAAGAGTTAAGGCGGTAATATTAAAGATTTTCGTTATTTTTGACTTCAATTACTCCTAAACGATAGAAAACCCAAGGTTGAAAAAAAATACCCTTATTGTTGATGATGTTCCTTAAAGTCAAAAGCTATTTGAAACACGATTGAGCAGTTTTGGCTGGATGGAAAAAAATCTCAAAGATAGGTCTACACCGTTACTTTGAACTCTAGTTAGGACTAATACTTTGAAGTATAAATAAAAAAAAATATACAACTATACTCGTTATGATAATACTCATGTTTGCAAGTAAAGAAATAGACAGAGTAAATGTTTCCAATCAATACCTCGTCTTAACAGAGGGGCAGTCGCGAATGTTGGTGGGTAATTTGTTCCAGAGGTTGGAGAAGAATTTGGTATTGCAGCGGGAGAGTACCAGAGTTTTGGTGACGCATATACATTTATAAATTAATTTCAGTGATTTTTTTTTTCAATTTGGGATTGTTTTCTTGAATAAATAATTAATAATAATGATTATAGTGAGCAGGGTAGCTTAGATTTTATATATTTAAATAATAATAACTTAACTTTCTCTCCCCGTCGCATTGATCTTCAGCCGACTGCGCTTCCGCTGGAGGTGCTCCTGCCACTTCGCCTCGTGCAAGAAAACCTGATAAAAGCCCAACGTGAACGGTAAAGAACTGTGCAAATATATGTTTTACACTTTTATGGAAAAAAAGCCAAGGAAATACTCGTAGATAACAGTTGTGAAAGTTAACACCCGTGAGGGTTTCACTTTCAAGAGGATTGTGAAACAAGTCATGTCTATGTTAAGTTGCAGCTTGGTCTTCTGAGAAACCGAAGGCACCTTGTATCCTATTGTTTATTCATACTTCTTGCCGAAGACCTTATACTTGATAAAGGACAGGGCTTCAGAACATAGAAAATCCCACCATTGTTTGGAGCCACCGAATTCAGAAAATTAATTAATTTTGTCACACATATTGGTAAACAAGTATATCTACACTAATTCCAAATGAAACAAATAGAACCGGTTTTGAAGACCATCTTCAGGCTAGCCTAGCCTGGCTAGCCTAAAGATGGTGTTCGAAACCGGTCGCTGACAAATTATAAATGCAGTTTTATTTGTTTCATGTGGAAGTAGTGTAGATAATACCAATATGTATAATATAATGTTCCACCATGAACCTACAATCAAAAGTATTAACTATCTACTCGTAATTTATTTGGTATAAGCCATTTTTTTAAAATCGATGTATGGAGCCCATGGTGACCAATAAAATGTCACTGTTGCCATTGAATTACTACTACTTACGTAATTCAATGACTGTCGCGTCCATCCATCTCAGTACTTGGTCAACTTGTGATAGCCCTGCATTTTAAGGGTTGGTTCCGTAAAACTATCAATATTATCTAGCCTACGCCTGTACTCAGAGCGGTGCGGCACGATTGTACTCAGAGCGGCAGAGTGTTTGTCGGAAGCCGTCAATGATGCTATAAAATTAGAGAATTAACTATAATGTATACTCGGCCGGCTCGTGAGACGCAAAATTTTTCTAGTTAATTATCAAACCTATAAAGTTGTAGGATACTCTCTGTGCTTTCGTCTGTCCACATGAGTCCTTATCCGTTTTTTTACTTATCAGAAAGGTCAGTCATCATTATCTGCCTGTGTAATATATTGATAGGTACGTATAACGTAATGAGTACCTTCAACTAACCTCTTAATTCGGAATTTGAAAGTACTCACTCATCAAATCAGCCGAAAAACGTTCACTGCTAGACAATAGGCCAAGGATTTGCACGACGACCGGTCCTGCGCTGCCCGCATCCAACGACTGCCCGCGATCTTTACCAGGTCGTCGGTCCAACGCGTGGGAGGCCTTCATACGCTACGTTTTCACTGCTCCAACGGCCATCTCTTCTACGAGCTATGTGCCCTGCCCACTCGTCCATACAGATATACTTGTAAGGTCTTTATTTGTTGCATAAAAGCGAGTCTGTCGGTTTGTTTATACAAAGTGAGAATGTTAAATATTGTCAATCGTATTTAGTTGACGAGTGTTGATCTTTCGTGTTGACTCAGCGAATGGTTGTATGACAAAGACTTGCTTGTGCTCTTGAGCATTCCTTGAGACTTCTGCGACCCCTTCTAGTCTCAATTTGTTTAGTTTAGCCTAAAAATAATTAAATTTAAATTAAATTTAAATTTAGGGAATAAAACTAGTGAATGAAATAAAAAGTATTGAGCGATAAGGCCGCCTTTACACTGTACATATTTAAATTAAGTTTCTGTAATGCTTTTTCTGGTACAGCAATAAAGGATATTTATTATTATTATCATTCCATATATAAAATTTCAGCTAATATTTTTTTATTATTATTAAAATTGAATATTTTACAGCCTCCGTGGCGTAGTGGTTAAGTCCATTAGCGTCACATCAGGAGGTCGCGGGTTCGAGTCTAACTTTGTAAGACACGGTTTGGTTGGCGGAAGGGCATTTTAAGCCCACCTGGTTAGCTACGACCACCTTATCTAACTCTTGCCGCCTAACATCAATGTTAACAGCTTTGATGTGTTTCAGTGTTTCAGCTTTGAAACTTTCTAGAATCTATTATTTTTTAGATTAGTTCAAATTATAAATGTTGACATGATTTTTTCATTTAGCTAAACAAAAGCACACCCTGGACACTACATACAACGGGCCAGAAATGACATTTCAAAAAAGGAATGACGGAACAAACAAAATGGCGTCGAAATACTATACGTTCGACAACCAAACTTTAACCAATCTGTATCAATCTGGGTGACGAGGGGGTGAGGTCGCAATCTAGAGAGCGGCAGGGAGTATCCATACTGTATGTTAGTACTAATATAATATATACTTTAAAATCTTTGTAATGTTTAAGATTAAGATTCGCCGAGACGCAATCTCCTGTCATGTAATGTATCTCGACAAATCTTACAATTGTTTTCATATCACTCCGCAGTCTTTGCCACGACTTCTTGTCTTTTATTAATAAAGTTACGATTAAAGATACTATAGTCTTAACGTTAGACATTAGGGAAAGTGAACGCAGCGGAAGATGGCTGATAAAAACCGCGAGAGCGTTGCGCTGGCTCAGGCTGGCTATGCGTGGATGTCAGATGTGATTTTGTCGATGTCAGCTTATCTTGTCTTGTTGTGGAAACTTAATTGGGATCGTTCGACGCATTCATTATGACGCTTGTTATACAAGGTGTGGTTTTAGGCAGTTATGCCTGATTCAGGGGTGTTAAGGTAATAATATGAAGACACTGAAAGCTACGCGCAACTCAGGGGTGTTAAAGTGTTAATATTCATGACACTGATAGCTACGCCTGGATCAGGGGTTTAAAGTGTTAAAATTTATGACACTGACACTTACTAGTAATTCCCTAGATGTGTTTGATGACGTTGATAGCTACGCTCAACTGAGGCGTGTCAAAATTTTCAAATTCGTAACTCAGTTACCTACGCTCGACTCAATGTGTTAAAGAATTAATAATTATGACTTTGACAGCTACACTCGACTCAGGGCTATTAAAGTGTTAATAGTCATGACAATGACAGCTACGCCTGACTTAGGGGTGTTAAAGCGTTAAAAATTCATGACACTGATAGCTACGTTCGACTCAGGGGTGTTAAAGTGTTAACATTCGTGGAATTGACAGGTACTTTTGACTCAAGGGTGTTAAAGTTCATGACACTCTACCTACGCTCGACTCAGGAGTGTGAAATTGTTGACATTTATGAAATGGACAGCTACGCCCGATCTAGGTTTGTTAAAGAGTTAATATCCATGACACTGATGCAAAATAAATAACTATATAATTGAGGAACTTTTTCCAAAAAATGAGGACTTTTGAAATAAATTGATTGCATTCCCAACAGGTGAGTTGCAGTCAAACGCACTCAAATAAAAAAAAGCATTATAATGGCCTGTGATGCGGCCCTAGAGTAGTATCAGCCCATCTCTTCCCTAGGGTATCGTGAGAGGCCATTGAGGGACATACGCCGAAGGCTGGGCAGGGCAGCAGCACAGTGTAAGAATCCATACCGTGGTACGCCTTTGATGTTTGTTTAAACACCGACAACACAACACTAGTAACTGGGCACCCTCCGCAGCTGCGCCGGTACCATCACAGAGTGTGTCCCGAGTTTTTGAACAACGGAGACTAGGAAACCTGGGGCTCAACCTTCGCCATCTCGCCCCTCGGCCCCCGCACAGTTGCCCTGTCTAGACGTCTCCGTTGGATGACTGTATGGACTCTTTGACTGTTGCAGCTGCGTCCTTTCCTCTCACTGTGCCGCCGCACTGCCTGCACACGCGATTGCCAACCTGCCTACCAGACTTGGGGATTGCGGTAAACCCACCCCCCCACTCGGGGGAGGCCTATGTATAGAAGTGGATGTCTTTTGGCTGATGTGATGATCATCATCATTACATGCCTACGTAGGCTGATTAGAAGTAAAACTTTTAATATTATTGCTTTTTCATAACTGTGATTGGAATTCTAGTTTTCCAATTACACCAATTACCTTATTTGCAAATTCTAGTGACCTTTATTTGATCTGATACTCATACAATGACTAGTTAAAGCTATTAAACTGAACTAGTTGCTATCCCGTTAGTCGGTATATATCACATGGGAGCAACGGGACAGACAGAAAGACAAACAGAGCCGGTGTCTTGCGCACTTGAGAAATGTCGCGTTCCGCTTTTGTTTGCGCGGCCTGCTATGCGCTTGCGTGAACATCACACTGAACAACGGGCCGCGATATGCGATCTACAATTCATGTTTGTTTATTCAGCCAAGACTTTAAAAACAGCGGGTAGCGGGGCGATTAGCGGGAGCGGGAGCGGCGTCAACGAGCGACAAATAGAAGCCCGAATTCCAAGAATACATCTCCCATAGGTCGGGTGGCGGACGCTTATCTGTTTATCCTTTCAAGCACAGATTAGTTACACTAGTTACTTCTTCAAGTGTGTTTAACAAACGTGCCGCCGCGGCTCAAGCGTGTTGGGTAATTTGGCCGCACGGAACTCCGTTAGGCGCGTCGTTTCCGATATCCAAGGTTTTCTCAGTATTTTTGTATAAAACATGTAAAAACGAATAACTGTGAAATCTTTTGAGCGATATAAATTTAAGCAAGATTCCTGTTTTTTTGCAAACATTTTTTTTACGTTTGTATGAAATCTGACACTAAAAAGTTTAGAAACATTTATTAAAAAATATAAATCTATGGAATTACTCAAATAAACGATAAATATTGATGTATCAGTATCTCCACAGTATTAAGGTATAGTTTGACAGAAATCAGCAAAGTATAAGTATACTTATTACATCATACATTACGTCACTCAACTCTCTTGAGTGTTGGCCGGTATGAATGCCTAGTGGCATTCAACCCGCTTGAAAGTGCGAGGTTCTCAGACGAGACCGTGAGGTACAGACGATATAGTCATTCGTCGCCTACATGGCATATTCGATGTTCCACCGAGCTGACCTTCTGACATCTGAGGCCTGGCGCCGCCGGCTAAGCAAAAGCCGATTGCAAAGAGAGCACTCTCCGACTTATATCTCCAGAACATACAACCAGCGGGAGGTGAAGAAGGGGCCATGGCGAAAATACTCTCAGGCCGAGGGACACAGTCTCGATCCGGACTCACGCGCCGACATCGCCATAATCAAGCATTTTAGGCACAATATTAAAATGATATTGTACCTAAAATGCTTGATTATGGCGTTTAAAATAATTAACACTATGCGTTAAAAAGTCTCCACAACCTTTTCCCCGCTGTCAGCTGCCTTCGTGACCGCAACCTAACAGCACATGAGGCAAAGTTGAGGAAAATAGCAATGATGGTGCTGGTTTTCTCGTTTTAAATTCTTCGCAAAGTCACGCTAAAATCACGGATTCTGGGTTAGTTCACAGCAACCAAAAAGTGTCGGAAAACCATGTTTGACGGCTGAGTCAGCCTCAGCAAGTAATGACTTATGTAAGTAAGTAGGTAATTATCACGTCAAAAAAGAATACAATTCATTAGGTGTTATAATAATAATAATAATTTATTTTTATTGACGTGAATTGTATTCTTTTTTGACGTGATAATTACCTACTTACTTACGTAAGTCATTACTTACTTACTTAGGCTATATATATATTTTGTTATATTTAAGCGACATATGAAAGGATGCAACATATAGAACCCTCTCAATGGGAGAGTTTGGCAGCAGAACGGCCAGAATGACGCAGGATTGTGAATAGGCAAGTGCGCGAGTTCAAGGATCAGCGTAAAGCTGACCTTGATACTAAACGCGACCAGTTAAAGGCCCGACCACCTGCGATAATTTCATACAATTACGAGGGTGGTATACTTAAATGCCCTCATTGCGCGAGGAGTTTCGCTGCGAAGATTGGCTACATAAGCCATCTGCGAGCGCACGCGCGGCAAACCGCCTAGGAGTCGAAGCGGTCGCTATGACCGAAATCGGTCGGATAGATCACATTAATATAGTCGTCTCCTAGTTCAGAGGCGCTTTAAATCCCGCTCCGCTATCGTTCCTGGTGCAAAGGCTGGCTATAGCCATTCAGCGCGGATATGTCTAGTGTTATGGGGATGACGGGGACGGGTTATTGTAGGTACCTACTTTGGGTGTTTTATTTACGGTAATTTTGGTCTTTTATTATAGGTATTTTAGGTGTTTTATTTTAGGTAGTCTACTTTATGTGTTTGTATGACTTATAATAGGCTTGTTTCCACTAAGAATAAATCGGATGGCTTTGAGTTTCTAATGATTAACCATCATAATTAGTAAACAAAAAAACAACTTTTCTATTAAAATAATAAAAGATTAATAATATTTTTGGAAAATAAAATCGACGAAATGAGGCGTTTAATCACGTGACATTAAACGCCAATCAGAGAAGCGCATGAAAACGTGACGTCACGCCTCGCGAAATGAGCGCGAAACGCTATGTTGTATCTGTTATTTTCGTATAAAGTGAACAGGTTATTTCGAGTTTTCAGCAATTATTGTTAAATTAATACAGTTCGTTTTTAGTTTCATCTTGAAAGACAGGTATAATTTGCCATGGAATCAGGATTTAACAAAGCAAACAGCAGTAATTTGCCCAAAATTGACACCGTTAAGCTTGGCAAATTTTTTGCAATGAACACCGACTTTTGTTCATCGGAGTTTCGCAATGTTAAAACTTCTATGTAAGTATTATGTGAAGAACAAACAAAGTCTTATTTAATTAGCAGTTACCAGTCCCTATGTTAGTACCCAGTCCCCAATTTACGTATTGTAGATTTGTTATGGTGCAAAAACCTATTTTATAAATAGATAAGTACATCACGTTGTGTTCAATACTTACATCAAAATGATCTTCACAGAAATAAATTGTGGAATCAATTGATAAAGTAAGAGCATCTTGCCTCCTTGCCATTTGTAACCACTTTCTTCGTATTTGTTTATTGTTTGGAACGTATATGAATAATTTGTTTGGCGTTTTATCGTTGTACTTTTACATTGGGGCACTATACAGTATTTATAATACGAGGAATTCATTATTTATTAGAAAACACAATTGACTGACATATACAAACACGGCTGTTTCGCGAGGTGTGACGTCATTCAAGACGCCATGACAGTCTTGGCCTTTTTCGCGGTAAATTTCAAGTTCAATTCTAAAAACTCAAAATACTAATGTAAAACACCTATTTTTCTTAATATAATATATTTTTGGGGTGAAATAGATGCTTAGCTATAGTTTTAAAATAATTTCCAAATATTGTCAACTAGCCTATTATCACAAATAAATCACTAATTCTTAAAAAAAAATTGGTGTTTTCATTTAGGTATTTAAGGTATTTTATTTTAGAGTTTTAGTGTGATAATATTTGTTTTAAATATATTTATGTAACTTATACATTATATTCAATCCAATAAATAAAAACTTGATTTATTAGCTGTTATTCAACTTTCTTAAGAAAAGCTATGATTAATTCACAAAATAATATATCTCAAACATATTCAATCTACTGATAGACCAACATGTAACTAATTAGTAATCTGTGCCAACATTGTATGCAAAATCCAAAACATTTTTGAGTATCGACAAATATTTCTTCGGAAAAAGTTGTTCAAAATTATAGAGGTAAAATCCATAAATTAAAAGGATGAAAACTGTTCATGAGGACGTTGTATTTGTATAGGAATCAGTCATTCGAAACTGAACCGTGTTAACCTACTAATTAGGTGGAAAATTATTAAAATTAATGCTGAATACGTACAGCTCGGACCCAAACTAATAGTAGAGAGAACTCGGCCTCGCTTCTCACATAATATTATTTCTGTTCTACATATCTACGAACTCAATTAATAGGCAATAAGGCATCTTGTTGATATGGTAATGGGTCTGCAAATTACTTGATGAAATTACCTTAAAGTTTCTTCTATACAATTAATATTTTAGGTACTTGGATCACCAAGTCACCTGACTACAAACATGGTCATAACTTGGATGGTTTTGACTGTTAGTGCCATTTATCTGGAATGTTTCAAGGCTTTATAGGCGGAATGAAAACTTCTGATGATGAAGTATGCCACAGCACAACCCGCATCAATCCGCCCACCCTGCCCCCACCTCCCTCACCCCTCCCAAAAGTGTGAGTGTGACCCGTGCCCAGGCAGCGAGGAAGCTGTGTGTGGTAAAGATGTCGCACGGCAGGTAGTTACTTAGGTAGGGCGTAGGGAGTGGGTTCTTAAAAGATGCCGTGCGTGTTCAGATAATTTAATGAGTAAAATATAAGACCTAAAAAGAACATAAGAATTAGAAAATGACACACTTAAATTTAAAATAGAAATCACAATACATAAATAAATCTTACCCGAAATGGGTCTTTTAGGAATTACAGCAATTAAAATAAATATATATTAACAATTTGTGATGGTTAGGATGAACGATGATGGTTTTCGGTTTTTTAAATCAAATGTCACATAGTTTGACAGCGCATGCGCGGAAAAGAAGAAATAGATAGGATTAATTGAGATCGAATGAAAGAAAATTATATAACTGCGCACCACGCTACAAAGAGTAGGGATACTAAAGTAAAGAGGTTGTACTCAGTAAAACCATATAATTAATTATGTACTACTGAACACGCTCCCTCCTTCGTAACTTGCTTACCATATTAAGTGGTTCTTTGAAATTTTACTCTTAACCCATCTTTTCAATAAAAATTGAAGTAAAATTGTTATCTTTACTAATATTATAACTGTGAAAATGTATTTGTTTCTTTCTTTGTTACCTTTTACGCTTCAACTCCTTGACCAATCTTGATGAAATTTGGCTTGCACGTAGCCTGTGTCAAGGGAAAGGACATATGACACTTTTTATAGCATAGTCCGGTGCAGTTCCTAATGGAACTGGAAAAATAGTCTTTATTTAGGTTCATTTTTTTTACCATCGCAACGGAACAATGGATTGTTGTGTTGCTTTTCACAGAGATGGTTGAGGGAGTGGGAAATGACATAGACTGCTTATCAGAATAGCCCGGTTTGGGATAGGGATCTGGAGAAAACTAATGGCGCACCATTCACCCTCAAAGACAATCATAAAAAAGATGTCCACGCGGGCGAAGCCGAGGTCAAATTCTAGTAAATAAATAAATTGTAAATCTTTTCCTAAACTCATGAAATTCGGACCATGCTCCACTCACGGGGACTAAGTCCCAATTGCTAGAGGTGGCCGGGCGAGTGGGGAACCCACTCCACCGTCAGAAGTTTTCAAGTCACTTTATTTAACCGCTTCCGTGGCGTAATGGTTAGTCTAATCGCTTCACACCAGGAGGTCACGGTTTCGATCCCCTGAGGGGACAAATTGAAAGACCCGGTTTAGATGGTGGTAGGGCATTTTCTAAGCCCGCCTGGCAAGCTACCACCATCTTATCTAAGTCTTGCCGCCAAACGTCAGTGTTAACAACATTGATGTGTGCCGGCTTGAAGATAAGATAGCCAGTTCTCCATTGCGTTGGGGAATCTTGGTAAGGCCGCTTCCATCTTCGGCATCATCGTCACTTACCATCAGGTGAGATGATGCCAAGGGCTTACCAATTGTGAATAAAAAAGGAGCGTATTTACAATTTCGTTTTTAATCGTTTCCCATACAAACTTAAAATTACTAATTGAAAATGGATGGGAGCCACGAAATTCTTTAAGTGCAGAAAAGATTATATTCTCGAAATAATTAACGAATTTTAAGACTACTATAAAAACCTTATATCACAATAATCTAGTGACAACAGTATAAAAAAATAAGAATCTGTTCACTCATAGGAATTTCATGGCTTGCTTATGTATATGTCGTAGCCATCTGGTTAAATCTGCCATTTGATTGAAAAGCTAGCCCGTTGATTGAATGGCGACATTCATTTGAATGACTAGGCCGCCGTTGATTGAACAAGCGTCACTCAACGTTCAACTAGTTGGCTGATTGTAAGCCAGCCCGAACGTTGATTGAACAGTGTAGTGTAGTGTAGTTTAGTGTGCAGCGCGTAGCGTGGTCTTATCAATCAAACCTGGCCGAACCTAATATCGCTCGCTTCGATTGCTCATTTACAGTTTTTTACTCAGTAGATTTTTTTAATTCACCATTTATAACTACACGCTACAAGCTACAGAATGCTTCGTAGAAGAAGAAATTATCGGTTGAACGTTGAATTCAACGACTTGGCCAGTTATCCTTTAGTCATTCAATCGAATGTCGCCATTAAATCAATTAATTAAGGCCCAACCATTTTCAAGTAGTACTTAGTAACTTTAAGTTTGTAAGGAAACGATTAAAAAACGAAATTGTAAATACGCTCTGAAGACCACACACGGCTTAACGACTACCATCTAATGATAACAACCCAACCGGCACAAACGGCTTAACGTGTTTAAGGAAATAAGGAAACGGTCGAGATAAATGCCACTAACAGTCAAACTTTTTTTTAATTTTAGGCTGTTCGGTTGTTACCTGTTCCAAATTAGCTAAACTGACGTTAGATTGATTGAACAGCGAACAACATCGTTAGTAGGGATTGCAATCCGGTATCATTTTCAATCCGGCCGGATTTCACCGGATTGACGCCAATCCGACCGGATCCGGACGGATCCGGCCAGATTTTAAAGTTACGTAGGGCCTAGTATTTAGTGATTTTTAGTTTTGATAATAATACATAAAAAGAAAAATAAAATACGTATTTATGGAAAATAAAATCACTTTTAATTTTTTTTTTTTGGTATTAATTGTAATTTTTGGTACTATTTGTACTAAATGAAATTATGAAACTATTCTAAATAATAAAGTAAGTACTAAGTAATTAGTTTACATAGTCTCAAGATCATAACACTTCCTATTGGCTTTGCTGTAGTCGTGTAAAAAGAATGAACCAGTGATTTAAATTATTATAGGTAAAAGACGCATTGCCTTGCATGACAAACAATACAATAAATACCTACCTAACCTAACCTATTTAAAAATTCAAATACAACATAGACTATTCAATGTTTTTTCGTCATATAACCATAACCACTAATTAGGTAAACAAAGTGTTTGTCAACTTACGGTTTATCTCGACAGAATAATCTAATAAATCACTCACACAATTTTCGATTAGTTTCGTTCGATACTTTCGATGTCAAAGGTAAATTAAAGTAAAGTGGCGCGCTTCGTTGCATACAGTACAGTTTCTCGCGTATTTTTTGCTTTACCGGATCCGCCACCGGATCCGGCGCCGACTCTCCGGATCCGGTTGGTCCAAAAACACGCCGGTTCCGCCGGACCGGATTGCAATCCCTAATCGTTAGTTACTTAATACTGTGAAAGCTAACAGACACCTGTAGTGCTATTCACTAAAAATCTCATCGTTCTCAGATCTCAGATTTCTAGTGAATAGCACTACAGGTGTCTGTCTGTGTCATTGGGGGAGGCCTTTGACCAGCAGTGGACGTTTTTCGGCTGAAATGACGTTGATGATGATGACGAAAATACTGGAGTGAACACGAAAATTCGAATTCATCGCTGAAAAAAAAATATTTCCACTACGACCGGTCCTGCGCTGCCCGCATCCATCGGTTTCCCGCGATCTACACCAGGTCGTCGGTCCACTGCGTGGGGGGCATGCCTACGCGATGTATTCCGGTGCGCGGTCGCCACTCGAGAACTTTACTGCCCCAACTTTAGTTTAGCGATTCACAAAACGCACCACTTGATGAAGCTAATTCTAGCAGAAACCAATGCAAAAAAAAAACTACGAATGCGTTCACCATAAATCCCGCCACGACAACCACTTAATTTAATTGGGGTATGATTTTATCGATTGTCAATTAAATAGATTCGATCACTAAATAAAAAAAATGAAATTCCCTAAATAGTATAGTTTGTACTCAAAATCAGAGATATGCTATATATAAGGCTCAAAATAGTAGATCTGTCGCCAAAGTAAAGTCATCAAACAACACCAAAACAATACTCAAAAGGAAAAGATTTATCACCAGAAAAGTCTTTTATCGATTGTCAATTAAATAGATTCGATCACTAAATAAAAAAATTGAAATTTCCTAAATAATTTAGTTTGTACTCAAAATAGTAGATCTGTCGCCAAAGAAATGCCTAAAATTACTAACAAAGGTGACCTACAGATACTCCCACATCCTCTTCGGATCCCGAAGGTTTGTTGATGTTCGAAACGGGGGGCGGGGGCTACGCCCCCGTTAGGGGTCATCTTCCGATGATTTCTTCTGCTGCGAAGTACTTTTGTACCCAGGGTGGGGAGCCTCGCTTCGCGAGGCTCTTTGACTGTTAAATCAATCAAACCTGACCGAACCTAACATCGCTCGCTTCGCTCGGTCATTTATTTATTGTTTTTGACCGATTACCCCCTAGTTTTCGATTTGTTACCATGCAATAGCTTTACCGCGGCAGTCCCCGAGTGCCACACGTATTTTTTAATGACAGTTCTATCAATTTGATGACAGATCTATCAATTCGATGACAGATCTATCAATTTGAGAACGAAAATATTGAATACAGATGAATCTATTTAATTGAGGACGAAAAATATAATTCCCATTTAATTGACGTTTGTGTTACCAACGGTTTGAGAACTTATCACACTAGTATATAAATGTGAAAGTTTGGATGGATGGATGTTTGTTATTCAATCACGCCGCAATTGCTGAACGGATTATGGATCTGAACTTTTAACCCCTTCAGGGTTGCTCATGATCATCTTTAAACGTAATGAAATTCCAGATACTAGTGTTGCCAGGCGTGAGAGTAAATTTTTTTTAAGCTTTATAAATATTGCGATGGCGCTGTATACGATCGGTAGGTAGACTGATTAGGATCTGGATTAATATATTATAGGCTACTTTTAAGGGTTCCATATCCAAAGGGTAATGTGATGTAGGCTGTAGGGAGGTTTAAAAGGGAAACTCAAGTCGTGTACTGTGCGCAACGGTTGTCGTATAATGAATCATACAAAAGGCATTACATGTGCTTATAACGAGTATTACAGCTAGATTTGGATGACGTAGGCGGCACACTGCAGTAAAAACGGGACGCTATTACTAAGACTCTGCTATCCGTCCGTCTGTCCGTCTGTCAGCAGGCTGCATTTCATGAACCGTGATAGCTAGACAGTTAAAATTTTCATCTTTTGCCGCTATAACAACAAATATTAAAAATTATAAATAGGAAAAAAGCCAAAAACTAGCGCCACTCTTGCGCACCCTCGAAGACAGTCATAGAAACTACGTTCACTTGAGTAAAGCCGCTGGAAAAAGCTTTTTAAAAATATACATACAGTATACTTATCACTCTTAGTTTTAAAATATGGCAAATGATTGTAATTTACGTTCGTTCTTGCATCGCATCGGTGGCGTAACGGCTAGGGCCGCCGCCTCCTGTCCGGGAGGTCGTGGTTCGAATCCCGCCACGTACCAAAGTGATTTAGAATTAAGATTTCATATGTACGTTTATCCAATGCTCTTACTGTGAAGGAAAACATCGTGAGGAAACCTGCACACGCCTGCGAAGAAACTCGCAGGTTGTGTGTAAAGTCGACCAACCCGCACTGGGCCCGCGTGGGTCGATCGACTAAGGCCCGATCGCCCTAATTCAGGGTAGCTTCCCCTAATACGAAGTAACTTGAAAGCAATCAACGGGAGGTACCCCGGAAAGCATACTTAGGCTTCTGTGAGAATCTTAGTTGGGTGACGATTAGTGGCGTCTTAACTAATGCTTATCCTGAATAATTTATAGTTCAAGAGTGTGTTTGTTATCTCTTCATGGCCATCGACCTTAAAACTACTTAACGAGACGACACATATTATAAACTTACGAATTTTACGAATAAAATACAATTTGTTAACAGACATATTTTATCCCGGTATTAATGATGATAGGTTGTATCGAAAAATGACGAAAACAAGTACAGGCTTTCTAAAAAACCGAAAAAAAAAATATGGATGAGATTTAGAAATTTCAATAAATAAACAAATACATTTTAAATGAATTTTTGGTTGGGGCAATAAAGTTCTCGAGTGGCAAACGCGCACCGGAAGACGTAGCGTGGGGAAACCTCCCACTCGGTGCAGTGACGACCTTTTTGAAGGTCGCCAGAAGCCGCTGTATGCGGGCAGCGCAGGACCGGTCGCCGTGGAAATACTTGGGGGAGGCCTTTGTGTAGCAGTAGACGTCTTTCGGCTGATGTGATGATGATGATGACATTTTAAATTATTATTTTTCGGGGTTATGTTAAAGTATTTTTAAAGAACAATAGTTCAGAAAAAATTGGCAACTTAAAAACCATTTTCAAGTGTTCACTAATTAAAGTAGTACTTATTGTAACATTGGATTGATAACAAAGATGGGGTTATTAATGGCAACAATAATTTACATGAAATATAGAAATAATAACTATATTTCAATGGTTTTGCACAGTTTTTTTCATATATTTTTTTATAGCTAGAGGACTTAGACTCACCGTAGACTTTAGTACTTGGTATTAATTTAACTTCAAGAAATGTCACATTAATGAGATTCTCTGTAATTAATGTTTGAAACCAATTTATTTTAGAAATTTTTAATAGGAACTTAAGTTTACATAACAGAGATCAGTTTAGGTATAAATCAACCTTTTGGCATGTGTTTGAACATTTTTTGTTACGTTTCTTTACACTTAGGACATTCATTGTTACGTTCCTTTACGCTAAGGACATTCTTAGTTTTGATGTAAATTTTAATAAGTACATAAAGGTCTTTAGAAGTATTTTTGATTTAGCTCTGAAATTGCTGAGAAAAATCGAGATCCCTGCGACCAAATTTTCCAATGCGTCGCGTTAAGCAAAAAAAGTTAACCAAACGGTTTAAATGTGATCCAGAGACACCTAAACCACACCTTGGACACTTCATACAACGGGCCAGAAATGACATTTAAAAACAAACAAACAAAATGGCGGCGAAATCCTATACATTCGACAGCCAAACTGTAACCAATCTGTATCAATCTGGGTGACGAGGGGCTGAGGTCGTAATCTAGAGAGCGGTGTCCATACTGTATGTTATGTAACGTAAACTTTTTGGACATTCGTTACAAAATTAATACCTTTTTGGTGTTCAGATTCTTTTTCATGCGAAATTCAAAAAGCCGTTTTCTGGCAGAAGTATTGATTGACACAGGAAAAAAAAAGATGAATGTTGGTCACCGAACGAGTATATTTTTGGTTTTGTGTGTTTATACCTGAAATTCTGATGTGTATCGACGTGTAATACGAAGTTAAACTTATACGAAGTAACCCTTGCTGTTTTTTTCAAGGTACGAGTTTCCGACTTTCTTTCTGATTTTTCCTTGGCGAATAGCGCGATACTAAATCCGATTTCTCTCATATTTCTAGGGTTTTTTTGGCATACCCCTTAACATATCCAGTGGGGAGGAATTTATTATCTGGCAAAGGTCGTCCCAAGCCATAAAAATCCGCCACCATTGCGTCAACTGCAAGGCGGATGTACCATTGGTCGGCGTAAGCGGTAGTCCATCTTCCCGTCTGCGCTTAAGGGAAGTACCCACCTTTGTTTCCTAATTTTCCTATTTCCCGGACCAGACTTCTTCGGCATTTAATAAACTTTATAAATTTAACTGTGTGTTAGTTTATAAGTATTTCTAGGTATTTTTACTAAAATTATTGGTAAAAATCTATACGTATAGATCGCCATTACTACTTTTGGTAAAATTTCTTAATTCGACTAAAGGTGTAGTCACACATGTTAACTTTGTATTCAACTTTAATCATAATTTTAGCACCACTATTTAAATTAAAATTTATTTCTAATTTTATATTATCATGTGTATAAAAGAATACATAAAGAGGTGACCAACATATTTTTTAAAGCTGTACAAACTTTACAAATTTTAAATTATATTTTTACCACAAAATTTCTTTTTGTATTTTCAACATTGGCCATACAACCCCCTAAATTTGTACGTATCATATGTGGTAAATTCCATTGAGGTTTTTATTTCCAATTTATTTTATTTTTGTCACAGTTAGTACTAATATATTATATACTTTGCCTAAACTGAAGTGTACACTTACAGCCTGCAAGCTGAGATCAAGAAAAAGTTTTTATACTTATACCTATGTTACTCTGAGAATAAAAAGTATTAAATGAGAAAGGTCTATAATCCATTTCATTGGTATCCATCCATTTCATCAAGAATTTAATTTGATTTTGACTCTGACAATTGGTTATTAGGTATGTAACAGATATCTACGATTGTAAGATACATTTTCTTTTTTATTTGAAAACAAATAGTTTCAATTGAAATTGATTATCTAACATGAATAATATGTATTGTAATAATATTTAGAGACAAATGAATATTACTAACCGCCTCCGTGGCGCAATGGCTAATACATTCGCTTCTCCCCAGGAGGTCGTGAGTTCGATTTCTGGAGCCTAACTTTGTAAGTTTGATTTGGTTGGTGGTAGGGTATTTTCTAAGCCTCACTGGATAGCTACCACCATCTCATATAAGTCTTGCCGCCAAACATCAATTTCAACAGCATTAATGTATTCTGAATTGAAGATATAAGATAGTCAGTTCTCCATCCTTTCACTCCAAGTACTCAAATCTATAGTATATGAATATGCCTCACCCCCTTCGTCCGACCCATTAGGCCTTTGTGACACCGTGACAGGCAGACAGAAGCCTTTAACGCATTAACTTAACTCATTTCTAACAGCTCCTTTGCTTTGTCCACAGAATGACCGGCAAATAGCTGTCATCTGCTCATAAAGAGCATCATGGGCTAGTGCTACCACAGCAACTCGAAGCAACCATGAACGACAGTCGAGAGAGAATACGCCGGGAGAGGGAGCGAGAGAAGAACACGTATACCTCTCCCCGTCTTGCGCTACGTCGCGTGTTGCTATTGGCTGAAGGTCGGCAGTTCCGGGAGGCGGCCGCCATCTTGTCAAGACTTGGGCCTGGAGTGCTGCAGAGTGTTGCTGCTGAGCTGCCGATAGATCTGCTGGTAGAGGCCTTGCCACATTCTGCGCATCTCTTAGAAACTCTTTTAAATAGGTGAGTTCTGATTAACGTAGCTTACCTACCTTTATGGTAAAATTCAACGTAAACTATTAGATGTAATGGTCATAATCTGTAAATTAATTCTAAGGAGAATCCACTAAATAAAACTTATTACACAAGTGTCTCATTTTATACGGCTATTTGATCTTTTGCTGTATAATTTCACTCGATTCACTTTATTGTAGTTTCTTGATGAACCATTATATCACTCATTTTTTTGCTGTATAGTTTTATGTAGATTTAGTGAAATTATGAAGAAAAAATTAGTCATACAAAAGCATATATAGTATCTATTTTACAATTTTTAACTTAAGAAAAAAGCAATCACTTACAAGATTTAGTTTGCTTTAATTATCAAGAAGGTCAACACCCAAACCACCGAGATCATCACCATATCAGCTCATAAACGTCCCCTCTTAGGGGCTCGAGCCTACCCTGGCATTAGTCGACCACTCGGGCCCATGGCGGATTGGTCGACTTCACACACAACCTTCGAGTTTCTCCGCAGGCGTGTATACATGTTTCCTGACGATGCTTTTTTTTCCTTCACCATAAGAGCGTTGGATACATGTGCATATGAAATCGAAATTCGAATGGCAGGATTCGATCCAACCGAGATCATAAAACCATTTTCTACAATCCCAACCACTCTGGCAAGAGTGTTAGGTGTTACAGAGAATCTGGTGCAAAAATGCATTAAAGACCATAACATAACCGTTACACAAAGCTAATTTTAAAAATCAAGATTACGATTAAGATGGTAATTGCAATAGTGATAATGGTTCCGTTACACTCAGTGCACTTGTGTTGATGTTCACGCGCTACTGCCACAGATTACTAATAAGTTACTACTACTGCGCACACGCTGGAGTCATTGTCGGCGCAATGGCGAGGTCAAGCGAACGTCTTTTAAGGCTTTCATCATTACAGCTCATATACGTCCCCACCGAGGGGCTCGAGCCTGCCCTGAATCAGGGCGATTAGGCCTTAGTCGACCACGCGGGCCCAGTGCGGGTTGGTCGACTTCACACACAACCTTCGAGTTTCTTCGCAGGCGTGTGCAGGTTTCCTCACGATGTTTTCCTTCACCGTTAAAGCAATCGGTAAGTATGTACGTAAGTTTTTTGAAAAACTCATTGGTACATTGGCCATCCAGATTTGAACCCGATACCTCTGGTTAGATGGACCGAGTCGAGCCACCGCCAAAAACCGATTATGTAACCACTTTTTACTTCAATAAAGGAGGTTTTTATATTAAAAAAAATGTTTTGTAAGTTACAGGATTTGAGGAGTGGTTTTGATTTATTTTCTCGAATTCTATTTACAGAACTAAAGATAAAATATATTTCATAGATGTATTACGAAGGTAGTGGCACAAAGTAGATTGGTCATCAAATCAGATCATATACGTCCCCACCGAGGGTCTCGAGTCTACCCTGAATTAGGTCTATTGGGACTTAGTCGACCACGCGGTGAGAACTGCTGCAAATTTAATCGGAACATTATGATAACAATATAAAATTATTATGTTTTTTTACTCCTTGGAAATACTTCTTATTTTATTTATAATGATTTAAAAACCACTATTTTCGCACGATTCGTCCTCAGCGATTGCCACATGCAGTACGAGCTGACAAGAACTTTATTTCCAAGTTATTTCGTTCGATGTTTGAAACATCGTGAATCGAGTTCCTAATTTTAGCGACGGAGGAGCCTTAATGAGTCCGTGTTTCGAGATCAAATGGTAATGCGCATTGAATATTAATTTAAGATTGACAGAGAGTTAAATGTGTCTAATAAGTAAATTTCGTTGTCAGTCCAGCAGTGGACGTTTTTCGGTTGATATGATGATGAATAAGTAAATTTGGAATTGAAGTGAAAATTAATGTTTACTAAATACTTACGTAGATCTTGCATTCGTTTGACTGAAAGTGAAAATAAACAATTTTAACTGGCAACAAAAGCCCCATAACTATAAATGAATTTACGTACACTTTGAGTTTCTTCTTCGTTTTATTACTCCTTTGTCATATTTTGCATATAACTTTGTGTCAATTGCGAGAAAAGGTTGAACTTTATGCTTATAATTTGCATAGTATTTGGGTTTTATGTTTTATTATATGACATGGCAAATAATATGTAGGTAGGTAGGTATAGGTATATATTTATTACAAATTATGTTTTTAGTGCTTCATGGAGTTTAATAAAAACAAATGAAAACCTGATAAGTGCAAGTCGTACTCGCGCTCCGGGGATTCCGTACCACCACACCTCTCTACACAACCACGGCAATGATACCTGTTCAAATTACAAACAAAAGACATCAACGCGAGTGACAAAAAAATGTTTTTTTTTTTTAAATTCAGTTAGGACTCCTTACTGGGAGTGCGACTTACACTCGACCGTTTTTTATTGACTCAGCGATCGCTAAGCGCGGGCGAAGCGTCTCCGTTTCAGCTTCAGTATGTCTGCCCGGCGGATGTCCGGCTGTTTTCCTCTGTAGTGCACATTTCTCAACCGATTCTTGTGATTTTGTGAGCAGGTTCAATAATTAAATGATTTTTTTTTGTCGATTAAATTTATGGTATTATGGCGGAGCCAGTGAGTTTTTAAACATAAAAAATATCATGTTTCAGCCATTTCGAAAAACTCGCGAAGACTAGGTTGATTGTTGTTTTACTTCAGGATAAGTAGGTACTATCATCACACAAAGCTACACACTTATATGTATTACTGTTTTTTACACGGTTTGTTTGTAAATTTTTCACTTTTTCTCCTTTTTTGTTATAGTAATAAATTAATAATAGAAAATATACACACTCTGTGAAAATTTCAATTGGCTATGTTCATTAAATATAGTTCACTGACAGACAGGCAGGCGTACAGACAGACGCATGGACAGCGGAGACTTTAGGATCCCCATGGTCACCGTTTGGGTGTACGGAAGCTTAAAAAGATAAAGTACTTTAAAAATAAATTTCTTGGAAAAACCGGGTTCATAAGTATCTATTTATCCAGATACCTACATAATGCCTATAACGGAATATTTATTGCTATTCAAAGCTGAACCTTACCCATTTAAAATAAAAAAAATATATTAATAAGTTGTTACTACACAAAATCCCACCGACTGGGAGGCCTGCCTACACTCGAGAACTTTACTGCCCAAACGGCCATCTGTTCTCCGAGCGAGCAGAACCGATCGTCGTGGAAATCCTTGGGGGAGGCCTATGTCAAGCAGTGGACGTCCTTCGGCTGATATGATGATGATGACACAAAAATCCCACACACGTTGTGTGCAACAGCGTAGCCATAGATAGTGCAACCATCTCACTGAGCTCAAAAAAAACATTAAATCACAGTTTTTAACCCGCCGCTTCCAATAAGTGTGCTATCGAAAGTCCCCGGACCGGTCCGATGAGTCCTGGCCCGCGTCGTGGGACTTTCTCCTTCCGAGGCCCGTGAGTTACGAGCCGCGCTGTGATGCGTGCGGCCCTGGCGAGTGGAGGGGCCCGAGGTCACTGGGCAAGGTGCAAGGGTCGCGTCTAATAGGGATGACAACAAACTATTCTCCGATTGCGATCCTTACCTGCTCTCAAAGAATTCTTTTAAAGATAAAGTGCGTATAATTCTCCTCGAATTGTAGCCAACATAGTAAGACGCGGATGTTATCTTGTAGACACACAACCACACAACACACCACCCTCACACACCCCCCACACACACACACACACACACACACACAAGTTAATTACCTCATGCATACATGAAAACCTATATTAACTCGTAGCAACAAACGCAGGTTTTTAGTTCACACTACGAGTATCTGAGCTATTTTTTAAATATAAATGTGTATACTATCGTAAATTTATGTGCTACCTAACCTCACTGTCTGTTTTTTTGTGCACAGTGTTTGGCTTATCTAGGGTAATCTTTTATTTGCCTTGCTGTTTCTCTCCTCAATAAGCTTAATGTTAAATGTATGTTCGCTGTTGATTGCCTTAAATAAATAAATAAATAATTTGTTTGTTAACTATCTTTTGATTAAATGTCGAAAACAAGTGCCGTACGCCAGATCGTTCGTTACCATTGAGCTCTAAACCCCTCATTGTTTCTTAGATACTGGGTTGACTGGTGCACACTTCTAAACTGGATTCTACTCATAAACTGAACAACTTTTGTTCTACATCTTTGCTGAAAGCACATTTTTGAAGTGAAAACTTCTATAGGTGCGTTGGGAATTTTTTGAGATGGGAAAAATCATTGAACTCGCATGGAACACCTATACTGACACCGACACGTAACCAGGAACACTCGCAGGGTCAGTACTTTGTCAGGAGTGTGTTCGCCAGGAACACTCGGAGGGTCAAAACTTATAAAACTGTAAAAAGTTTTCACTTTTGTCGGCACTCGGTGTGGTAAGGTTTTACGAGTATGTCATACAAATCGATTAGCCAAGTTTAAATCATTCATCATTACAGCTCATATACGTTCCCACCGAGGGGCTCGAGCCTACCCTGAATTAGGGCGATCGGGCCTCAGTCGACCACGCGGGCCCAGTGCGGGTTGGTCGACTTCACACACAACCTTACATATTTCAGAAAAGTTTTAAAACAAAAATTGTTCACTTTGATGACTAGAATTCGTCAAGAGTTTTACAGTTTGAACCAATAATCTTGTTCAAGAAAGCTTACATTTTCTAAAGTTTGTTTGATTAGTATTATTTGTTGTAAGACTTTTAAAAAAGGCTAACATTCAATGTAGTAATTTAATAACGTCTAACGGAAGTGGTCAAAAATGGACCTAGAAAAAACCGGCCAAGTGCGAGTCGGACTCGCTCACCGAGGGTTCCGTACCACCACATCTCTGGATAAGGAACTATCGAAAACCATGCATCATAAAAATAATTAAAAATCTGTTTAGCTTGTGCCAATGAAGCCCTTTCATAGGATACTACACAAGACACGCATAATTGATCCCCCTGTTCCTTGCATAATTGATTACGTACTTTAAATAAAGACTATATTTTTTTAAAGATTTAAAAGCAAAAGTATAGTTTTTCGATTTTTCCCTATAATTGTAGTAAAAGACGGTATTACTTGCCAAATTTCATAGTTCTAGGTCAAAGAAAAATACCCTATGAATTTTGATTCCCTTAAGAGTGTCGAAATGTTCAATTTTTTGCGCCATAAACGGCGGTATCTTTTTTTACGTTAACTTAGAAGTTTGATTTTTTCACAGCTTCAAGAGTACCTCTACGCATTCCCGAGATAAAGGGTCTTGACAGACGGACGGACGGACAACAAAGTGATCCTATAAGGGTTCCCTTCTTTCCCTTTGACGTACGGAACCCTAAAAACCGAATAGAGGTTCGGGGAATTGGACGTTAACAGCCAATCCGATACATTTACTTACCGACTGATTAATGGTTAAGAGATTAGTGAGGAAACGTTGCGCACGATCGTGGTAGGTGTGAATATAAATGTCCAACACGCGACTGCGGTTGATGCTATATGCACCACCAGGGAACCGCCGAGTTGTATATTGTTTGGCTAGCACGGGACACAGGTAATAGTGTCTCATGAGATACAGGGTGGTTCGAAAGAAATGCGATCTTTTTGGTTTGACATTTTTAAAATGTCACATATTTTCCCGCCATTTTGGAGTGCAAATTTTGTTAAAATCATTTGATTTTTTAATTAATTTCGCCATGTTTAGATATCGTGTAGCGATAATTACTTTGCACGAGGCTGGAAAAAGGCAGTGTGACATAGTTAAAGCCCTCGGCGTCAGCCGCCAACTGGTTTCTAAGGCCATCAAACGCTATAACTAGTTGGGCCACACTGGTGACCGTCCAGGAAGAGGCAGGAAGAGGACCATTAACACTTCATGGGTGCAGCACATCATGAAACAAAGGTTAACTCGTAATCTACATGCTAAGGTAAGAAAAATATCCACAGAGATAGGAATAAGTCGATCAACAGAGATGCGTATTGTCAAAAATAAACTAAATCTAAGGGCATACAAGTTGCGAAAAGCCTTACTGCTGGGGGTCAAAGAAAAAAAAAATCGCCTAAAAAGATGCCGTTTGCTGAGGCAGCGCGCCGCAACTGAAAATTGGAAATATGTTCTTTTTACCGACGAAAATTTTTTTTCGATAGAGCAAGCTCATAATCACCAAAATGATACGATTTACTCTTGCAGTCGTCCTGGATCAAACGAAGTTATTCTTCATCGCCAAAAGGCCAAGTGTCATGGTTTGGGGTGGTATTTGTTCTACGGGCAAAACACCCCTTGTTTTCGTTGAAAAGGGGGTGAAAATGAACCAAGATATGTACCGTCGAGATATTCTTGAGTTCTTTGGAGTTAGCAGCACTTTGAAAATCAGTCATGGATTTTCCAAAAGGATTCTGCTCCTGCACATGGAGCTCTGGATGTTCAAAAATGGTGTCAAGACAATTTTCCGAATTTTATAAGCTCTAAAGAATGGGCACACTACTCGCCGGATTTAAATCCCATGGATTACAGTGTGTGATCTATTTTGGAGGCACGGGCCTGTGCTACAAGGCATAGCATTATTCAATCGCTGAAGAAGAAAGTTCTTGAAGAATGGGAAAAAATAAGTACGAAAGAATTGCGGAGAATAGTTGAAAATTTTGAAAAACGTTTAGTGCTATGTATCAAAGCCAAGCGCTGATATTTTGAAATTAATTAAAATTTATTGTTAGTAAAGAGTTTAATTTTCAGTATAGACCACTATTTATACATTAAAAATTATGTTATTTTAATTATTCAAAAAAACTTTTGTCAACGTATTTGTGGACCACCCTGTATTTCGTTAAGGCCTTAAGATAGGTCAAATGACAATATTCAGTTCAAATTATTGAAAGACTGTAAAGCTGTCACTATGGAAAAAGTTTTATAAGTGTGTGGTTTTATGAAACCACGGTAAAAGTGAAACTCTACAGAGGACGAAACGATCATGGCTGCTCTCGCTACGGTACAGAGGACGAAACGATCATACCGTCAGACGAAAGCGACTGTCACGCGACATGCAATACACAGGCGAAAAAAATTGTATTGTGTAAAACCAATAAACGTATTTCTTTCTTTCTTTCTAAAAAAAAAAGGTATGATATACTAAAAGTAGTAAGAAAAAATTTTCATTAAGGCCTTAAGATGGGTCAAATAACAAAATTCAATTCAAATTATTGAAAGACTGTGTAAAGCTATTACAATTTAAAAAATATACATATAATATACTTAAAGTAATAAAAATTTTGAAAATATTACCACTTTTGATGTAAAAAAAATAAACTGTAGACCATGTTTTTGAATTAACTGCAAAATTTCTCGAAAACAAATAGTTAATGTTGAATGAAACCAACACACAAAAATCGGTGACTTTAAGACCTTTTAATTGAACACATTTTTTTAAAAACTTATTTAAAAGAGTAGAAAAATAATAAAAACTGGGCGTTCTGTTTTAACGTAACAGCCGCGTTGAAGCCCGCATTGATTCGAACTTAAAATGAACAGACTTACGTTCTATATTATTTTAACAAGTATCAACCTGCTCGGGTTGAGGCATCTTAAAGCCAGAAAGAAACATCTGAGCTAGAAAGTAACATCGAAATTTAATCTCATTAGTCATTAATCGCGATTCGCGAGTAGGAATGCATCTCGCTCTCGGCATCTCAGTTCAACGGCATATAATCCTTCATCGCGATTCGGCTGAAACTCTTAGGTTTCCAATTAGCGAGCATTGAGACGCTGGAATAAATTATTGTACGGTTAGGAGAGAAAATTGCGTCTTAAATTGTTTATTTATTGTTGATTTGTTGATACCAAAAAATCATTAATTTTTACTTGCTATGCTGACTTAGCGATGCAATAATTTACGAAAAACTTAAAAATTTTTAGGATCAAGCTTTTAATAATGCATTGTCACGCGATATATACATATGCATGCAAAATTTCAGCTCAATCGGCAACCGGTAAGTGGGTCAAATTTAACTTGCAAGATTTCACCCGAACAAACATACTTAAATTGCAAGTTAAATAAAAAGTTGTAAATAAAATGATGTTTGCCTTCGTTCAAATAAAACCGGTTTCAAAAAATGGAGGTTATAAATTCGACCCGTGTGTCCTTACGAATATTAAAAATGTGAAATTTGTTCCTTTTCACCCTTCAACACCTCGACCAATCTTGATGAAATTTAGCATGCAGGTGGCCTGTGTCACTGGGAATGGACTGATTTTTGTCCCGTGAGAATAGCATAGTCCGATGCAGCTCCTGAGGGAACTGAAAAAATATTCTTTTTTTTTGATTAATTACTTTAACATCGCAACGAAACATGCCCTTTCGAATATAACAGATACGCTAAACTACCAAGTTTATAATATAGCGTCCCCACTCACCGGCAGCTAGGTCATATAGTGACTGCCGCTATTCCTGTCAACGCCGTGAGGTGAGGGTAAGGACGAACTACGGTAGGTGTTGCCGCCAAGACGCTTGTCCTGGTATTCTGCAAGGTATGAGAACCACTACCTACGCACGCTCACCTCCCGCGGCTTTCGCTGCTGGCATTTTGATCCCCGCTCGGGACGCCAGAGAAGCTGGCTCCCACATCTCGAGTGTGTTACCGGACTGTTGGCGCGTTCACTTCCCGGCGCTTATCCCACCTGTCCAGACTTACTCCTACATAGTTCCCGATGGATATGGGGAAAACTCATTTCCATGCTCGCGCACGTCGGTGTTGTAACGGAGCAACGGATTGAAGTGATTTTTTTGTATGGAATTGGTTGAGGGGGTGGGAAGTGACATAGAATGCTAATCAGAATAACCCGATATAGTTCCTAAGGGATCTGGAGAAAACATGAGCTTAATATCGTTAGATTCGTTATAGAGCCTGATATCTTTTTTACATGTTAAAAGCTTTTATTTAGCTTGCAATATATATAGTTTTGTTCGGGTGGAATCTTGCAAGTTAAATTTGACACACTTCCCGGTTTCCAATTGATGTATACGTATCATCATCATCATCATATCAGCCACAAATCGTCCACTGCTGGACAAAGGCCTCCCCCAAGGATTTCCACGACGACCGGTCCTGCGCTGCCCGCATCCATCGGCTTCCCGCGACCTTCACCAGGTCATCGGTCCACCGCGTGGAAGGCCTGCCGGTATGTATATCGCGTGACAATGCAATATTAAAAGCTTGTACCTAAAAAAATTTAGATTTTTCAAAAAAAAAATCATTCATTCATTCATATCAAGCAAAGACAATGTCATCGCAATTATAGCTTTAAGACGGGACTTTCATACAGTAACTTTTACATTTAGAACGTCAAAGTTTGGGGCCGAAGATACCTAGACCGCAAAATTATTGTCTTATCTGTGCGTTGACCCAAATAGAGCAAAGCCAATAGAGCTAGTGAGAATAAAACTTAAATTAAGAAATTGAAAAAACCCCAGACGTAAACCTCTAAAAAGTAAACAATAAAATAATATGTATTTACTCTTTAAGTTTAATTATAAGTAGTAATATTTTGATCCAAGAGTCGCCGCGTTGGGGGACCGAATTAGAAAAGGAACCGACAATATTCCCTTTTTTTACCATAAGGTTACCATGTTCTACCAAACACCTATTTATTGAAACTATTCCAATGGTAGAAGCGTCGGTGGCTCAACCAGTAACGACTCGGTCCATCTAACCAGAGGTACCGGGTTCAAATCTGGACGGCCAATGTACCAATGAGTTTTTCAAAAACTTACGTACATGCTTACCGATTGCTTTAATGGTGAAGGAAAACATCGTGAGGAAACCTGCACACGCCTGCGAAGAAACTCGAAGGTTGTGTGTGAAGTCGAGCAACCCGCACTGGGCCCGCGTGGTCGACTGAGGCCTAATCGCCCTGATTCAGGGTAGGCTCGGGCCCCTCGGTGGGGACGTAAATGAGCTGTAATGATGATTCCAATGGTTCTTTTAACTTCAATAGAATATTAGAAAATGGCCAAATATGTAAACAAATCATAAAATGTTTTCGTTAAAATTAACCTTTTTTACTTAGTATATCAGTTTTAAATAAACTACAAACGTTGATGAAATGAATACAGTGTGGTATACCAAATATCAAATTTCATTTTATTCATATTGTAAGTTATTTAAAACTCGACGAAATGAAAGCGCATAGACCAAACAAGAAAAGTATGACAAATAAAATTTGTAATAGGGTAAAATCCGGATAACTATCCGGACTTTTTGAAATCACTCTATATCTCTTAGTACAAAAAGCAAAATATTTTATTTGTAAAACTGGCCAGTACTCTATTTTATTACCTTCAAAATTGTGAAAGGTGTAAAACATTATCTTTAATATTTTTGCGAACCTCTTAATTTTGGTACATTTAAACCAATTAGGTGATAGTTGCCTAATGTATGTTAATTACGTTTAGGATAGTTGTGCCGCCGAGTAAAAGGACATTTATCCCGCAAAAACTTTGATCGGATTTTGCCTTTCCATGCAATCGCACGGAGACATGAGACATGCTCATCTTAGTGGAAGATAAGATAAATATCCTTTATGGCACACCAAATATACAGAAACGAAAAACATATTAACTAGCAAAATATACAATGATATGCAAAGGTTGACTTATCGCTTTAAGCGATACTGTAATAATATTTATCAGTATATGGTGGTAGTTCGAGAGTCTTTCGATAGATTAATAAAATAGCATGCGACGATGCGATGCGATGCATTACCCCTGGGGCAACTATCCCAGATTTACCCTATCTAAGATGTGTTAGCCACATGTGTCCAATTGACCTCCACAGTTCTGTTAACCTCTATCCGCATAACTTCAGCACTAACCTAGACATTAATGTGCTTGCTGAACCAAAAGCAATAAAATTTTATTGATTTAAACGTAGGCTTTCGATGAAAGTAAAAATGGAGGCCCATAAGTTTATCTCCGACCGGTTGCACTTTCACCTGCGCGCACGCACATAACTCAGTAATATCCAAAACAGTTCCATTAATAAATTTACGGATGATTTTTTGCCTGAAAAATTTCTTTTTATATTTGTTCCAAATAGTTCCGATTCTAATTTATGCTCCTTGGAGAAAGTTAGAGGAATGGAATTCTCTGTCAGCGTGTGTGGTTCCTATTCATATAATTTAGGAGTCTTCAAGGCGAGAGTATTGTAGGCAATATTTGAGCTTGCATGTTACATCCTCGGCTGCATCGGCACTTAGGGTCTACACACACGGACTTCATTCCAGCTGCACATTCACAGTTTGGATGCAGTTAAAACGTAACTAATTAGGAGAACTGCATTCAAACTGCGAATTTGCTGCTGGTTTGCAGTCGAAATGCAGTCTGTGTGCCTAGACCCTCACCATCAGGTGAGGTGCGCCCAATCTCACTAAAATTTTAATAAAAAAAATTGTTAAGTTTCATGAGGACACTCAGAACTTGCCGTTACAGCGACTAAGTATATCATCTTGTGATACCAGTCATGCAGGAGGGTCAGCGCGGATCCGGTTTTTGTCGACAGCTTTTGGTACTGCCTTTTAAAAAAAAAAATGATGTAGGTGTGCGAAAACAGCACTAAGTAGATCGGAAAATGTAAGCAGGTAGGGAAACTATTTGCTTTTCCTGAACGGATATAACTACTCACTGGCAAACACACATACACACTTCACACACCCACTCGCAACCAGCCGCACACACACACACACACACACACTGTTCACACACACACTGATAAACATACTGTTTCTGTTTTTGTTCTAGATGCTACTCGTACGTAACTTAATCTCACTGATTATGTTCCTGTAATTTGCTCGTGCGTAATTTAATTATTTTTCTTTTAAAATCCCTTTTCCCGAGTGAGGGCCTGGTGACCCATACCCATAACAGAAGATACTCGTATTTTTATCTCAGCTTAGGCACCAGTCTCCCATAAACATCTGTAATTCTGACCTTTTAAATGCTCCTTTGTCTTTTGTGTACAATTTGTTGCTTTGTGGTGAGAAATAAATTATTTATTTATTTGTTTTAATTTTTACAAGCTTTTATTCTACTTCGCGGAGAGTTTATTTTTGAAATCGATTTTAGAGCGACTTTCTGAAGTCCGATTAAAATAAAATTTAGTATGAATGGAGCCGTGTTCTAATCTATTTGGTATTTTGAAGTTGATAACCACACCAATTAATTAAAATGCACACACTTTTGAAAGACATATTAATTTGGTCGGTAGCGTACTGTATTAGTTTTATTAACATTTTTTAACATTGTTCGAATCCTGCCACGTACCAGTTTTCTAATTTCGATTTCATATGTATACATTTATCCGACGCTCTTACGTTGAAGGAAAATATCGTGCGGAAACCTGCACAGTGCACACGCCTGCGAAGAAACACGAAGGTTGTGTGTGTGAATTCGACCAACCCGCGTGGTCGACTAAGGCTCGATCGCCCTATTCACGCTATGGAAAGTTTTAGGAACATCGTGAGGAAACCTGCACACGCCTGCGAAGAAATTCGCAGGTTGTGTGTGAAGTCGACCAACCCGCACTGGGCCCGCGTGGTCGACTAAGGCCTAATCGCCCTGATTCAGGGTAGGCTCGAGCCTCTCGGTGGGGACATATATGAGCTGATATAATAATAATAAATCTTTTAGGGTTCCGGAACCAAAATGATAACTTATAGTCGTGTCTGTCCGTCCGTATGTCACACTCAATTTCCTCTGCTACTTTAGACCAACAATAATGAAATTTAGTAATAAGGGCCGAAATGGACAATTAAGTCAGTATGATAAAAAAATATTGGGGTACGAGGTGTATGATGGTTTTTCAACCGACTTCCAAAAAGGAGAAGGTTTACAGTTCGACTGTATTTTTTTTTGTGAGACATATTCGCAGATTGTAAATCGATTTTTATGATATTTTTTATTCAATAGGGTATGCTCCCATGCTGTTTCCATATAAATTTTATCAAATTCGGTGCAGTGCTTTATAAGAAAATTAACAAATCCAAAATTGTGCTAAGTTGTTGCGATGGAAGTCGGTTTTTTTAACGTTGTTTAGTGTTTTAAATTATTAAAATATCCTCTCAAGTGGAGTATCGTTGAATAGATCCCATAAAATAAATTAAAGGTATCTTTGAACACTAATAATAATATTCAGGGTTTAATGACTGATATACATACTTATATTCGTTTTACTACATACATCATCACATTAGCTCATATTCGTCCCCACCGAGGGGCTCGAGCCTACCCTGAATAGGGGCCTTAGTCGACCACGCGGGCCCAGTGCGGGTTATGTACATACGTATAATGATAATACACGCCAATACCCAGAGTAAAGAAACCTGTTCGTAACACAAATATTTGCCCTGGGTGTAGGCTTACCAGACGTCAGGATTTGTCGTGACATGTCAGGATTTTCAGGCATCCGTAAGGATTCCGGTTGGACTTGGAAAATGTCAGGACTTTTTGGATTATATAGGTGTTTTAGGTCTTCATCAAGATAATGTTGTAGCCAGAGATATCTAAATATATATAACTCAAAGGTGACTGACTGACATAGAGATCTATCAACGCACAGCCCAAACCACTGGACGGATCGGGCTGAAATTTGGCATGCAGGTAGATGTTATGACGTAGGCATCCGCTAAGAAATTCCCACGGGAACACCAAAAACGGGAACTGCGCGGGCGAAGCCGCGAGCACCCACTAGTGCTATATATGAGGTCAGGCTTCTTGTCAGGACTTTTTAATTTAATATCTGGTAACCCTACCTGGGTGGGGATTAAACCCACGACCTTTTGTCCATTTTCGGCCAATTAAAGTAGCATTTACAATATATTGAGCTCCAAAGGGACGCTTTTCGATATTTTTTTTCTATCCCTAATTGGCAAGCCCTTGACATCATCACAACTGATGATAAGTGACGGTGATGCCGAAGATGCAACCACGATTCCCCATCGCAATTGGGAACTGGCAATCATATCTGCAAGCCGGAACACATGAATGCTGTTAAGATTGAGGTATGGTGGCAAGACTTAGACAAGAAGGTGGTAGCTAGCCAGACGGGCTTAGAAAATGTCCTTTCACCAACCAAACCGAGTCATACAAAGTTAGACTCCGGCGGGAATCGAACCCCCGACCTCCTGATGTGAAGTTAATAGACTTAACCATTACGTCACGGAGGCGGTTAAATTCTGAAAAAAAAACAGTCGTAGTAGGTCATCATCATCATATCAGCCGAAAATCGTCCACTCCTGGATGATTTTCTGCTGATTTTCCCTCAACGATTTTCACGACGACCGGTCCTGCGCTGCCCGCATCCATCGGCTTCCCGCGATCTTCACCAGGTCGTCGGTCCACGGCGTGGGAGGCCTGCCTATGTTACGTTTTCCGGTGCGCGATCGCCACTCGAGAACTTTATTGCCCCAACGGCCATCTGTTCTACGAGCTATCTGCCCTGCTCACTGCTTCTTCAGTTTAGCGATTCTGTGAGCTATGTCGGTTATCGAGCTGCGGATCCCCTCGTTTCTAAATCGATCACGTGGAGAAACTCCGAGCATAGCACGCTCCATTGCCCTTTGGGTGACCTTGAGCCTTCTTATGAGGCCCATACTAAGCGACCATGACTCAATTCCGTAAGTCATCACTGGCAACACACACTGGTCAAAGACCTTAGTCGTATTACGGTGACATTACTTTCTTGAGCTTTGGGAATATGTTCTGTGAAATCTAATAGAGACATAACAATGCTTACGAAAGTAGCAAATTTTCTATACACATTAAACACTTGAATGCACTGCGAATTGCAACTGCAGTGGAATATGAAACTCATCTATAAAGCGCCGTATCCTAACTGTAACGCGTTCGGTGAACAAAGACAAGTGTTAAAGTGTGGTTACATTGACATTAGCGGAAGCAGGCGCAGGCTGAAAAATGAATTTTAATCGATTTTACGTTAGATTTTTTTTTGCTGCCTCATACTCGTACAAGCTGAGTTTTTGCCGCAAAAAAAAACCTAAAAGAGATATATAAAAAAACGCTATTAGCGAGTAAAAATAAATTGAACCGGCAGGGCACGCTATGCATATTTTCTCGCGAATTATGACGAAAATGCACTTCGCATAGACACCAAAAAAAGTGTAGAAAAGATGTGTGATAAATTTTTTTTTCTTTAAAATAGCGCTATGATGTTTTCCAAATTGTCATCTAAAATACTATTTAATGCCTAAAATATGTAATAGAAAACTCTAAAAACCAGCCAAGTGCGAGTCGGAAAATTCAGTTTTTTATTGGGTACCTATTTCCCCTACACGTTAAGTAGGGATGATTTTTTTTTGTTTGGTGAGTGGGGTGCGTTGGATTTAATTTTTGTTAGAGTCAAGTGTTTCCCCCCTTGCCAGCTGAACCACTATTTCAGGGAACCTGATAAAAAATATTTGGAAATAGAAGGAGATATAATCAATTACAAGGAAAATTATCACGGTCAAGTAGGCTTTCTCAGTTAAGGGAGGAGTAAAATAGTCGATCAACTGAAGTTTACTTAGAACTGTTTTGCCAAAGAAGAATTGCGAAGTTACATACATCTTGGTTACCCACTTATGCATACCCACGGGATATGAAAATGATTGCATTTAGTAGGTATTGGATAGACTAAAAAAAAAGAAATCACAGTCTATTTCTATAACTTGGGGTAAAAAAGATATGAAGTACCTAATGGTTCATTGGTAAAAATGTTTTTCTTATTCGGGCTACTTTTAAACACATGTGATTAATAGATAAGTGCAATGACATTAGTACTTAGATAAGTTTGATCTATCCCCTTGTTAGTCTTTGACTATAAACTTATTAAAAATTAGGTCATCTTTGATAGTTTATCATAAATAACAATAACATTAGCAATCTTTCTTTAATTACTCCCAACAGCTAGGGAATTACAAAAATCCCGGAAATACTAGCATGTTACTCTGTGACTATAAACTTAATAAAAAAAAGGTCATCTTTGACCATTTTTAATCTAAGTTTAGCAGTATTTATTTAATTACTCCCAACAGCAAGAGAAATAGAAAAAAGATCGAAAATATTGGTCTTTTGTTGTCGAAAAAACTGATATAAGTCTGCTATCTGTGGAGGTCTAATTAGGTGGGTACCCACCCACGTTGTCGTTCTTGTCCAGGTCAACGTGAATGACAGCCTGGTAAGAAAGAGTTTGGAGAAAATGAGGGCGCTTCTTTCCACTTCTAATAGTCTCCTTCATTCAAAAGTAGTCAGTTTAACGAAAATTATTGCGAAATTCAATGATATTTATAAAAAAACGACAATCACTACACAGCAATTACAAATCCGTTGACAGCAAACTAGTGTTGCCATTAAAAAATGAATTGGTTCCGTCTGCCACCACCTCAAACTCTCTTTTAACAAGTTGTTTATCCTATAGATTTCGATTTATTTGCGAGTATCAAGAATATGTGACATAAAATGGCTTGATTTTTTTACAGCTCTAAGAGATAGTAAACTTAAGTATTTTATATTGGTTTCAACTCGATGTCTCCACGCGTTCCTGAGGAAAAGGGTCTTGACACACAGACAGTTACACGTACAGACAAACTGAAAACGAAATGTTTGTATAAGAGTTCCTTTTTTGAGGTAAAAGACCCTGAAAATGGTACTAGGCATACAAAAAAAGTTTAAAATACTTTTCTCCAAAAAGGACTAAGTTTATTTAAGAAATATACACAATCGAGAAATCTCAATATCAGCTGGAATATGTGTTGCAATAAATAATATTGTCTAAGAAAACCCTAAAAAAGGTGCCTTCTATACGAATTGAATAACGTTAAACGCTCCCGCGAGGAGGTGTGTTTCAATTTGTTGAATTCTGTTAATGTAACACAACTGATTTCAATGAAAATTTCAACTGTTTTTAGGATTTCATATCTCAAAAGGTAGCTCTGAAGGGGATAGCTGACAGACACGATTCCCAACTATTTTCGCACTTCATGCGTGTACTGGTCAGACATCCTGTAAATGGTGAGCGCATGGGGTGTGGAAGGGTTGATTTCACTTTTATTGTTTTTTTTATTGTTTGTTTCTACAATTCTGTGTTTTAATAACATTCGTGTAATAAAATGTTTGTGTTACTAACAAAACTAGAACATGTTGTCTGACAAAAAAAAAAAAAAAAAAAAAAGGAAAAAACGAAACCATTATGGGATCACTCGCGTGTCTGTCTGTCCGTCCGCCTGCCACAGCCAATTTGCTCTTAATCTAATAGACCCATTGATTTGAAATTTGGTAGGTACACATATGTAAGTAAATAAATGAACTTTAAACACGTTTGGGGTTCATCAACACTTTTGGGGGGTGAATAAAAAAAAATAAAGTTTTTGCAAACTATATCGTGTGTCATATCATTTTAAGTATTTGATATGTCACACGATGACACAAGAATCTCAAAACTAGTGGGCCTAAAATTTTTGTAAAAATCCAGAGAATTGTTTTTTACCCATTGATTACAGGAAGAAAGAAGTCAAAAAAAATTCTTAATTAACTTACGGAATCCTCTCGATGCGAGTATAACTTGCACTTGTCCAGTTTTTTGGCAATTACAATACTTTCGAGCGACCATTCTTTTATGAGACCTTTCTTTTACGAGAACCTCAAAGAGACATCACTTACACAGGATGACCGGTCCGGATTTTCTGTGAATGACTGCTGGGCCGAATGGTAGTAGGTTAGACTTCCACTCTGGGTCAAAGATTCAGTCTACGAGCTAAAATGTATTCAATTTTAATGTTGTTCGCTGCCGCTTATAATATCATCTATCCAACTTCAACAGTAAGTTCGTCGCTGTGTTCTTATTCTCACGAAGCCACATCGATAACGAATGGTTATTAATTATAAATTATAATTAATTAATTATTCCATTGCACCGCGATCGTGTCGTGTCGGTGAAATAATGCCTTTCTAATAAGTTTGTTTTGTTACCATGTATAAAATGGGTTTGATTTTTCCCTCTTCAGCGATGCTAATGTGTCGTCATGTAAATTATATTTAATTTTAATTGCCTCACATGTTTTACACGAACCATCTTTAGGGGTCATCAAGGCAAGTGCCATTAAACAGATATCTAATGCTTTTCCAAGAAAAAAAATATTTTAGCTATCCCTCTTTTGCCGCCAAATATCAATGTTGATATCATTGGTGTGTTCCGGCATGAAGATAAGATAGCCAGTTCCCCATTGCGTTGGGGAATCTTGGTAAGCCCGCTTCCATCTTCGGCAACATCGTCACTTACCACCAACTGAGATGTTGTCAAGGGTTTACCAATTGTAAATAAAAAAAAGTCTGGTATAAAACGTTAAGAATTACTTTATTTTTACTTTATTTATTATTGTTCATAATAAAAAAAACTTTCGATAATATAATTTAATTGAAAGTATCATTTTAAGAAAATAAACAATAACAACTAGTTTTGACAAACATTCGTAAAATATTAAATATAAAACAATCAATAAACAACAAAGTAAACCTCAATCAAAAATGAATGAATTTATGAAATAATTTAATAATTTTCTTGTCCGTGACCCGCGTGGATTTCATTATTTCATTTTTATTTATGTCTGGATTTGGGAGCGCGTTACGCGATCTGCAAACGGCTCGCGAACAAGAAGTTTTCCAGAACTTTGATAACTATATATTTTCGGCATTAAAAATAGGATGAAAAACTGTCCAATGCTGTGTTGTCTTTCGCCATTTACCAAATTGTTGCGAAAATATTTTTAGTAAACGACACCCAAAAGTGGCCAAATTTATGACTAGTAGTTAAATGAAAGCAGCACGAAAGAGAAATTGATCTAAGGGTATAGGTACTTCAATATTACTGTAGCGGCCAGCAAAAGAGGCATTAATGGACGAACGTATAAATGTGGCCCGAGGCGAAGCTAAGTCCATCAATGCCTAGTTGTGGCCAAGGCTTGTATAGAACTTATCTCAAAAAATGCGCGGAAATTAAAACTATGTATAGTACCTAGGCAGAACTTTTTATTTGAAAATCAATGACGAACAACGAACAACAATTCGTACGCGCCGAAGTTTTCCTTTTTTTTCTCTTTTTCATTCAATAAACAGCTTTCTACTTGCAAGCCAGTTCGAAATTTAAATAAAACCTTTGATAAGTTACCTCCTTGGTTGCCATGTTTCGGAGTAAAAGATCTTTCCATTCTTAAATTACACGACAGATGAGTCTACATAGTAATTTATTTGACCGCTAGAATACGACATATATGGATTTTCATACAACTTTTGCCGGCCGCTGCTCTCATGTTTTTGGCCAGTACAGCAATTTTGATTCATCTCGAAGAAGGTTGTCAAAATAATGCTCAAATTACCGAGTATTTTTGAGAAAAGTACATATAATTACGTTTAATGGGCATTAATTTTTAGAACGTGAACTCGGTACTCCTTTCAATGATGACTTTTTGGGAGATAACGCCTAGTATAAGGTTCAGAGTTCAGACTAAACAAGCCTCCATCAGCTTAAGTTTTACGAAGAACAGATTTCAAACGGATAGCGTAAGCTTCAAAGTAAACGTTTATTTATTTACTTTTCCAAGTAGGTAGCTCCGTGGAAGCAACATTTCATTTTGATCCTCATTTCATCGGAGCCAAAGAAAATTGGATTCAATTTAGATTATGTTCATTACTTGTTACGTTCCGTTTCGCCTCAATCAGTAACTGATGGTTTGCCCCAATTTTAATTGCTTCCAAAACGGTTTTAACTATAATAGGCTTAGTTTGTATCGTTGTATCGTCTGTCAATGACGTCTCCTTCTAGACCTGCCATCACGAATGTTGTATCAAATCAACTTCATTAGCCCACTTACCCCTGTTTATTTGATGTGTAACATCTTTGCTCTCGCTTTCCTGCAATTTGTGGGAGTGATTTCGTGAAATGGGACGAAAATGTGTCCCATTGTAACAGGAAGTCGCGTTTTTTCAGGCTTTAAAAGCGCGGAAAAGGCAAAGGTATCTATGACCATACAGCCTAGTCTGCCGTATCTTTGCCGTCCTTTTTTCAGGCTTTAAAAGCACGGAAAAGGCAAAGGTATCTATGACCATACAGCCTAGTCTGCCGTATCTTTGCCGTCCTTTTATAAAGTATTTTGTCACATGTTACACATCATATCATATAGATCGTAACCAGTAAGCTGTAACAACTACGCTTCTAGAAAGTTTAACATTATGAAACAATGACACAGGAGGCGGCTGGCACTGTAGAGTGTGGTTCCATATCATTTTCTCTTTACTCACTAAAATTTAATGTTCATACTATAATTGCTATGGTTCTCAAGCTGCTTATCCACCGGTTATGCTAGAATGAGATGAGATGAGCGAGAATTGTGTGGTATAATTGTGTGGTATAATTTTAATTTCCTTTCTGCACATCTTCAGTGGATATGGTCTTGATGAGGGAGGATGTGCGAGGCGAGAATCGAAATATTTGTTGGTTTCAATTGAACCTTATGGCTGTGAACATATAATGTTTATTAACTCGGCAACCTAAACACAATTCGTGCAATTGATAGCGATGAACATCGTTAGATTATAGTGTGATGGAAATCTTTGGTGGACAAGGACCGAAAAGTTTTTCGAGCCGAATTTTCGCTTATCTCGTCCTAGATAGCCAGTGGATAAGCACTTTTGTGTACAGTCGCACTGACGGTTACTGTCCAAGTGACAACTGTGTGCCCCACACTCCTTTAGTGTTTGTGTCAAAACCGACATACTGCTGCTCACTGGGTAGCTGCTACTGTGTGTAAGCGTTTAGTGTTTCGAGATTTGACTGGGACTAGACTATTTAAAAGTGTGTGTAAAAACCTATTACTAAAATAAATATTTTGAAATTTTGAATTTTGGGGCTTGACCTTCCCCGGCTCGTCCCGCGGCGCCCGCGCGATTGCCCTGTCGAGACGTGTCTGTTAGACGACTGTGTCTATGACTGTGTGGGTTCTTTAGACTGTGCCAGTGAAGACTCGTCACCAAATTGGTCAACCTTTTAACCGAAAGGGCGCGTCCTAAAGAAATAAATAATACATTAAGGTCTTTGGTTTTGGTTCACAAGAAAATAGGTATCTCCAGGCTTTTGTAGGTATGCAGATTTTGCCAATAAATTTTTTGCTGACGACGACAAAATGCCCTTGTTATATTTATTTGCAACAAAATCACGTCTTGGTTTTATTGTACGGGTTTTGGCAGCTTGAACACTGGGGACTTCAGTAGAATACTAATATTATTGATATTAGGATCTTTGTTAGTCATAGTTAGTACATAGTCTGTATTTATGACACTTTTGCTTTAAAATCGTCTATTTTTATAAACAAAAGTCTTGGTGTACTTAGCCTTTTTCAGACATTCACACAGGAGGCTCTATTCATGAAATTAAATAACTTTTCCTAAAGACCCCATATTATTATTAAATTAATTTTTTTACTTTTCATACTTCTGGGAGCGGTCTTAAAATACCCATAGAATCAAAGAGGAAAGAAAAACTTATTACCCTTAATATTTTCACTCTTTGTTATATTTTTACCTTATTATTACATCTTGTAGTCCTAACCAATTAAACTAGCTTTATATCTCTCACAGACTGATATCCCTGGAGGTGACGCCACGTCCAGAAGTACAATGCGAGACTATTGCGTGGCGTTTAGTAGCACTTCTCGGCAACGGGGAGCAGGCGGGTTCCCTGCGTGCACGCACTGCAAGGCTTGCTGCAGCTCTTCAGCAGTATTCAAGAGTCGCAGGAGACGCGATCGACGCTAGAAGACGACAGCTAGATGCAGCTGTACAAGGTAAGTAAGAGACAACGTAATTAGCAACAGCGCTCTATGCAAGCCTTGCGGCAGCTCGACAGATATGTAAAAGAATCACAGAAGGCACAATTAATATAGGACGTGCACGTTTGCGGGACCTAAGCTCAGCTTTGCATTTGTGTGAGAGATAGTCAAAATTATTATAGAGGTGAAGCGTAAGGGATGGGCGGCGCCTCCGGTCGGTTTCAAATACAAGTGTGAACTGGTTTAAACCATTCTGCGAGACGCGCGGCGCTAAATACGCTACAGTTCGCTAGGCCTATGCTCAGCTTTGTATTTGTGTGAGTGCACACGAGTAGTGTAGAAGATACCGGCTTGTGGCGCCGCGCCGCCGGTCCCGCCCAAATAAATTACACTTGTTTTTTACAACCGGATTGAGGCGCCGCCCGTCCTTTACGCCTAATCTCCATACTCATTTTGGCGATCACTCACATAATTGAAAAGCTGAGCTTAAAGGCTTCGCGAACTGTATCCCACTCTACATTATCCCTGTGCACTCACACAAATGTAAAGCTGAGCTTAGGCCTCGCGAACTGTATCCCACTCTACATTATCCCTGTGCACTCAAACAAATGTAAAGCTGAGCTTAGGCCTCGCGAACTGTATCCCACTCTACATTATCCATGTACGCTCACACAAATGTAAAGCTGAGCTTAGGCCTCGCAAACTGTATCCCACTCTACATTATCCCTGTGCACTCACACAAATGTAAAGCTGAGCTTAGGTCTTGCGAACTGTATCCCACTCTACATTAACCATGTGCACTCACACAAATGTAAAGCTGAGCTTAGGCCTCGCGAACTGTATCCCACTCTACATTATCCATGTGCACTCACACAAATGTAAAGCTGAGCTTAGGCCTCGCGAACTGAAGCTATGCAATGAAAAAGGTAAAGTTGTAATGAAAACAGTAATGCCTGAGTCTACAGTACTGCTATCCAGTATCTAGCTGTTTTTCATTTGTTCTTATGGATCAGAGATTTCTGATTACGGCTAATCTCTCACGATCAACTTGACAGACCATGACGAAGGTGTAAAAAGGGAAGCGAAAAATAATAACTATTGCGATGATGTGTGCTTTGGATAATGTTCAAGTTCCTTTAGTGGTAAGCAAATAATTCGCTTCCTTGTACTTTAGATTGTAGCTGATAAAAAGTAAACAGTCCTTCAAAAGAATTACAAGGTAGCAGATTGAATATTTTATTATTATTTTTATAAGAATTTTTAGCTAGATACTTACGCACTCCCTGTTTTTATGCTTTTATTTCCAAATACCGAGTTGCGTGGAAGAAATCGCTTTGAGCTATAAGACTCCTCAATTAATTGTATAGTGTGTGCATTAAAGAGCATATCTTTAATTTCCCTAAAGAAGCAAGTTGGTTAGCAAGCTGGTTAATTAGTAAGAGAATCCCAAAAAAAAAAATGCGAATTGGCCATAAATTTCGTTTTTTTATTTAGCTCCCTAAGAGTCCCCGGGAGGCTCGAGTTTTCATACAAACGTAGTTCCGTTTTAATACAAAAACCACATGCCGAATTGAATCCAAACTTTACAAATTGTTTTGGTGTACTATAAGTGTAAATAAATAAATAAATAAATAAATATATTGAATAGACACATATCGATGTGTGTAATTGTGGCATGTAGTTACGTTTGTATGGAAACTCCAGCCTCCTGGGGACTCTTAAGTACGTCTTCCTTTCAATCAGTCACTGTGTACTTGTTAAGCAAAATAATCTAATTCGCTCTTTGACCGAAATGAAGTAAAAAAAAATCGAGTGCACGGCGAACGTTTTCAATTTTTAACCGACTTCAAAAAAGGAGGAGGTTTCTCAATTCGACCGTATATATATTTATTTATATATTTTATGTGTGTTCGCGGATAACTTCGTCGTTTATGAACCGATTTTGATGATTCTTTTTTTGTTGGATAGGAGATATCCCAAGGGTGGTACCATGATAAGGAAACCAGGATCTGATGGTGGCACCACAGAGAAATTGAAGGGTACCTTAGCTTCCTGTTTGAAGTCGGTTTTTTTGTTCAAAATTATGTTCATGCGTGATGCTTGCGATATCTAAGATACAAATATAATAAAGAGGTAAGTACATGAGTAGGACGTAATCTCCTGAACTACATCTAATTTAGAAAATGTTTTCACCACTATGTAAAATGGAACTTCAAGATGCACATAGGCTAATAAGATTGCGACCGCTTGCAGCTCGCGCACCACGCACCTCCCCTCCTCCCCAACAGTAATGGGTGGATGCACTTTGTCAGAAATGCTCCTTTATGCTAACAAGTTGTAGAACTTCAGCATATGGGCTATGCTGAAATACTGATAGGCTTTGGTCGTAATTTAACAAAATATGCATAAATTATGTTCATACTAGTTTTACACAGTGTTTTTTTTTAATATTTTTTGGGTACAATACAGAGTATTTATCTTATCTTATCTTATCTAGCTTTTGTCAGCGGCTTCGCTCGCGTGAACATAGTTTCTACGACTGTCTTCGAGGGTACGCAGTGCGCGGGCCACAAGCGGCTCGCGAGCGTGGAATAAAGTAGCCTACATGTTAATCCAGGTCCTAATCTGTCTACCAACCAAATTTCATCCAGATCCGTTTATTTGTTGTGGCCTGAAAGAGTAACAAACATCCATACGTGCAAACTTTGCTATACATTACAAAAAACGTAGCGTAGACAGGCCTCCCACTCAGTGGACCGATGACCTGGTGAAGGTCGCGGGAAGCCGCTGGATGCGGGCAGCGCAGAATCGGTCGTCGTGGAAGTCCTTGGGGGAGGCCGTTGTCCAGCAGTGGATGTAGTTCGGCTGAAATGATTATGATGATTAATTAACCTCGAAATAAATGCTTTAAACACCTTGATATTAAAAGGGGATTTTTTTTCAGATCTTGGGTTTTAATTAAGGTCAAGTTCTTGGAGCGGTCCGCTGGCTGGGCAAGATCAGTCAAATGAACCGAACCTCGATGGGTCTGACTTCATCATCATATCAACCGAAAAACTCCACTGCTGTACAATAGGTCTCCCTCCAAGGATTTCCACGACGACCGGTCCTGCGCTGCTCGCATCCATCGGCTTTCCGCAATCTTCACCAGGTCGTCGGTCCACCGCGTGGGAGGCCTGCCTACGCTACGTTTTCCGGTGCGCGGTCGTCTTTCGAGAATTTTACTGCCCCAACGGCCATCTGTTCTACGAGCTATGTGCCCCTCCCACTGCCACTTCAGTTTAGCGATTCTGTGAGCTATGTCGGTTACTTTGGTTCTCCTGCGGATCTCCTCCTGCGGGTCTGACTTTACTTTCCATACAATATTATAATTATAAAGAACTGAATATGAAACCCTTGGGTGATAATATCCATCTCCCAGACCTGATAAAATCTATTACAATAACCTGGTTATCGTGTAATTTAAGAGCATCTATGTGAAACTAGGCAAAAGCTTTAAATAAATAGATCTACTTTTTCTCATTCCACCTTCGTCAGCACATCAAATCTTTTCCATATTGAGTCGATGGCAATAAAACTTTACCGTGAAATACTTAAAACAAGTAGGTACGTACTTAGAACATTCTTGCGTAACGCATTTTATGTATTCCACTTACTTCTAGAATAACACTTTGATTCATCAGTCATTTGTTGGTCCCAGGACTGGGCACACACGGGCTGACAGCGGACGTATCAGGGGCGTTGATTTCGCTGCATGTGGCCATGAAGAACGAGCTTCAGAGGCACGTGGAGGTCTACAAGCAAGCTCTGCACAAGTTGGATGAGCTGGTGAGTGCAGTTCTTCTGTGGTTTCAACGAAATTTCTTTTCAAACAAGCATTCAAGTCTAAAGAACAAAACATTTAATTTTGCCTTTTGATAAAAGAGAGACAGAGAGAGAGAGACAGCGAGAAAGTATGAATCAGACAAAAAGTACTTAATAAGCTCATTTCGAAAAACTTTAAAACTTTCAGGTACAAGCTTTTATTTGAAATTAATTTTAATTATTTCGTATTTATTCCTAGCAAACCCTTTCATTTGATACCCATATCATCATCATATTAGCCAAAGGACGTACACTGCTGGACATAGGCCTCCCCCAAGGATTTCCACGATGACCGGTTCTGCGCTGCCCGCATCCAGCGGTTTTCCGCGAACTTCACCAGGTCATCGGTTCACCGAGTGGGAGGCCATATCATATGCATATACCCATTTCATGAGGGTGCATAAAAAATAAACGACCTGCCATCTTTGGGATTCCGCCATATTGGATTAAGAATAAAAAAATAAAAAAAACTCAGACAAATCACACAAGGTCATCTGGCCCCAAAGTAGGATTCCCTGTGTTATGGGTTACCAGAGACTGATATACATACTTATATACGTTTAAATACATACATATATAGATATTTAACACCCAGACACAGAGCAAACAAATCTGCTCATCACACAAATGCTTGCCCTGGGTGGGGATCGAACCCACAACCCTCGGATCAGTAGTCAAGGGCACTAACCACTGAGCCACCGAGTCAGTCAAAATGAGAATGACTTCACTTACCTGAATTGACGCCATGGAGGCGGTATTTTTATTGTTCAATTATATATATGCAATGGCACATAGCCCTGATGATTAATTCATTACACTATTGTCTCAGTCCCCAGTGACTCTGAACCAGGACCCTGCTTCTTCATCACACCAACGGTTACTGGCTCTATCCCTTTCCGACGTGGAGCGCCGTCTCATCGACAATAAGTCTTTGCTGACCATCGTGGATAAGCCAGCATTGAGGCAACTCCCAGCATTGGTGGATGCCCTGGCTTCCAGAGTTGAGAGTGATAAGACAGTGCTGGCGTGTGTTGGGCAGATCAAGAGGAGCGATCCGGCTTTGGACCTCACTGATTCTCGGTAAGTGGAAGATCTTTAAGCTTTAAAGTAGATAAAAATACCTGATCTGTACTAGCATTTTTGGAGTAAGGAAACCCGGGTGGAACGGTGTCGCTAAGCTTTGGTTACAATTTACGAGGTTTTAAATGGTTTAAGCCCGATCGCCTTGATTCAAGGCACGCTCGAGCCCCCTCGGTGGGGAAGTATATAAGCTGATATGATGATGAATGAAACAACATCGTTATTTGGCAATTTGTACGTGTATTTACTTATTTCACTACAAATAAACTTATTATAAACTTATCTAAATTATCTATTACTATTCTAAAATATTGATTTAAAAAAGCAAAATATCCCATTCTGCCCCACCCCCTGGGCACATTGGGAAATGTACCCGGGGCACGATGGTGTACTAATTACTGGCACAGTTTACAGAAGAGAACACTGTCATCGTCGTCGTGGTCTAGAGTCTAGAACCCTCGACACCTTTTTTCACCATCTATCTATAGCCTTTCATTGAGACTACTCCAATGAGCCCAAACAGGATACCTCTGCTGTAAGTTGGTGAGGAGTGCAGGAGTGCTATATCCCTTAAGTAAAAGGATATCAAATTTCGAATCGATCAGACCTTTGGAAGTTGCCCACGTCCCTTCATCATCTAGAAAAGAGCTGATAATCTTCAAACGGCTAAACAGATTTTCTTGAATCATAGCTAATGACACTGTCGATCAAGTTATCTTTCAAACAAAAAATTAAATCAAAATGGGTTCATCAGTTTGGGAGCTATGATGCCACAGACACACGTCAAAATCACCCCTCTGTTTTCATAGGAGGGGGGGAGGGGGGAGATAAACTAAAAACGTACCTACCTAAAACTACGAGTATGAGCAGAAATATTACAGTAATTTATTGTACCACACAGAGAGAACCTTAGTAATACTAGGTTACTTTAACAAAGAAATATAGCAATTAAGGTTAATTGTTAATAAAAAGATTAAATAGGTATTGTAATAAATTAAAAGCGACATAAAGCTTTTTTTACAATTATTTTATTTTACTTTATGACTATATCCCCAGATATATAATTATATCACGGCCTGGAATATCTTATTGACAATCAATCAAAAATCCTTCAAGCCGTTCAGGCTGTAGCAGGGAACATGAAATCTACATACATACATACACTCGATAAACATAACCCTCCATCTGAGGCAGTCGGGTAACAAGTAAGTAGATAGTTGTACAAAAGAGGTTCACACCTACCTTACTAGGGATAACGTAATATTCTTTGCTACCGAATATAGCTTGTAAATCTAGCAATATGGCCATCTTATAAAACAAATAAGTTTCTGAGGACCTCAACTCGAACGGGGCTCCGAAAAATACCCGGTCGTTGGAGCTCCTTTTGCAGTAAAATAAGCAATCTTACAACTGTCTATCGGTACATTATTTAAATCCCTATTTTGGAACGTTCTCCGAAATTTGTATGACCTTTTATTTTAAAGAGTTAATTCGATTGATAAATGATGCGATACTTATTTTAAAATGTCTGAAGTAAAAAGTAAAAGTATTTTTATACTTTTTTTTCCCCAATCCCCATTGCATTGGGGAACCGCAAATATAGGGTTCCGTACCATCATACTAGATAGCGCTAGTTTCTTCATGTTTAAAAATAAAACGTTTTTTTTGTATGGAGACCCCCTCTTATTTTTTCACTTTTTCAAATTTTTTGTATTTGTTGTTATAGCGGCAATAGAAATACATCATCTGTGAAAATTTCAACTGTCTAGCTATGACGGTTCATTAAATACAGCCTGGTGACACATGGACAGACTGACAGACGGACAGCGAAGTATTGGGTCCCGTTTTTACCATTTGGATACGGAACCCTAAAAAAAGAAATAAAAAGTTACAACTAAGTAAAAAGTTACACTTTTTTGGTACAATTGGCAAGCCCACCACACATATTGAAAGTTGGATTTTTTGCTATCTTATACGAAGTTCCTGCCGCGAATAACTTGTACACATACTCGTGCTCAACATTTCGGAGAGTGTTAGTGACGTGAGAAAAAGCGCCGAGCTCAAAAGAAACTCACTTCTCACTTCGATGAAAGTCCCCTTGAACTTAGAATAGACAAGTTGAATACACTTTGCCAGGGGCGGCTTGCGGTCTTGACCTGCGTTACCGAGCGAGCCATGACGCCCAGCGAGCAGCGCCCAGAGCGGTCCGCCGGGATGTCGCATCGAGGTCAATATCAATACATCGACTGAAAGTCTGACGACGTTTGGAGTTTTCCAGAAAAATTGCAACTTACTATCAAAATCTGACATATAGCAGTTAGTACGTATATATAGCCGTATATACTTTGATATCATCATTACAGCTCATATACGTCCCCACCGAGGGGCTCGAGCCTACCCTGAATCAGGGCGATTAGGCCTTAGTCGACCACGCGGGCCCAGTGCGGGTTGGTCGACTTCACACACAACCTTCGAGTTTCTTCGCAGGCGTGTGCAGGTTTCCTCACGATGTTTTCCTTCACCGTTAAAGCAATCGGTAATTATGTACGTAAGTTTTTTTTGAAAAACTCATTGGTACATTGGCCGTCCAGATTTGAACCCGGTACCTCTGGTTAGATGGACCGAGTCGTTACCGGTTGAGCCACCGACGCTATACTTTGATATAGCGTATGAGTATAAACTAGCGTCGGTGGCGTAACGGCTAGGGCCGCTGCCTCCTGTCCGGGAGGTCGTGGTTCAAATCCCGCCACGCCACGTATCAATGTGATTTCGAACTTAGATTTCATATGTACGTTAATCCGACGCTCTTACGGTGAAGGAAAACATCGTGAGGAAACCTGCACACGCCTGCGGAGAAACTCGCAGGGTGTGTGTGAAGTCGACCAACCCACACTGGGTCCGCGTGGTAATCCAGGGTAGGCTCGAGCCCCTCGGTCGGGACGTATATGAGCTGATATAGCGTATGAGTATAAGTGTTGAACAACATGGCGAGTAATATCAAGAGTTTATACTCGACCGTGCGGTAGTGGCTCAGTGCGTGGTTGTGTCGATCACGTCGGTTAACTGACCTGAAGTACGGTCATTTTTAGATAGAACTGCACCACACCCTGGACATTTCATACAACGGGCCAGAAATGACATTTCAAAAAACGAATGACGAAACAAACAAAATGGCGGCGAAATCCTATACGTTCGACAACCAAACTGTAACCTTGAAATCTATATCAATCTGGGCGACGAGGAGGTGAGGTCGCAATCAAGAGAGCGGCAGGGAGTGTCCATACTGTATTGTAGTACTAATATATATTCTTTGACTGCACCCTGGTGTACCACCGACCAGTGTGTCGAAGAAAAGTCCGTCGATACACGCAGTAAGCCGTTGCCGGAGTAAAAGAGCCTTAAATACTTAATCCTTCCCTGCATTATTTTTGTACTTCTTATGTGTACAATATCTACAAAAAATTACCATTTTTCATTAGGAAGTTGCGTCATATTCTACTTAGGTAACTACTCACTAATTATAATTATTTTTAATAGGAAGAAGGAAATGAATCATCTGAAATTAGTGTGGAATATAAAACGTGTTTCCTTTAGATTTATTCCACTGATAAAACCTATGGACTGCGCCGGTTAGATAACGTTTTTATAGCACCTTCATATAAAAACAAAATTATGGGTATGTATCATAAATACAATTACCAACAAACATGGTCTGTTCGAATCTATAGGCTCATCTCAGACGAACTTTAAGTAATATTAAAATTCACTTTCACTTGTGAGCGAATCGATGATATCGCAAGACCTTGTATATCGATATTATACCATGTAATCATAATATCAGTACAATAAAGAGTACTACGCTGGACATAGGCCTCGCCCAAGGATTTCCACGACGAACAGTTCTGGAAGTTTCTGGTTTCTGCGCTAGATGCAGCGGCTTCCCGCGACCTTCACTAGGTCATCGGTCCAACGAGTGGGAAGCCTGTCTACGTTACGTTTTCCGGTACGCGGTCGCCACTCGAAAACTTTACTACCCCAACGGCCATCTGTTTTACGTGCTATGTGCCCCGCCCACTGCCACTTAAGTTTATCAATTATACTGTGAATTAAGTTCTATTTAAAATAGAGTATAATCTACGAACCTTTTTAGAATACCAAAGATTTTTTTACTTTGAAGTAAGTGTTCAGTTGAACGACTTCTTACTACAATGGCTAAGCGCGTGTCGGACCACGCGCAGAATAGGGTTCCGTATTTTTTTCTCAATTAATAGAAACACGATTGAGCAGTTTTGGCTCGATAGAAAAAAATCTTAAAGATAGGCCTACACCGTTACTATCAATGACTAATATTTTGGAGTATAACTAAAAAAAAATATACAACAATATTTTTATGATAATACAAAGTGAGTAAGTGGTAAGTTATTTTTTATACTTTCATTGTAGTTTTTGATTGAAACGAAAAACCATAGAAAAAGTGTGGTTATTTTCTTTACTTTTTACACGCAAAGAAAATGACAGAGACAACTGTTCCAATCAATACCTCACCATAAAGGACGGACGGACAGACCGGCGGACAGACGGTCAGACAGACAAACGGACAGCGTAGGCTTAGTAATAGAGTCCCGTTACTTGGCACAGAACCCTAAAAAAGGTTCTAAAATGTTTCTCCAAAGAAATCCCTTGTGATCCCCACACGCAATTAGTTGCACAGGAGTGAGTTTTTTGGCGGGATTTGTGGTGGACGCATTCGTAGTTTTATTTTGTTGTTATTTCATTGTTTTCTGCTGGGATTTTGTTCAAGAAGTGGTGCATTTTGGAGAAAATCGTCTAGTGCACGTGAGCAATGTGGAGAACAAGAAAATAAAACGAAGGAGGACGTGAGAACCCAACTTGCTCTGGGTGCAGTTTTATAGACGCCCAACAGCAACTGAGTGTTCCACCTCAGAATGCAGCTGCTGCAAATGCTGTCAAGAACTTCAGAGAAGATTTGTAATGCACCGGCACTAGCATTACAAATCCAAAAACAAATGAAGAAAGTGAAAATTATTTTCGAATCCGGCTGAAGGACTAGTTTCCATGGTCAAGAAAAATTTACAACAACAATTAGTTGCACAGCTGATCGAGGTCTATAAGGACATGAACAGTGGTCATTTATTATTATTATAACAGCTCATATACGTCCCCACCGAGGGGCTCGAGCCTACCCTGAATCAGGGCGATTAGGCCTTAGTCGACCACGCGGGCCCAGTGCGGGTTGGTCGACTTCACACACAACCTTCGAGTTTCTTCGCAGGAGTGTGCAGGTTTCCTCACGATGTTTTCCTTTACCATTAAAGCAATCGGTAAGTATATGTACGTAAGTTTTTTTTTAAACTCACGGTATATTGGCCGTCCAGATTTGAACCCGGTACCTCAGGTTAGATGGACCGAGTCGTTACCGGTTGAGCCACCGAGGCTTTTTGTGGTCATTGCTACTGAACAAATCAATACCGTGAGGAATTCTGTATAAATTATTACCATGGTCAATAGAAAATAAATCACCTCTTTGATTGACGTTTCATGTCTTACGACCATAAATACCCCTGGACAGTTACAATAACTATTAAAATTATAATTAAGTATCAGGGTCTACCTATATATACCTATGCTATACGCATTTATGGTTATTACGAATTTCCTTAACTATGCCACAAATATTGCGAATTTTACGTTAAGCAATTGCATTGCGGCCTTTTAATAGTTGCAGGCACGGAAAGTGTGTTTTTTCCATTACTTTTCATCCAATTCTATTCAACATACTGAACAACTTTTCCCTAGGAACCTGTACTGATTTCTCAAAAAAAAAATTGTACTTTCCATACAAATCAGTCAACTCATCTTCCAACTATGTACGGGATAACCAAATTTTTTTTTTTGAGAATTCGGCATGGGTTCCGTGGGGAAAGTTGTTCAGTATGATGAGTCGAAGCCCCAGTTTAAGTTTCCGGGAGAGGTCTTTTTACACCCTGTATACGTTTTATGACAGATACATACCTAGATCGGTTTACTGAAATATAGGCGGATAGTTTGCCGATAAGTTATTGAATTAACAATCTTGCTAGTGACATGAAAGCCATTATAAATGTATAATTATTTTTTTAAATGGATACCTACGATAATCAAGATCTTAAATTCAAATTTGAAGTGGTAACACTAAAAAATAAAAAAATATGTCAATGTGTGTATTTAAAAAAAAATATAAATTTTAATGCGTATTTTATTTTGTATAATTAAGTCGTGTACACGTCTGTCATCTTAGTGAAAACTTTCTTCTATCACGGGTCTGCTGGAAGATTTTTTTTTCAGAAATAAGCTGTATCCTTTGTGTGACCTTACTGTATGAAATGTGTATTTTATGTATCCTGTGTACAATAAATTATAAAAAAAAACAAAAAAAAAGGAGTTTCTTGGTATGAAAATGTTTCTATATTAATATATATTCAACATTCTTTATTGCAATATAGCACAAAAAAATTACATAAAAAAATTATACTATAGTCGGCCTTATAGCTTAGACGATTTTATGACAAATACATTTTAAGCGATGACATTTTATTATTGTAATTAACGAAATGAGATCAGGTTAGAAATTAAAATAATTTAATTTAATTTATTCATTTTAATTATTAGGAAAAATTACGGCTAATTAACATTGTTATAGAGATCAGGATAGCAAGAGAACAAAGCCATTACAAGTTTTCACCTATATTATACAACGTTAATGCAACATATATTTTTTAAGTTATGTAAACCTACTCTTATGTCATACACAATTGATATTTTTCTGGATTGAATAAAAAAAAAGATTTGGTGACGCCGTACGAATGAAACTAGGTTAGTTTCCATGACAGGTGATTTAATTTCACAGCTCAAACAATCAACAAAAAAGAATTTTAAGTAATTACTTGTAAGTATAATTGATCACGCGGGACACTTAAAAAAAAACGACTTTTATTGTAATACTTTTTAGGGTTCCGTAACCAATTAGTAAAAACGGGACCCTATTACTAAGACTTCGGTATCCGTCCGTCTGTCATCAGTCATCAGCCTGTATTTCATGCACCGTGATAGCTAGACAGTAGAAATTTTCACACATGATGTATTTTTGTTGCCGCTATAACAAAAAAATACTAAAAATTAATAAAAGTGGAAATCTTCATACAAAAAATGAGTTTTTTAAACGCGAAGAAACTAGTGCCATCTAGTATGATGGTACGGAACCCTATGTGTGCGGTTCTGACTCGCACTTAGCCGGTTTTTGTTTATGTTAATTTTCTAAACAACTACTAAACTAATTTTGATGCAATTTATATCCAATAAAAAATCGAAATCGGACTACTCTGTAAATAGTTATGCGTGGTCATACATTAAAAAAACAAGTAGACGGGTAGACATGAGAACCTCCTACTTGTTTGAGGTCGGTTAAAAATAAGATTTTGCAAAATGAGATCTTAAAAGTGGATTAGGTAGCGTGATGTAGGTACAATTTAGTCCTGTGTATTAAATATGTACGTGTGTATGTACTTTTTCAAAAACTTACGTACATACTTACCGATTGCTTTAACGGTGAAGGAAAGCATCGTGAGGAAACCTGCACACGCCTGCGAAGAAACTCGAAGGTTGTGTGTGAAGTCGACCAACCCGCACTGGGCCCGCGTGGTCGACTAAGGCCTAATCGCCCTGATTCAGGGTAGGCTCGAGCCCCTCGGTGGGGACGTATATGAGCTGTAATGATGTATGTACTTATGTCTGTTTCTTCGACTGAACCTGCAGCCTGGATGATGAGTTTTGGAGTGCGAGGTGTCTTTAAAGAACAATGGCAAAATCACATACTTATTGGTTATCCTACTTATACTTACCCACGGGGTATGAAATGTTTTTCATCTATTAGGTATTGGACAAACTAAGAAAAAAAAAACGAGACCTACAGTACTCGCATATGATGTGTAACATGTGACAAAATACTTATGAAATTAATTAATTATCGGGTCGTACATTCACGGGCCGACCCTTCGAATAGTAGTATGTCATCTTTGCCTTTGCCATCACACTAAGCGGCATAGCTATGACAACCTTAGTTTTCGAGAATTAAAAAACGTTCGCAATTCCTGTTACACATTTCCGTCCCATTTCACGAAATCACTCCCACAAATTGCAGGAAAGCGAGAGCAAAGATGTTACACATCAAAAAATTACAGTCTTATTATATAACTTGGGGTTAAGGCGAGGAATTACTTGGAACAGTTTTTCTTTACTTATAAAGAGTAAAGAAAATAACCTCACTTGTTTAATGTTTTTTCGATTTAATCAAAAACTACAATGAAAGTATAAAAAATAATAACATTTTCACGTTGTATTTTACATATATAATATTGTTGTATATTTAAAAACTTATTATACTTCAAAATATTAGTCATAACTAGAGTTGAAAGTAACGGCGTAGACCTATCTTTGGGATTTTTTTCAATCAAGCCAAAACTGCTCAATCGTGTTTCTAATAGCTTTTGACTTCAGGAAACATCTTAAACAATAAGAGTTTTTTTTCAACCTTGTGTTTTCTATCTTTTAGGAGTAATTGACGTCTAAAATAACAAAAATCTGTAATAATACCGCCTTAAAGAGATATCAAAATAGATTATAGTTAATTATGTTTTTCTTATCTGGGCTACTTTTAAACACATGGGATTATAAAACAAACGCAGTGACAATAAAACTTAAGATGTAGACTACGAAGTATCCCCTTGTAAGTCTCTGACTATAAACTTTTTTTTAATTAGGTCATCTTTAATGGTTTTTAAATAACATTAAGTTACTTCTCCATTTGGTAAGTTTTTAAAATATAAATTTACGTACCCAAAAGTTAACATCACGCTGTATTCCTTTGAAGCATCCCATTAAAAGTGTATTAGCCTAACGCTCTCATAAATTACAAGTTTAATAGCCATTCTCTAAAGAAATATCAAAATTTTGAGATGCGCGTTATTAACAACGGTCAGCTAGTATTTATGCGTTATCTAACACCAATACGGATGTGCACTGAGGAGTGAGGGTACCAGCCTGCTTTGGGTGAAAGTTGTCCGTTCTTGTAAGGTCCGGATATGTATGTCATCATGTTTAAAAATCAGGAAATAGTTAAATCTACAATAATATTATGAGTATGAATCGCCAAACTTAAGTGGCCGTGGGCGGGGCACATAGCTCATAAAACAGGTGGCCGTTGGGGAAGTAAAGTTCTCGAGTTGCGACCGCATATCGAAAGACCTGGCGTAGGAAGGCCTGCCTCACGGTGGACCGATGACCTGGTGAAGGTCGCGGGAAGACGCTGGATTCGGGCAGCGCAGGACCTGTCGTAGTGGAAATCCTTGGGGGAGGTTTTTGTCCAGCAGTGGACGTCTTCTGGCTGATATGATGAAGTTATATACTGGGAGACGGGGCCCGTTTTTTTTTTAATGCACAATTGGTAAACCATATATGGTTTGTGGGTAAACCCTTGACAAATCTCACCTGGTGGTAAGTGACGATGTTGCCGAAGATGGAAGCGGGCTTACCAAGATTCCCCAACGCAATGGGGAACTGGCTATCTTATCTTCATGCCGGAACACACCAATGTTATCAACATTGATATTTGGCGGCAAGACTTAGATAAGATGGTGGTAGCTAGCCAGGCGGGCTTAGAAAATGCCCTACCACCAACCAAACCGAGTCTTATAATTGACCCCGCCGGGAATCGAACCCGCGACCTCCTGTGTAAAGCCAGTGAACTTTGCCTCTGAGCTACGGAGGCGGTTAGCATGGCCTGCACCCTGGCGGGGATACGGAAAACTTTTAAATCGAACCCGCCGTGAGGTCTCATTTAGGCCACAGATTACATAATTGTCTAAGCTTGGGCAGAAATGCTTTCTCATGTCTGTCCGGGTGTCGGGCGGTTCTCCTCTACAGGTCGCATTTCTCAACCAATTCTCGTGATATTTTGTGAGCAGGTTCGATAATTATATGTATTTTTTGTGTATTTAGTTTTTGGAAATTTTTAAACGGTGGAGCCATGAGCGTTCTAAATGTAAAAAAAATAATATCTCAGCCATTTTGAAAAACGGCGAGGTCTACAGCTTACTCAGCCACTAATTGTTTTGTTTAGTATTTAAATATTTTTTTAAACTTGTGTTTTTACTTTTCTATCACACTAATATTATAAAGGCGAAAGTTTGTGAGTGAGTATGTTTGTTACTTCTTTACGCCAAAACTACTTAACGGATCTGCCTGAAATTTGGTAGGTAGACAGATTAGGACCTGGATTAACACATAGGTTACTTTTTGTCGCGCTCGCGAGCCGCTTGCGGCTCTCGCACTGCGCACACTCGAAAAGTTATAGAAACGTTGTCCGCGCGGGTGAAGCCGCGGGAAACAGCTAGTTAGTTATAATAATAATTTAGATCATTTAAAAGTTGAATTTACTGCCACCTGTACTAGTTTACTTGTCTTTCAATCCCTAACTTAAGGTTGACTGGTAGAAATCGCTTAAAGCTATAAGGCCACCTTTGCACTCTATGTATATTACAAATTATAAGTCCTGTATTGTTTTTTTGGCGTGCAATAAAGTATATTTACTTACTTACGAGTACTTTTTTTACTTAATAATTTAGGCACAAGTAGTATTCAACTTGGAAACTTAGTTCTCCTACGGATTTCCTTATTTCTAGTCCGATCATTTATACTCATCATCATCATATCAGCCGAAAGACATCGTTTGCTGGACAAAGGCCTCCTCCTAAGGATTTCCACGACGAGTGGTCCTGCGGTGTCCGCATCCAGCGGCTTCCCGTGACCTTCACCAGATCCTCGATGCACCGTAGGCCTTCCTAAGCTACGACTTCCGGTGTGCGGTCGCCACTCGAAAACTTTATTAACCCAACGGCCATCTTTTCTACAAGCTCTGTGCCCTGTCCACTGCCACTTAAGTTTAGACGTTTCGACTCCTCGTTTCTGCAGGTTCGGCCATTAGGTCGAGGGGGTGACACAGGACCTGGGCAGGCAGTGTCATATGGAGGGGACAGTCCTCCTGCGATAGTCACTAAATACTCTGTTTTTAGTCACAAAAGGCGAATGATGAATTATACTTTTTACCCGCCTTCCAAAAACGAGAGGTTCTCAATTCGATTATATGTTTTAATACGTTTTTTTAAGCGATATCTTCGCAGATTGAAAACCTATTTTCATGATCCTTTTTTAAAGTGAAACTTTCATTACATCGTCTCCAATTTTTTCGTCTGTGTGTTGCATGTCGCGTGACGGCCGCTTTCGTCTGACGGTATGATCGTTTCGTCCTCTGTAAAGTTTCACTTTTACCGTGGTTTCATAAAACCACACACTTAATTTTTTATTCTATAAGCTTTGCTGCCAGATTGGGTCCCATATACATTTTAACAAAATCTGTGTAATAGTACTTATTTATTTAGAAAATTAACAAAAACTAAAAATTGTTGTGCTTAATTGTATTAAGTTGATGCGATAAAAGTCGTTTTTACCCGACTGGCTCAGAAGGAGGGTTACGTTTTTTGAGTGTATATTTGTATGTATGTATGTAGATTTCTATGTTCCCTGCTACAGCCTGAACGGGTTGAAGGATTTTAAAGTATGAATTATCGTGAAAATCTTCTTCTTTCCGTGAGTGACATAAGATAATTTTTTACCTGACTGGCCATAAAGAGAGGTTGAGTTTTTACGCAGTCAGGTTTTCAATTTTTAATGAATTCCTAGAGTTATTTCTTAAAGTGTTTAGCGTTTCTTAATTACAACCATTACAGTATAGTAGCATACAGAGTAGCCGAAGCAAAGTACTCATTATGGGTAATTTAAAGCGATTTCTCATAACGACAACTCAATTGACATATAACAAAGTAGTTTACTAGCCGTGAACACATAAACATTGCCGATGAAGAGACCGAGTTAGATAATCGACGCGACTTTACGACGCTTGTATGGCGCATTGTGCGACTTCTGACTTTCTGAACCAAAGACATCATATATAACTTCATAAGGACGAGCCCAAGCTCCTGCCGTACTATAAATAAATTTAACTACAATCGCTCACGGTCATCTAAGCCCAATCTAGGATTCCCTGTTCTGTGGGAACCAGAGATTGATTTTATTTAGATGATACTACGGAGTAAAACTTCTTTTACGTTAGTAAATAGTCTTTCATCATCATCATCATATTGGCCCAAAAAGTCCACTGCTGGACAAAGGCCTCCCCCAAAGTTCCACGACGACCGGTCCTGCGCTGCTCGCATCCACCAGCTTCCCGCGGTCTTCACCAGGTCGTCGGTCCACCGCGTGGGAAGCCTGCCTACACTACGTTTTCCGGTGCGCGATCGCCATTCGAGAACTTTACTACCCCAACGGCCATCTATTCTACGAGCTATGTGCCCTGCCCACTGCCACTCAGTTAAGCGATTCTGTGAGCTAGTTTTGTTATTTTGATTCTCCTGCGACTTTATTCTTTGGCAAAGGCAGGAACCACTTGCAGGAGGTCTTCTCGCTCAGGGAGTGTGTTTTGGTGGTTCTAGTAAGGATGACTCTTATCGGCATCTAAGTGGCGTTCCAGTGGAGCCCCTCATAGTAGTCAGGTAACGGTTTCATTTACGTATTTGTGAATTCACTCGAGACAAACCAAAAACGATGTAGCAAACCTGGGGCCAACGTTTTTTGAAAGCATCGACACGCAAAGAAGAAGTTAACGGTGTCTCTCAATCTCAATGAAGAAGGCCGTGACTTTCCATGAAAATCATTAGGCTTTTGGAGGAAGGCTGCGGGGCTCCAATATTACTGGCCCCCTTGTAAACCTTCGCCATATTAAATCTCCTGATGGGAAGCTGCAGCGTAACAAATAAATACGTTCGTAACTGGGTTGATCGTTTTATTGCAATTTCACAAAGGATCCACCTTCGTGGCGTAATAGTTAAGTCCATTAGCTTCACATCAGGAGGTCGCGGGTTCGATTCCCAGCGGACTCTACCTTGGTAAGACTCGGTTTGGTTGGTGGAAGAGCATTTTGTAAGCCCGTCTGACTAGCTACCACCATCTTATTTAAGCCTTGCCGTCAAACATCGATGCTAACAACATTGATGTGTTTCGGCTTGAAGATAATATAGCTAGTTCCCCATTGCTTTGGGGAATCTTGGTAAGCCCACTTCTATTTTCGGCATCATCGTAACTTACCAGTGAGATGATGCCAAAGGCTTACCAATTGTGAAAAAAAAGGATCGGCTCCCAAAAAATGCTTCCCCGAGATTATTATTCAATACTCATCATCATCATATCAGCCGACGGACGTCCACTGCTGGAAATAGGCCTCCCCCAAGGATTTCCATGACGACCGGTTCTGCGCTGCCGCTTCCAGCGGCTTCCCGCGACCTTCACCAGGTCATCGGTCCACCGAGTGGGAGGCCTAACTACGCTACGTTTTCCGGTCTCAGACTCAGCTAAATACAATACCTGACATTGCGATATATCCCTCTACCATAAGGCAGTAATGCCAGAGATAACGTAAAGGCGGCCAAAAACAATGTCGCACCGCCACATCAGGCTTCTATATTGACAGTTTGACGACAGCTTTTTAAAGCAAATTGTTCCATAGGGCAGGTCTGACGGATGACGTCATCGTTCTAAACCGAATGGAAAGTGCTAGAACTGCTAGAAACAGTGCTTTATGATCTTACTGCGTTTTGAATCGGCTTGGTATGGAAATTTCTATTAATTTATTGTACGGCTTAGGCGTCGGTCGTAGGTAAATTAACTGTTTTGGAGCTAAGTATTGTTGCTACCGAAAGCGATTTTATGGACATTGTTATTAATAAAAATTGTAATTTATTGTATTAATTAAAAGTGTCGGTGGCTCAACCAGTAACGACTCGGTCCTTCTAACCAGAGATACCGGGTTGAAATGTGTACGGCCAATGTACCAATGAGTTTTCAAAAACTTACGTCAAAGTAATCGGTAAGTATATGTATGTAAGTGTAACACATTGGTACATTGGCCGTCCGGATTTGAACCCAGGACCTTGTTACCGGTTGAGCCACCGACGCTTTTTAGGCGCCTCCAAAAATACTTCTCACAGAAAAACGATCACCTGACTTGCCGACTGTTTTTTTTGTAGTTTCATCTTTTTTAATCCTCCGCATAGCCGATTAGTCGAAGCGGTCGTAGCCCAGTGCGTATTGGAGTGGTTGGGGCTCTGGGGCGATTACACAGGTCAACCGACCTGAAGGCGGTCATAACCCGGATTTTTTTGATTAGAATTTCGTACTTTTTAGGGTTCCGTACCCAAAGGGTAGAAGCGGAACCCTTTTACTGAGACTTCGCTGTCCGTCTGTCTGTCTGTCCGTCCGTCCCTCTGTCACCAGGCTGTATTTCATGAACCGTGATAGCTAGACAGTTGAAATTTTCACAGATGATGTATTTCTATAGCCGCTATAACAACCAATACTAAAAATTAGAAAAAGAAAAAAAAATAAGGGGGGTCTCCATACAACAAACGCGATTTCTTTGCTCGTTTTTGCTTGATATTGATAACGGCAACAGGTAAACGCTTGAAATATTCACAGAATATTGAGTTGTACACACATAATTAAATTAATATAAAATTAATATACAGACGTGATTTTTATAGATAATGGTACGGAACCCTTCGTACGCGAGTCCGTCTCGCACTTGGCCGGTTTTTTCGAAGTAGTTGAGATGCTTCTGGTATTTGATAAATAACCCTCTGTTTACGTATTTTTAAACAGCACCGCCGTTTAAATTCGCAGAAGCAAAAGCTGATAAAGGTACCTACGAAGATGGAATACTAGGGCCTGTAATTGCATTCGCAATCTTATCAACTCATCGCAACTCCAGGTGCAATTTACTTACTAGCTAAAAAGTTTTAATTAGAAAAGAATTAGATATGCATCAAGAAAAAAAAAATACATTCAGTGTTAGGTTCATGGAGAAAAAAAATTAGGGGCGCATATTTTGTTTCTTTCATGGGTAGGTTTATACACATCAAATAAGCTCATTTCCAAAAAAATTAAAACTTTTGGGTGCAAGCTTTAATTTTAAAAGAGTATTTAAGTTCAGTGATTCCAAATCAAAAAAAAAAACCTGGTTGAGAGGTACAGTATTTCCTATGATTTCATTGAAAACAATACACGATCCTGGGACCTTGATTCCACCTACGCAGTTCATAATCAGATCAACTTCAAAATACCAAAAGGATATTTGTCACCAGGAATACGGCTTCCTAAGAAATTTCACCTCAATCGGACTGGTACTAGATCGCTAGATTTAAAGCGGACATACAATATACAGTGCTACAGTCTCTCCAGCGGTGCCAAATTGACCATCGATACATCGAGGTGTTGAAGTTTCTGTATGAAAACGCCACCATGTCGGTTCGCCTCCAGGATCAGAACTCGAAACCTATCCAGTTGCAGCGAGGAGTGAGACAGGGAGACGTTATATCTCCGAAACTGTTCTCCGCCGCCCTGGAAGATGTTTTTAAGCTTCTGGACTGGGGTGGACTCGGCATCAATATCAACGGCGAGTACCTATCCCACATCCGATTCGCTGACGATATTGTGGTCATGGCTGAGACTATGGAAGACCTAAGCACAATGCTCGATGGCCTCAGTAAAGTCTCTCAACAAGAATGAACATGGACAAAACGAAAGTAATGTTAAATGTTCGTGTCGCACCCACCCCTCTAAAGGTTGGAGACTCTACACTGGAATTTGTTGATGAATATGTATAGCTGGGACAAACAGTCCAGCTAGGCAGGTTCAACTTCAAAAAAGAGATCAATCGACGAATCCCACTCGGCTGGGCGCCGTTCGGGAAGCTTCGCAATATCTTCACGTCCCAAATACCGCAGTGTCTCAAGACTAAGGTCTTTGACCAGTGTGTGTTGCCAGTGATGACTTACGGAACTGAGACATGGTCGCTTACTTTGCGCCTCATAAGAAGGCTCAAGGTCACCTAAATGGCAATGGAGCGTGCTATGCTCGGAGTTTCTCTGCGTGATCGAATCAGAAACGAGAAGATCTGCAGGAGAACTAAAGTAACCGACATAGCTCACAGAATCGCTAAACTGAAGTGGCAGTGGGCAGGGAGGGCACATAGCTCGTAGAACAGATGGCCGATGGGGCAGTAAAGTTATCGAGTGGCTACCGCGCACCGGAAAACGTAGCGTAGGCAGGCCTCCCACGCGGTGGACCGATGGCCTGGTGAAGATCGCGGGAAGCCGATGGATGCGGGCAGCACAGGACCGGTCGTCGTGGAAATCCTTGGGGGAGGCCTTTGTCCAGCAGTGGACGATTTTTGGCTGATATGATGATGATGATGATACAATATACATACATACGAACATTGCAAGCTAAATTAATTGCAAAACCGGCCAAGTGCGAGTCGGGGTCACACAAACAGTGCTCCGCACCAAAACTTTAGAATCAGCAGAATAATACCTCTTAGTACATACTTTCCTTTAGGGCCTAAAATAGAAAATACCCTACCACCAACCAAGCCGAGTCTTACAAAGTTGATCCCGCCAGGAATCGAACCCGTGACCTCCTGGTGTGAAGCGAATAGACTAACCATAACGCGGTTAACATAGGTTGAAAATATGCTATTTTAAAACTCCTGTCTATTTTGTTTTAAATTAACCTTACATGTTCCGATGACTACCTATCGCTGTCTACTCCACCTACGAAAGTCGTTAAAACATTATTGATTGTTATGTCGGACGGCAGCTAGACACGAACAGATCAGTCGATACGACTTTCTAATCAAATTTTATACAACCTGCAAGTACTCGTCATAGGCAGGTACCCGCCGCCGTGAGATGATCGGAGATGACGGCACGTCCATCGGATTACGAAACATGGTCGTTTGCGGGTTGAGCTGGGTGTAGTGGGGAGGAGTCCGTATACTGATTTATGTTGAATGTAGGCGTTGAAAATAAAAACATAAAAGTCGTAAAATTTTTATGATTCTAACCAACTAGCGTTATTTTACAACCTCTCGCAGGTAGCTATCTCTTTTTAAATGTTTACTTTCAAAAGTCTGAAAGAAGATTCTGTATATTTGGTTTATTTTTTTTTAATTTGCTAGAAATTACGTATTTCTCACAGCTAAAAATAAAAAAAGGTAAAACAAAAAGTACATGTGCATTATAGTCAATTTTGCGCGAAGTTAAATGGCATATTTTGAGCAACTGTATTGGAAAAACCCTCAAAACTGTATATTTAACTTACAATTTTGAAGGGAAGCTATTAATTTTTACACATTTTTTTAGGATTTTGTTTGCATTGCAACAAAATCAAAAATAATTTATTTTAAATAGGTTTTTACACACACTTTTAAATAGTAAAAAAAAACTTATACAATCAACATAATATATAACTTTGTCATTTACATCTATTATTTTTTAATATCCTGTAGAGCACAAGCATTTTTTGATATGAGTCTTGAATTTATTCTCTGAGAAACTAGTTACATATTCTGGAATTTTATTGAAGAATCTTATACACTGCCCCACAAATGACATTTTAACCTTACTCAGTCTCGAAATGACTATACCCAAATTATTTACATTTCTTAAATTCAAATTATGCCTGTCACTGTTTTTGGGAAATGAATGCAAATTCCTACGAACGTACATTATCATTTCATATATAAATTGACTAGCAACATAGAAAATATTGATTTCTTTGAACTTATTCTGTAACGAGTCACGTGATAGCATCAGCTGATAGATTGCGCTCTCAACTCTAAACGTTTCGCATCGTTAGTCACGGATCCCTAGTCATGACAGGTCCTAAACAGACAGTATTACGGCCGGCGCGATGATACGCCATTCCCACATAATTACACTACAACATTATTATGTAAATCTATAATTAAACTAATTGCATTACAATGCTTAATCACGATTGTTAAATTATAAAAGTAAAAGTGGAAACACCGGTTTTCAAGTAAGTACTGTAAAGTCAATTTGAACTTTTGTTTGTTTTGAAAGTTACCAAACTGTTGCACGAGGCGAAAATATCGCCAATTGTTATAAGGCCTTATTTGGATAATGACAGCATTAAAAACGAATTACAAACTGTCGATGACTAATTGGCCTTCGTACTGAAACTTTAAAAAAACCTCACTCGTTTTGTTTTCCACAGTGGCCTCTTTTGGCAGTTTTGCAAAAAGTCATCATCAAATCAGCTCATATACGTCCCCACCGAGAGGCTCGAGCCTACCCTGAATTAGGGCGATCGGACCTTTATCGACCACGCGGGCCCAGCGAGGGTAGATCGACCTTACACACAACCTTAGATTTTCTTCGCTATCGTGTCGCACAATTAACCGTGATATTCAAGGGCTAGACGGCGTTTGCCTGGTGTTGCACTTAGCATCACCCGCTGTCACGGGTAGGGCATTTAGATTAACACCTACGGACGTGTGTAACGCGACTTTTATACACGTCTGGAATCAGATGTGCAAGTTTCCTCACGAAAAAACCGCAACGAAATCGGCCTAGTAGTTTTTGAGGAAATTGGTAACAGACATACATAAACAGACACTCACATACACACAAACAACCTCTAACCCCAAACGCATATACGTCGCCGTTGCGTATCGTTCGTCGTGAGTCTTTGTTTTTTCTTATCGTGTTGCACAATTAACCGTGATATTCAAGGGCTAGACGGCGTTTGCCTGGTGTTGCACTTAGCATCACCCGCTGTCACGGGTAGGGCATTTAGATTAACACCTACGGACGTGTGCAATGCGACCTTTATACACGTCTGGAATCAGATATGCAGGTTTGTTTTCCTTCACCGTTAAAGCAATCGGTAAGTATATGTACGTAAGTTTCGAAAAACACATTGGTACATTGGTCGTCCAGATTAGAACGTGTGTAAAAATATAAGTATAAGGACAAGACACGTCTAGTGGATGGATTCGCAAATCAAGAAAGCAGCTATCGACATCAACTCTACGACCTAATCAGGTCTAGTTGGACATTAGCTACTGCTCGTAAAACGAAGCTCAGAGATATCTGCTTTCCCCTTGTAACTCCAAATGAAGGGTTTTAGAGATTAGCTGTCACTTCCAGTGCGATGTTAGATTCTAAATAGCTACATGTACTTTTATGTTATACGTTAATCTAATGAGAATTTTTACACTAGACAGCACGACACCATCGCCGGCAGCGGCGCGAAATTGATTGAATTTTTACGAAATTACTGTTTCTGGCTCATAACGAACTCATGTAGATAAAACAGGCTTTCCTATGCTCCTTCTAGTTGATAATAATTCTGTACACATTTGTGTTAACAAAGCCAGTTGTTGTGCGCGCCTGAAAACTTGAAAGTTAAAAACTATTTTTAGTATTTTTTTGTGTAAGGTGTCTTTTTGTGTAAAATAGACAAAAACATTTATAACCAATACAAATATTATAGTTTTTTCCCGACTGCGCCGGAAGGAAGGTTATGTTTTAAAGATTTTTTTACGCGAAAAAGCAGTAAGTTACTTCCCTTTTTCATTTTAAATTATTTATCCTATTATTTAAAAGTAAGTTACTGCATATTTAAAAAAAAACGTTTTAGTAATACGACAATTATATTTATTATTGTTCCATACAAAAAAAGGTATCGTCATTAATTCGTCGTAAGGTCGACTAAGGCCTAATCGCCCTGATTCAGGGTAGGCTCGAGCCCCTCGGTGGGGACGTATATGAGCTGATATAATAAGGTCGAACCGCCCGCCGGCGTCTCTTTGCAGGGGCCGTAAAATCTTAAAAGCTTGTTGTTGGCCGTGGGGGCCCTTACAACTTCACCGGGCAGGTTCAGACGAGTGCGGAGGGTACTCAACCTAAATGTAAAGCAAAAAGATGCAACTGCAACGGACCTCGGCTTAGGTCGTTGCTTCGACAGGGAAGAATCGGAAAGAAGCTGCCTGGTATGTGCCGGTGGCGCTGGTAAGCGACAGAAGCGGGGGGACGCCATCCTTGCCGGCGAGGGTAGAATGTCGGTAGAGTGTTTCTCTGTAGGTTGGGGGCGGGGTCAGGGCAGCTACCGCTAGCGTGGTCGGGTCGTTGGGGTCAGTGAGTACATGTCTGGGGCGTCGGATTACGCGAAAGGGGTTTGAGGGTAGTTCGTAAACGGCGGCAGCCCGTGGCTCTACGCATGAAGCGATTGTGTGGCATCTGCTATGATTCCTTTATTTATAAGGACGCCGAAGCGGCGGAAGGGATTTATACAAAAAAAGACATAACGCAAGTGTACCCGTCGGGCGGAATACTACTTTGTTATACAATATTAAAAAATAACCGACTAACTGCATTTGGTTGAGAGTTTATCTTTGAAGGACAATTTAGTTGAGTTTACTTGTAGATGGGCGAAATAAAAGAAAAATGTTTCACCAGCCAGAAATGTCACGTGGGATAATCTTAAAGTCGAAATATTACAGTAACGTGACACTTCAGATCAAAATATCCTAATGTAATATTTTCAGTGTGTGCTTGCTCGAAATGTTTAGGTTTAATACTTACGTGCCTATAAAATTTAAGGGTTGCCCTCGATGTCCCTGGGATCCTAATATTAGATCTTGACTTGGTGACAATGGGACCACCTCGGAAAAACTCTTTCGAATAAAAAATAATAATTTTGATAATTGGTCCACAAAAAAATACAATGGAACATAAAACCTCCTCCTTTTTCGAAGTCGGATAAAAGGAATCAAAATTTCATATCACACTTGACTCAAAAATAATTAATAAAGCTTAATATTTTGCAAACCGATCGCTTAATCGATAAATGGTTTAAGTAAACCCTTGGTAGTTTTGTTTTCAACGATACTCTACCCAAAAAGTATCTTAAAAAAAAATTCAAGATTTTATTGTACCCCTTTGTCGGCGTGATTAATATGTATAACCGTGCCAAATTACAGCTTCTAGTACTAATAGTCTCTGAGCTAAGTCGCGTAAAGCACACGTTCACGAGTACAACGCGGGAGTCAGCCATTGCTCCCCTCGACCATATTATAGGGAAATAAATGACCCGGCTCCCGAAGCGCCACCATACAAAATGTCTAAATAAATCTTTAACAGTCGCTATTTAATTAAAAATCTAAATTTCGCAAAAACTATAATTTATTTAGTATAATTGTACCATCCGCAAATTGCAGAACGACTTTCATATTCATTTGTCAAATACTAGGTACTTGTTAATTTGGAAAGGTGAGAATTACAGAAACTGTGGGACCGGAGATTGTATCGTCTTATTGTGTGAAGGGCGGGCGGTTGAGTAACTCAATTAGAAATTATGCAACAACAGCCAGCAGTAGCACCTACTTTATTTTAACAACAAATTGAGTATTAAGGGTGTAGCAATTATGATAATGATACAAGGTTGGTAAATAGGTGATTGGCAAACAAGTGACATTTGTAAGCTAAAGTTGCAGGCAAGGGTTTACCATCATCACGATTCATCATGAGACGGTCTTCAATGCTGTTTTAAGAAAACTATAGCAACACTTGTACTAAAGTTTTTCAATTTCAGATTAAATTCAACTTATTTGATTGCTATGTGTAATGTGATCTTGACAACCAAGAGAAATGCATGCGCAATTAAACTTGAAATATAGCAAGTGAGGTTAGATCTTTTGTTGGGCCATTATAATAATATAAATGACAATCAGTAACTAGAAATATGATCTGGAAATTTAAAAAAAGTGGCAACGCAGAACACGCTGTGCGATAAAATCTATTTTACTTACAGCGGCAATATAAAATGCACGAGTAAAATGTACTGTGCGGTAAAAAAATTTTTGCGCTCAGTGGCACTGTGCGGTGAAGTAAATTTTGCGCGCAATAAAAATTGACTTGTTAAATACCACTGTTGGAGCAATTGTAATGAAAAATAAAGTGTAAGTGATGGGACTAGAGATCTTTTTAGTTTGCCTAGGCCCCGAGCGCGAGTTGTACGAGTGACATTTGTAAGCTTCATTCATCATACGACGTTCTGCAATGTATTTTTAAGAAAACTATAGCAACACTAGTCTTACTACAGTTTTTCAATCTATCTATCTATCTATATATATAAAAATTAATTGCTATTCGTTAGTCTCGCTAAATCTCGAGAACGCCTGGACCAATTTGGCTAATTTTGGTATTGAATTATTTGTGGAAGTCCAGAGAAGGTTTAAAAGGTTGAATAAATATGAAAATGCTCGGAATTAAATTGGAAAAAAATCATAAAATAAAATATCAGTCAAAAAATAATTGGTTTTAGGGTAGGGTAGTGTAGTGTTGGTTTAGGGTAGTTTAGGGTAGGGTAGAGTAGTGTAGTGTAGTGTAAGGTGGAACGAAGTTCGCCGGGACAGCTAGTTAAAAATGAATTTTAACTTAGTTTGTTGGTTGCTATGTGTAATGTGACCTTGACAACCGAGCGGCATGCACGCGCAATTAAACTTGAAATTGAGCAAGTGAGGTTAGTAAAGAACTGTTGGAGCATTATGTGATTGACAATCAGAAACTAGAAATATGATCTGAAAATTTAAAAAAAAGTGGCAACTTAGAACGCGCTGTGCGATAAAATTGAAGTATTTTCGAAACATTTCAATTCAGTCACCCTAATTTAGTATTCTACTAGCTCTTGCATGCGGCTTCGTCCCCGTGGATATCGAGGGGGTGCGGAGCGCTAGCTTATTTGGACTATTAAAAACATTTTAAAACAAAAATAAACGAAATCGGTCCGGCCGTTTCCAAGTAATGCTCTGGTAAGAACGAACGAACAGCATTCCATTTATATTGATTAAAAAAAAAGTATAAGCAAAATTAGCTATTTCAATATTTAAAGTGTCTACTTTCCCTCTACGGCGCCCCATTAAGACACACTTATTACACTTTGGTGTTAAAATACCCTCTAACACACCTAATTATTTACCATCGATGGTTGTGACCACAGATAAGAAAAAAATTGTTATGACACGTCATTTGTGTAATTGCTCGCGATCATCACCATTAGAGCACGCCACTGTACGACACGCCATAACTATTTATTACACTTAATTGTGTACGGTGTTAATTTTTAACACGGCGTCAGCTTTAACCGCCCCCGTGGCGTAATGGTTAGTCCTTTCGCTTAACACCAGGAGGTCGCAGGTTCGATTCCCGGCGGGGTCAACTTTGTAAGACTCGGTTTAGTTGATGGTTTTCATAGCCCGCCTATTTACTGAATCGTGATAGCTAGACAGTTAAAATTTTCACAGATGATGTATTTCTGTTGCCGCAATAACAAAAAATACTAACAATTTGAAAAACTAAAGGTCTCCATACAAAAAACGTGTTTTTTTAAAACGTGAAGAAACGAACGCCATCTATAGTATGATGGTACGGAACTCTTTTTGCGCGGTTCTGACTCACACTTGACCGTTTTTTTTTCTAGTGTTAATCATAGAACTGCTGTAACTTTCATCATCATCATCATCATATCAGCCGAAGGAAGTCCACTGCTGGACATAGGCCTCCCCCAAGGATCTCCACGACGACCGGTTCTGCGCTGCCCGCATCCAGCGGCTTCCCGCTGTAACTTTAATCGAAACAAAATGATTCTTGTTAAAAATATGAAATTATTTTGTTTTTAAATTTTTGGAAGTTCTTCTTATTTTATTTATATAGTATTGTGTAACTATAATTTTCGCACAATTTTCAGCGATTGACGTAACTGCCACGCTGCAGGACGAGCTAGAAAGAACTTTATTTCCATGCTATTTCGTTCGTTGTTTAAAACATCGCGAAACGAATTGCTAATTTTAGGGACAGAGGAGCATTAAAAGTTAACATTGGACAAATGTACATACATAAAAGTGAAAGCAAAAGGCTTCTATTTAGACTCGCTTCTCTTAATGCAGCTTAAAGTCTATCTGTGTAACAAATTTCACCAAGATCAGTTTATCCATATTCACATGAATGAGTAACAAACATCATCCAGACTTTTACAAAAAGTAGGATAGGTAATTACTATAAATCCCTGTATAAATACCTTTTTAACTCAGTTAACTGTGGCTAACAATTTCCAAAGGGAGCCGGATCGTTCCTTTCCCTCTAATATGGTTGATGGGAGCGATGGCTGACTCTCGCGTTATACTCGTGACCGGGTGCTGTCCGTGTGAACTGGCCTACTCTTGTCAAAGGTTGTCATTGATACCTTTGACAAGAGTAGGCCAGTTCAATGATTTTAATGTATAACTTTTCGTGTCATTATGTTTTCATGTTCTAATGACATAATCTGGTTTATTTCAAGGATTGAATTTTGACATAATAAACTAATTATTGTTTATTTCTTGATTTTTTACAAATAAAATTATGTTATTACTAGCTGTCCCGGCGAACTTCGTTCCACCTTACACTACACTGCACTACCCTAACCTACACTACATTACCGTTACCCTACCTACCCTACCCTACACTACACTACACTACCCTACCCTACCCTAACTACACTACACCTACACTATACTACCCTACACTACCCTACCCTACCCTACACTACCCTATCCTACCCTAACTACACTACACCTACACTACACTACCCTACACTACCCTACACTACCCTACCCTACACTACCCTACCCTACACTACTTTACCCTACCCTACCCTAAAACCATTTTTTTTTTTTTTTAATTTAATTCCGAGAATTTTTATATTTATTCACCTTTTAAACCTTCTCTGGACTTCCACAAATAATTCAATACCAAAATTAGCCAAATCGGTCCAGACGTTCTCGAGTTTTAGCGAGACTAACGAACAGCAATTCATTTTTATATATATAGATTAGATTATTTTATGACTATAAGGTAAATTGCACCTATTTTGAATAAATACCTTGAATCTTGATAAAGGCCATTGTCAAACAAACCTAAATAAATTATTTGACTTCTCAAGTTCTCGCTCAACCCATTCCGCTGATCAGTCAACTTTAGTACGGGAAACTAAAAGTTTTACGATACTTCGGAAAGTTGTCTGAAAAAGCCCGTAGATTACTAAGCATCAGGATCTTGTAATAAATTGTACAGCCACTCTGTGCATACTTTCTCGCGAAGCCTTAACCATCAGTCGATGTTGAGCATACACAAATTAACTTTTAACATTACACTTACGCAGTAGCAAGGAATACAGTAAGGTATATCAGACATGATGAAATATTTCCAAACAATTTCAATTTGTATGGGAGGTACTTTACTTTGATTTTTTCTGGAATAATTTCTCTGTGTTATCGTGTGGCACAATTAAGAATAATATATTTATTTAAGAATATATTTATTGAGTTATATAAATCTCTAAGTACTTTACACATTGAATAGGATAACACTTAGGGTAGATATGAAATTTTAAAAATAAAATACTTGCTTGCATCAATTTGTTGCGCTGGTTTCTAAGCTAGGGTAACCCTGTATTTCAGAAACAATACCGTCAGAAAATTAACCGTGCTATTCAAGGGATGGTCTGTATAATTAAGTACCCACAGCAGTACGCCTTAAAGTTTAATAAAAATCATTAAAGCCAAATTTGAGAAAAAGTAAAAACTAACTGAATTTGTACGGGAGGTAGCCTTATTACGATTTTTCTTGGAATAACAAACTACTGCGAACTAGAGCACCGGACGCACGTATACAAACACATACGAGTACTCACACACATTTTTGTTTTTTTTTGTTTTTTAGACTATTAGTTTAAAACATTCGTTCTTCATCAAAATCGTTTTTTTTTTGCCTTCACAATATGTTCTTCACTCCTTCGTCGCTCGAAGTAAAAAGGAATATGTAATCTAATTCATATCCACTCTACTACAATGTCTAAATCGATTGCCTTTGCCTAAGTTCCAAAACAGCGTATAATTACACGAAGTAAATTGATAAGATTAAAGATTACCAGCTTCTAAGTAATAAATAATTATCCATAATAGCCTACCATATCATGTACAAAACGCCATTAAACAATGAGCCTTCCGCCCATGCTTCCGGCACTTTCACACGTGCGCTAAGATCCGCAAAACAAGCGCGATTAGTGATTACACACGCGCGTGTGATGGCCACACAATAACTATAATTAAATTACTCTCATAGTAAAAAGTTCATGCGCAGAGATGGGTAAATGAAGCTTAGGCTGCGTTAAGATTAGTTGTTTTGTCGCTGAGACCGACATGCGACTGCCGGTAGGTATTCTTGTATTAGGTCCTTTCAGGGTTGCTATAGTAATTACTCTGTGACCTTCTTTCTTTGACATTAAGGCTATAATGGTTTTTCAGTAAAAAACTTATATTTATTACTTATATATATTATTATATCAGCTCATATACGTCCCCACCGAGGGGCTCGAGCCTACCCTGAATCAGGGCGATTAGGCCTTAGTCGACCACGCGGGCCCAGTGCGGGTTGGTCGACTTCACACACAACCTTCGAGTTTCTTCGCAGGCCTGTGCAGGTTTCCTCACGATGTTTTCCTTCACCGTTAAAGCAATCGGTAATGATATGTACGTAAGTTTTTGAAAAACTCATTGGTACATTGGCCGTCCAGATTTGAACCCGGTACCTCTGGTTAGATGGACCGAGTCGTTACCGGTTGAGCCACCGACGCTTTTTTTACTAATATATACTACATACATTTTATGCTATTTTTAATATCAGTACAAATAATATCATTGTATCAGCTCATATACGTCCACAGCGAGGGGCTCGAGCATACCCTGAATTATGGCGATCGGGCTTTAATCGACCACGCGGGCCCAGTGCGGGTGGTCGACTTCACACACACCCTTCGAGTTTCGTCGCAGGCGTTTGCAGGTTTCCTCACGATGTTTTCCTTCACCGTCAGAGCGTCGGATAAACGTACATCTGAAATTGAAATTCGAAAAGACCATAGTACGTGGCAGGATTCGAATAATGGCCTTCCGAACAGAGGTATAAAGCGGCTCTAGCCGTTACGCCACCGACGCTTTTCATATAGTATACAACAAGCAATTTAAACCTGAGGAGATTCTGAGGTCTTCTTAATGCTGCCTTGAATATGTGCTATTTGACTGAACCTGACTGCTTAATCTTCTCAGGCCAGTAGCAGGCGTGCTAATGACTTACTCCCGTGGCTGCGCAGCAGTGCTGAGCCAGATGTGCGAGGGTGACAGCAATACGCCCGTCTCGCAGCGTAGCAGCGAGAGGTCTCAGGGTGATTCCGCCAGCGACGGGTACCACTCTGACAGTGATGACTCGCATCGGCAACCTGACAGGTTGGTAATGGAGCTGACAGGAATGTGACTCCTGATTCTTCTTTTCATGTCGCGACGTCGATGTAAGGTTATAGCTGTATTCTGAAATCTTTAGCATGGCCTGCAACACAGGCTGAGACACAATCTGCAATGTGCATCAGTCGCCTATTTATCTGCTCTAAACTTAAATTTCTTTAGGGGGAAGGGGGCGTATCTACGTTTCTTCTTTAAATCATCTTTAATTTTAGTAAATAACTTAGAAATACCACCACAACTTTGTAGGACTAAGTAGAAACTGGCCTGTTATGTCTTAATGGTTTTCACTTCCACTTAGCGACCTAAAACGAATACTGGCCCTGAAGATGCTACTCATTCTGGCGTCTATAGTCACTCCTATCCGTTTTTTTTCTACCACCACACTTATTAAATCCCCTCTTGTCATTATTATACCTAGTAATTGTCTACTTCCAGAAGCAAACTGGTGTCTCAGTACGGAGCGGTGTGGGCACGCGCAGCCGACGAGGTACTGCCCGCATTAGCTGGCCTGGAACCGTTACGTCATCTACCGCATCTCAAGTACAAGATTGTGTTCTCTGTTGTTGTTGTAAGTAGCATTTAATTAGATGCATGTATAAATCTTATGGTCTTATTATGATTAGCGAATGCGCTTACCCTCCAACTGTCATATTCATAATTTTTCGAATGCGCGGTAACATCCCTATGACCATTCATAAACAGAAATAAGACAGCTCTCTGAAATCAAGATAAAAATCTCATCAGCTGACTGGAAATGTAGCTGAAGCCTCAAAGCTTTGATGCGCAAGCGAATCGTCTCCCTGTGGCGGCGGGCGCGCGATAGCCCCAACAGCCTCCTGGCGGGAAGGGTCGATGGACCGTTTTTTGCTCACTGGACCGAGAAGCATGTGACCCCCTCAAATCGGGCTGCAAAATAATAGTGGCTTTTTCTAGACTGTTTTCTTTTTTTTTCTTAATTATTTGTTATTTATGTTTTACTATCATAGTTTTTTAACATGTTTTACTGACATAGTCTGAAAATAAACTGAATTTAATTTAATTTAAAAGCACTAGGTACTGGAAATAATAGCATTAGTTTTTAGACATAAACAAAGACGATATTTAGATTTTTCAAAACAGTAGCCATTTGCGTTAGATACCTACAAAACAACCAGCAGCATAATCTTCTAAAACTGATATTTTGACAGGTAGTCATAAACACAAACGTCGACAAATCGTATTAATGATGCAAATTCCAAGCAATTTTAAACTGTACTCATCTCATCTTCTAGCTGTCATTCCGTGCGGCAATCAGCCTGCGCGACAAGCGACTAAATGAGGTTAAGATGTTGATGGGAGCTGGCGACCCTGACTCCAGCTGCTTGCCTGCTGTGGAGCGGCTGATGGCAGCAGCAACCAGGCTGCTGCATCAGACTGCACACACCTTCCCACTAGGAGAAGCCGAGAGGACTGTAATCAATCAGGTAAGACTATCTTACTTCTTCTGAAAAAAACACCAGTTGCATGGAAATATTATTGTTGGTAACCCTGACTCCTGTTACTCACCCGTGGTGGAGTGGACTGCGCACACTTTCCGATGGGAGAGGCTGTTGTTAACCGCCTCCGTGGCGTAATGGTTAGTCCATTCGTTTTATACCAGGAAGTCGCGGGTTCGATTCCCGGCGGGGGTCAACTATGTAAGACTTGGTTTGGTTGGTAGTAGGGCATTTTAATAACCTAGCTACCACCATCTTATCTAAGTCTTACCGCTAAACATCAGTGGTTACAGCATTGATGTGTTTCGGCTTATAGATAAGATAGCCAGATCCCCATTGCATTGGGGAATATTGGTAAGCCCGCTTCCTTCTTCGGCATCATTGTCACTTTACCATCAGGTGAGAAAAGGAAGCAACTAACAATCCAAGTTTTTAGCAAGTCAAGTATTGCACGGAACTGGACTAGATCCAAACTGTTCTAGAGGTATTAAACGAGAGATGCACCCAGCCTAAGTGGAACGATGGTTTGAGGAGAAATGACTGGAGACAGCGGGATACGCAGAGCCAGGGATCGGTTTAAGTAGTGTGACTTTGTATCCAGCAGTGGACTAATAGGGGCGGAAGGTGATGTTGATGCTTTTGGAGTTTTCGAACTAGAGCAGCCATAAAAGCTTCTATCCATTAATACTCTTACTATGGAATAAGTAGTTATAATAAGGGGTGGGCTGGTTTCCGAAACCAGGCGACCGATGCGTCCATTATGGGTGGTTAGCCGGTATCACTGCCAGCCCAGCTCCACCAAGAAGTCCAGTAGCCCAAGCAGGTTGCCTTCTGGGTCGGGACCCCGAAGTGCACTGTTGTACTGTGCTAGCTCCTTGCAATCCAAAAGGATGTGGGCAGCAATCTCCGCAGCCTGCATGCACGCTCTGAATTGTGGGCTGTCTGTGATACCTAGAGCTAATAGATGATAATTAAAATAATCATGTCCAGTAATAGCGGACTTTACCTCGAGGAGCTGAAATTGGCCAAGGCTACCTCTAGTACATCGCCAACTTCTTCTATTCTCATCATATTATTTGTATTGAATAGTCTTCAATCTACCAGGTTCTGACAACACTGCGAGAGTACCCATGCCTGGCGGGCTGCGCGCCGCTCCACGCGTTAGTGGCAGCGGCCTGCAGAGCTGCTTGGACTATCAGTCTCCACTCCCCACCCCTTCGGATCGACACCGATTTTACACCAGGTTAGAAAACTTTGGAATTCATGCCCTTGAAAGCGTCTCTTTTTCATTAGTTTTGGTATTATTGATTTCTGTTATGTGAGCTACATGAATCTGCATTTGGTGCCTATGAGCTACTTTGATCAGCAGCCTCCATTGTCTTGGGGACACAGATTTTACTACAGCTTATATCTTTATTACTGGCTTTCACCCGCGGCTTCACCCATGTGGACATCGTTTTTATGACTGTCCACTGTTTTCTCCAGATCCATATCCTGATATTAGCAATCTATGGCACTACCCACCCCCTCAACTATTTCTATGTAAAAAAGAACGTCAATCCATTGCAACGTTACGATGCCGACTTTTGCGAGCGTGGAATTGAGTTTTCCCCAGATCTCTCGGGAACTATGTCAGGATATGCTAATTATGTCACTTTATGGGGTGTAAAAATATTTTTTTTGGTACCAGAGGAACTGCATCGGACTATGCTTTTTCACAGGATAATATGTAGCCTATGTCCTTCCCAGTGAAACAGGCTACCGGCATGCCAAATTTCATCAAGATTGTTCGAGGTGCTGAAGCGTGTAAAGGTTACAAACAAAAAAGCAAACACATTTTCACATTTATTTATTTTTTTATAATTTCTTTTCATAAAAAATTTGAATGCGTTTGGTTGCACGTCACTTGATGGTAAGTGCCGATGCATCTAAGGATGTAACACGCGAGCTCAAATACTGCATATTCACTCTCGACTTGAAGATTACTAAATTATACGAATCGGGGAATACAGACGCCTGCAGGGAATTCCACTCCTTGGCCGTTCGCATAATGAACGAAGAAACAAAACGCTTCGTGAGTAAAGGTGAAACATTAACGACAAAGGGGTGGAATTGCCCTACGCGCCTGGTCGTCCGATGATGAAATTATAATAATAATATTAGTAAGGACACATATACTAGTTTCTTCAGTAAAGATTTAACTGCTTCACACTGAGGCTTCACATTACAAGTTAGTACCCAAGCACATGCTAGGTGAATGCAGAGTTTGCAGAGACACCTGGGCTCTTAAGTCCATTTTCCTCCATCCTCTACCACTGAGAAATGTCACCAACTTAAGGCGAGGCATTGATTGAACAGTTGTCTATGTCTTTTTCTTTACGTGTAAAGAGTACAGAAAATAACACTTTTGCACTTTTTCAAATTTTTTTCCTTGAAAAGTTTCGAAAAATTAAACTAAATTAAATTTGAATAAACAAAGACTAAGTAGTTTGAAAAAAAAAGATGTAAATTAAAAGTTTAAAAAATATATTTTTCTTAAAAATATTTTAAGGCTTTGCTTCACTTTGCTTCAATTTATGCCAAGTTTGGGATTTTAATGACCAAGTCATGTTAATCTAATCGTGTAATGAACTTACAAGTCTTTACTTAATATCCTTGAATATAACATATCATTTTTCAGGCCAGAAAATTAAGCGAGAAAATTTTTCCAGATTTTTTCCTAAGCGCTTCTCGCTGCTTATTTGTAAATATGCCACCTTAACTCCAGATTGGTGGTATTAATTAGTGATTTCACTAGAAGTATTGCGCTATGCACCCTAATGCCGTCATGCCATTACTACAATAATACAATTAAATAGTTGTATTTCATTTATAGTATCTATGTAATGTAATAAGTTAATAGCATGGTTGATTGTGCCACACGATAAGAAGAAGAAGTTACCTGATAATAAATGAATAATAATAAAGCGTCGGTGGCTCAACCGGTAACGACTCGGTCCATCTAACCAGAGGTACCGGGTTCAAATCTGGACGGCCAATGTACCAATGAGTTTTTCAAAAACTTACGTACATACTTACCGATTGCTTTAACGGTGAAGGAAAACATCGTGAGGAAACCTGCACACGACTGCGAAGAAACTCGAAGGTTGTGTGTGAAGTCGACCAACCCGCACTGGGCCCGCGTGGTTGACTAAGGCCTAGTCGCCCTGATTCAGGGTAGGCTCGAGCCCCTCGGTGGGGACGTATATGAGCTGTAATGATGAATAATAATAAAGCTCGTACGCTTAAGTTCGACGATTTTTCTCACTGAACTCCAGCCGACTGTGCTTCTGCTGGAGGTGCTCCTGCTACTTTGCCTTTCGCCAAGTGAGCAGAGTAGCTTTAATTTTATATTTTAGAACATTAACAATAACAAGGCTGGCTGGTTTTTGATTTTTCTTCCAGGTAAGTGTTTTTTAAGACCGGCAAAGATTATTCCATAGTATGATGTCTCTCTCCCAACTCAGACTCAAAATTAACTATTCCTAAATTTTAGTGCAGCTACAGAAGTGTGTTAGGTTACCATTAGGGTTTTTCATTCCACATTTAATAAGCCCATAGCATCATCTCACCTGATGGTAAGTGACGATGATGACGAAGTTGGAAGCTTACCAAGATTCCCCAACGCAATTGGGATCTGGCTATCTTATACTTACTATACTGACTATCTTATCTTCAAGGCAGAACAGATGAATGATGTTAACACTGATGTTTGGCGGCAAGAATTAGACAAGATGGTGGTAGCTAGCCAAGCGGGCTATGAAAATGCCCTACCACCAAGCAAACCGAGTCTTACAAAGTTGACCCCGCCGTGAATCGAAACCACGACCTCCTTGTGTGAAGCGAATAAACTAAACTATTACGCCACGGAGGCGGTTAATAGAGCTTTCAACGATTTAGGATTACATATTTGAAACCAGTGTGATTTATTCAGCTCTTCAGCATTTCTTCTTGTCTTAAAACTACAGCTGCAATTGGGTTAAACGAGCATCAAAAATAAGTTATTTTTTTTTTGTTGCAGTGGTGATGGACCCCGAAAAGCACGTACGTTTCAACGCAGGGGAGGCTCGCTCGGACCTCATCAAGTCGTTCGTGTGGCCTGCTCTCATGGACGCCAATCGCTGCGTCTTCCGAGCCGTCGTACTTACTTAAGCCGTACAGACACGGAACACACTAAGGCAATATAAACAACCTTCATGCGTGTGTTCTGAGAACCTGCCCCCTGTTTCACGGAGATTTCGAAACGTTCGATCTTTTTACGCGAAATTGGTACAAAAGTCAGTAAAAATGTCTCGTTGGCTCATGGTGACAATTCGGTTTTTCCTACCAGAGGTTTCGGGTTCAAATTCGGGAACGGTTTATGTAAAACTTACGAACATTTACATACTGATTGCTTTAAGAGCGCGTACAATGCCAAAAGTTTTGTCCTCGTTGCCCTCGCACGTGTTTAACTTACCATTCCGCTTAGAAAATACAGCGGTCGCCAAAAAAATATAGTTTTTGAAATAAAACTTCTTGACTTGGGGAGTAAGCTGGTGAATGCGTTACGCAAACGGTAATTAGGTTTTACTACAGTCGCGTGGTCTAAAGCACACTCGTTTTTTTATTAAATAAATCGCAAATGAAAAATTTAAAACGAAAAAGTATAGTAGTAACCGCCATCACTTTAAAAGTTTTTTAGGTGTTATGTTGCCTAAAAACCGTCGGTGGCTCAATCGGTAACGACTTGGTCCTTCAAATCTGGACGGCCAATGTACCAATGAGTTTTTCAAAACTTACGTACATATAATTACCGATTGCTTTAACGGTGAAGGAAAACATTGTAAGGAAACCTGCACATCTGATTCCAGATGTGTATATGAAGGTCGCATTGCACATGTCCGTAGGTGTATATCTAAATGCCCTACACGTGACTGCGGGTGATGCTAAGTGCAAAACCAGGCGGGTAATTGTGCCACACGATAAGAAAGAAGAAAGTTGTTATGTTTTTGCCAGCTATGTTGTGTTTTTACACCATAACTGGCATTAGTGTATGTAATTATAGAGGTAACATAGCAATTTATTTTATCGAGGAAATTATGAGCAATCATTTTTTACACTAGCCCTCAATCAGTTAGTCTATGTATTTGTTTTTTTGAAGAATAGATATACTAAGTATAATATACTCGTAGATATGTATCATTTCTAAAATGTTCGTTATCATCATATCAGCTCATATACGTCTCCACCGAGGGGCTCGAGCCTACCCTGAATTAGGGCGATAGGGCCTTAGTCGACCACGCGGACCCAGTGCGGGTTGGTCGACTTCACACACAACCTTCTAGTTCCCGGAGAGGAGTTGGCGGCCCTTGTCATTACGGCACCGACGCTCCCATTGGAACTCCCCCCTTGGATTGTCCCCTATACTCACCCCCTTTACCGGTGAAGGAAAACATCGTGAGTAAAGCTCAATCCCCTACACGTGATGTGATACTAACAAGGAAGGGTACCCAACTGTCCGACTCCGATTTGATTTATTTTGATATATGTTATAGAGTAGTCTAAAATAACAAACTCAACCTGTTAGGAGAAAATGGCCTTCAAAGTACTGAAAATTGACCAAACCTTCTAATTTCTGAGAAGAGATTCGTTAAAAAAAATTGATAAATAATTACTGGTTTCGTTATATGTTGGAGAACATGAATAAAGAATGGGGACGTGTTTTGTCATTTCACCACACTCATTTTTTCTATAAAACTTTTTTTTTAATAAAAAATGAGTTTGTATATTAAAAAAAAATCATATAAAAAATGAGTTTGTGGTGATATGACAAAACACGTCCCCATTCTTTATTCATGTTCTCCAACATATAAAGAAACCAGTAATTAATTATAATTTTTTTTTAACAAATCTCTTCTCAGAAATTAGAAGGTTTGGTCAATTTTCAGTACTTTGAAGGCCATTTTCTCCTAACAGGTTGAGTTTGGGCAGCTAAAAAAAATACGTGTCCGTTATTTTAGACTACTCTATAACATATATCAAAATAAATCAAATCGGAGTCGGACAGTTGGGTACCCTTCCTTGTAAGTGCAACCCAGGCAACCATCGTCTATCCCTTGGACTGTGCCACATGTTAAGATAGTTAGGCATTATAGTTCAACAGAGACAACATAAAGTTGGTCTATAGTTTTGATATTGTCGACTCCTTTCGACTATTTTACCAACTCTGTGTAAACCAAGAGGCTGACGAATGGCAACCCGTCATCGAGCGGGCTCCGTCGAACCCGCGCACAAGCAATAGGGTAAAAGTAGAATAGTTGCCGCACTTTTTTAAAATTATTCTACATCTCTCAGTACAAAAAGCAGAATATACTTTATTTGTAAAACTGACTGGTACTTTATATTTTCACCTACAAATTTATGAAGAGTAAAAAAAAAGGTTTAATATTCCAAGAGTATGAGCGATTTTTGTGGATCTCCATATAGGGGAAAGTTGCCTCTCTCTCTCTTTCTCTTTTCTTAGAAATTTTCCCGTCTGATTACGGTGTCTGCTTTCCGGCTATTCTTTCTCCACTTTGCCCTATTCTGGACGACGTCCTCGGTTAGGTCGCAGCTTTCTAGGTCCTTCTTAATGACGCTCAACCATCGCAGTTTCGGCCTTCCGCTTCGCCTTTGACTGATTAGGTTTTGGTTGAGTGTAACATTGACGATGTAGTCAGGTGGTCTCCTTTTCACGTGTCCAAACCATCGTAGCCAGTTTTCTCATAGGGGATAGTTGTAGGGGAATCCATGTAAATTACGTTTAGGATAGATGAACCGCCGAGAAACAAGAGATCACTTTGATCGCATTTTGCCTTTCCATGCAATTGCAGAGACACTAGACATGGTCAATTTAGTGGTAGTTGAAGAGCCTTTCGATAGATTAATAAAATAACATGCGATTCATCCGCGAAACTAGAGTAATTACAATCGGGGCAAGTATACCCCTGGGGCAACTATCCTGGTTTTACCCTATAAGTACAGAGAGTCCGCTCCTTACCTTCCTCGCAACGGCCGCACACCAATACACTATACGCCAGCTTAATCTGAACTGTAATGAAATACGAGTGTAATTTTAATATCAATCTATTTTGTGTGGCGGGTAAAGCTTACACAAGTCTTAATTATGTTGTTTCAAAATCGAAACAAGATGAATTAGGACACAGAGCGCCTCTGATCTGCCATCCGATGGTTATTAAAATACATAATAATATTCCAAATGACATAAAAAGTATAGAATCAAATAATTGATTTATTAAAAAAAAAAAAAAATTTACTTCCTTATCCAAAAAGATCTGCTTTTCGTGTTAGCTTAACTCCCCAACTTCGATATCTTTACAATAAAATTACTTTCCTTGGGTATAAATCACCTGTTGCATTATAAATAAATTAGGTATATACGGTATTGAGAGTATACACAAAACTGTGAATAATTTATGTTTTTATAGAAACTGTTTAAATATTCTTCTTATAAAAATTGTTTTATAAAATGTCAAAATTTTGCTTTTTAGAATATGTAATAGCATGTAATAGATAATGTATTCTATTAATTTACAGTTACTTAGGTCTTATAATTGAAGCACTTAAGCCCTCACACATTACACACGGGGCGTCATAATTAATTGAAAAACACCTACCTACTATTACACATATTATTATGTTTGTACATCATTAGTTGTGACACTGCAATGAATAAATGAAATGAAATGAAATGGAACTTGAGGGTCTGAGAAGGTGACCAGGCTGGTGACCGATGGTGCTTCAAAACGGTAAAGCTAGGAGTTTGGATTTTGGCCATGAGAAAATCTAAATATAAATCAGTGGGGCCACAGGGAAAATAAGTGACCCTTTGGTCCCACTGGTGGGACACGCAAGTGGGTCCACGGGAACATCTCAACACACTCATTCATTCATTCATATCAGCTCAAATATGTCCCCACCAAGGGGCTCGAGGGGCTTAGTCGACCACGCGGGCCCAGTGCGGGTTGGTCGACTTCACACAAAACCTGCGAGTTTCTTCGCAGACGTGTGCAGGTTTCCTCACGATGTTTTCCTTCACCGTAAGAGTGTCGGATAAACGTACATATGAAATCTAAATTCGAAATCACATTGGTACGTGGCAGGTTCAACACACTCATATCACTGTAATGTGTATGTGCGCTTACAACACTTTAAATTATACGACACTAAAACATTTTTAGAAAAGAAAATAATATGTTAATTCTGTTGAAAAAAAGCTTTAAATAGAATGCCTCATAAAACATTCAACAAGTTCCAAGAACGAACAACAATATATTGAGTTGAACGTTATAAAAGTCCGGTCAAGTGCGAGTCGGACTCGCGCTCCGAGGGTTCAGTACTACTACACATCTCCACACAACTATGACAATGATACCTATTTACATTTTTAACAAAAGACATCAACGCGAGAACCAAAAATAAACTTTTTTTGTCATTGAGTTCGGACTCCTTACCACGAGTACGACTCACACTTGGCCATTTTTTATCATTTTTTGTTTTACTTAAATAAAAGTACTTTAATAACACAAAGTTTCACGCATGTATGTATTACCGTTTTTACGATAGATCTAAATAAAAAAGGCTTCTGAAGGCCTATAAAAACACGTTTTTTTGTATTGACTCTTATTTTTTATTTTTTTAGATTTTTTTCGAATTTAGTTGTTATAGCGGCCACTAAATATATTCATCATACATTCGAAATACATTCGAAATACATTCTGTCTACCTATTACGGTTCATGAAATACAGCCCGCTGACGGACAGACAGACAGACAGACAACGAAGGCTTAGCAATAGGGTACCGTTGGTCACCCGTTGCGTGTACGGAACCCTAAAAATGATCAACGTTAGTTAACGGCTGTCTTTTCGTCGTTAACAAAATTAAATATCTGGTGCTCAATACAGACTTAATTAGTTTATTCAGACCTTTTCAATCATGAATTTCATCCCGCCAATTAGTTATACAGGATGTTAGAAAGTTACGATAAGTTAAGAAAAATAAAAAAAAATAAAACGGCGATTTCGAATCGGCACTAAAATACAAAAAAAATAGTGAAAAGTCTCGTAAGTAGAAAGCAACTTCCATAAAATGTTAAATTTTTTTTTCGGAAATTAGTCTATTTCATGTTTTTTTTTATTCTATTGTCATTCCATAAAGTTCTAGTAAATTATAATTACAAATAACATTGTGTAATAGTATTTAATTATTTGACTATAAACATTTATACTTAGATTAATCTAATTAATAATAATATTACATTTAGTAAGTCCTAGATGTTATATTTCCTAACTATTTATTGTTTTTTGTACTATAGATAATATAATTGTTTTTTTTTATCTACGCAATTAAAACGTTTAGTAAATAGAAATGGTTTTTTTTTACTACCTTAAGTACAAATGTTAATCATCCGGTGACTCAGTGCTAAATCTAATCTTCCGAACATTCTATCGGAAAACGATAAGATTGGAAATGAGTCGCTACAAATATAAATTGAAACACGGTATCACTATCTACAGTTCAACAATACACCTTTACATTCTTCTTTGTTACGAACAAAACTATTAACTTGAACAGTGTAGTGGACAATATCTGATTGAGTCACGCAGTTGTTGCTTTACCAAAAAGTTTTAATTACGTCATAACACTAAGTTACGTCATGAGCCATTACCCCAATTGGCCACCATACGGGCCACCGCACGGCCCGCCACATGGGCATGGGCCCCCACATGGACCACCACATGGCCATCCACATGGCCACGGGCCTCCACACGGGCCTCCTCCGCCATACGGGTATCCACACCCACCTCCACCACCAGACGGGGGTCAAGTAACAGCCCCCCAACCGTACCCTTACTACATCCCTGGCGCTGTCATGGTCCCAGTACCAATCGCACATATGCCTGTACCTTCCGCAGAACAACCCAACCAGCCGACCTACATCACCAACTACATCTACCACGGCGAGAGCTCGAACTCCAACCAACCTGCAATAGAGGACTCAAAATCAGTGGAACTTTCTGGAGAATTCGACTGGGTGCCTACAACTGCCACCACCGCCGCCCACTTAACCGGCAGAGCCGTCGTTGGAGGCCACGAAGGATGGGACGGCAGTCCATTATGGGTTATAAGAGCTTGGCACAACGGAGACTTGATACCTGGCAAGTTTTCTATACGCCACAACGCAGCATCTGTTGTCTACGATGGTAAGGAGATCCCAGTTCAGAACATGGAGGTTTTAATCAGTAGGCCGGATGGTTTGCGGTGGATACCGGCGTCCAATGGAAACGTACCACCTGGGGCGATCCCAGGGGGTCGTACAGTGACTGGGGAGACGCTCTTCGTGGGCAGGGCAAGGCACCAGCTATCTATTACGCCTGGGAAGCTGCACCCGAGCCACAATAGCTGTTACATTGCATTTGCTGGAAGTGAAGTTGCACACAAGACGTATGATGTATTGTGTAGGATCAGCTAAAGTTTAAAGATGATGATTACCTAAACCAATAAAATTAATTTAATTTCAATACAAGAAGCAAAACTTTATATTGTGTTAAAGTGATACGTAGAAATGTCCTAATGTAATCTCGATGTGCACTATTGACTAAGTAGCTTACTGATAATATTATTTTATCAGTAAATAGGTACCTATCTATTACTCATTTTGAATATTGTTACTCGTAAACATGATAAAATTACAGTTATACATGAATAAACATTATACACATCCGAAGAACTAATAAAAACATCACAAACAAACGCAAATTGTTTTTTTTTTGCTGAAAATACGATTTTATTTATATTTTATGTGTATGACAAGTACGATGATTGATCTTCATTGATGTTTCTCAATAGGGGATAGAACTGCATTAAAAATAAAATATGAAATATGATTTCCTAAATTGCTCTCTTCTTGAAGTTAAACCTTAATTGTTTTGTTTTTCCATCACGTCTCCAATTTTTAATTGATCAAATTCACAAAATACGTTTGTCAATGACGCTTTAAATCTATGACGTCACCTGTTGGTATTTCAAACATTTTTAGAACAAAATTTCAAATTTCGTTTTTGATAGATCATACAAAGTAGGTAACTCAAATGACTAGCAGTCCGATGCCCTATTGTTTATTTCAGTAAAAATAGTTGAAAAACTGGACTGTAACGGGGGAGTTAACTAAATCCCACCAAAAAAATCTGTAAAAAACTAGCCAAGTCTCGATGGAGCTGCTTGTTTATCTCTAAAAAGTAATGAAATCTAGACAAAGTCGTGCCAAATCTAAGGTTCCTTACTGCGATTTATTTATTATTATAGATAAAATTGTGTGACTTGGCCGTTGAAGGGTACACAAGGGTACAAAACCAGGTGCTCCATGACACCATTGCACCAATCTGTCGCCAGAACCGCTACCCATTGACGATGGGAAATTACCACTTGGAAAACGTTGATTCAATAACCAGTCAATTGTAGGCTTGATAAAGCTGCGCATTTCAATAATATTTATGTATAGGCGAGCCTGAAACAAACAGTATAAAAAAAATGTCTATTTTATGTTAGATCGATGGTCCATTTGACGCTCCAAAAAGAAGTGTTTGTTTCAGGCTCGCCTATACATAAGTATTATCGAAATACGCAGCTCCGGGGTCACCCAAAGGACAATGGAGCGTGCTATGCTCGGAGTTTCTCTGTGTAATCGAATTAGAAACGAGGAGATCCGTAGGAGAACCAAAGTAACCGACATAGCTCTCAGAATTGCTAAACTTAAGTGGCAGTGGGCGGGGCACATTGCTCGTAGAACAGATGGCCGTTGGGGTAGTAAAGTTCTCGAGTGGTGACCACGCACCGGAAGACGTAGTGTAGGAAGGCCTCCCACTCGGTGGACCGATGACCTGGTGAAGGTCGCGGGAAGCCGCTGGATGCGGGCAGCGCAGAACCAGTCGTCGTGGAAATCCTTGGGGGAGGCCTATGTCCAGCAGTGGACGTCCTTCGGCTGATATGATGACGCAGCTTTATCAAGCCTACAATTAACTGGTTATTGAATCAACGTTTTCCAAGTGGCAATTTTCCATCGTAAATTGGTAGCGGTTCTGGCGACAGATTGGTGCAATGGTGTCGTGGAGCACCTAGTTTTGTACCCTTGTGTACGGCCAAGTCACACAACATTACCTATAATAATAAAGAAATCTCAGTAAGGAACCTTAGACTTGGCACGACTTTGTCTATATTTCATTACTTTTTAGAGACAAACAAGCAGCTCCATCGAGACTTGGCTAGTTTATTTACAGATTATTTTGGTGGAATTTCACTTATTTTTGTAGAAACGTAGGAATATTGATTTATTTTATTAGATTTGGTTGGGCTCTTGTATTTTCTAATCAGGGTTACCAGGTACTCCAGATCTTCGATTATCCTAGTTTTTATAGTTTTCCCTTTCTGTGGCCATTAAACCCTAACTTTGTACCAAATTTCAGCTCTCTGAGTTCATGGGAAGTACTAGTTCTATTCTGATGATCATGAGTGAGTGAGTGAGTGTCATAAATGCGAAACTTTGCTTACGCTTAACTTCGGAACTAAATGACCTACAGACTTGAAATTTTGGATTTTAAGTATGTGATTATAGCTTACTGGATGACGAAAATTTCTGCGTTCTGGTCTTATCCAGAGGTTCTCAAATAGGGGTCTGAAATGGTTCTAGTAAAGGTAGGTACGGCAGTGTTAGCTTCGCGCTCGACTTGGCGGGGGCACTGCCGTGCCCCCCGATTAAATCCAATATTAAATTCTTGAACAATAAATGTATTTTTAATAGTAAGATCTCTTGTATGGAGAATCAGAAATAAATTGGCACTTTGCTAGTTGCGCTACTGAACCTAGAAAGTTATCAAAAAGTAGAAAGTTGGCACATGCGGTAATAGTAGGCTACAAGTCTAGTAGTAGGCTACAAGTGCAGTAGTAGGCTACAAATGCAGTAGTAGGCGACAAGTACAGTAGTGGGTTACAAGTACAGTAGTGGGTTACAAGTACAAGTAGTAAGCTACAATTGCAGTAGTAGGCGACAAGTACAGTAGTGGGTTACAAGTACAGTAGTGGGTTACAAGTGCAGTAGTAGGCTACAAGTGCAGTAGTAGGCGACAAGTGTAGTAGTGGGCTACAAGCTACGAAAACCTTATGGCTGTGTAGGTAATTGTACACAAAGGTACTAGACAGTGTAACACTAAAAACAGACCTTCTCCAAGGATTTTCACAACGACGAGGAATCTCGAGAGTGCTGTCTATATTTGTCGCTTCATCCTGTATGTTGCGTTCTCAATTGGCTTATTGGCTCGCCAGCTGAGTGACATCACCTTTTTAATTGCCTACAGCGTCCGAACTACACAACACACCGGTACAGTGACCGCCCAGCAGGGCTTTGTCTGGCCTTTTGAGGAATATATTTGTAGGAACCTACCTACCTAAATTTAATGTTTCAGAAATTATTAAACGCATTAGAAACTATAGGATTCGAATTTTTATTTTAGATAAACTAATATATAATATAATAATTAACAAGAAGGCACACTAGTAGCTTTAAAGAAATTAAATCAGCCTAGTAATAATTATTTCAATTATTAATCAAGTGTTTATACTGATTTATATATATCCACGAACCCTGGACGTTTTAGATACACGTACTATTTTATTAAATGTATCATATTTTCGAGCTCTTTTGATTCATTTTTATTTATCATCAATTGGTTGGTTCATCTCAACTGCCTCAGATGAAGCAGGCTTATTTGTGCAAAATGTAACACGTTGGTGGTTTATTAAACGTCTGGTAGATTAAAATTCGTAAAACTATCGAGATAATTCAAAGCTCAAGTACATTTTACTTTTGATATTAAAACTTTAAAAAATATTACTTGGAAGAATAATTAAACATCACTTGGCGAATCTAACAACAATTAGCACTTTAAAGTTTATTATTTTGCAATAACTTGAATTTACCTATATAATGACACCCCATACCATTGGATAGACGAGAAAAAAAACTTTTACATCTATTCCTTTCCTATGAAAGTTACCCAAATTTTTTTTCAGGATTTTATTTTACCACTTTGTTGGCGTGATTATTATGTATATACTCATGCCAAATTACAGCTTTAGAACTAAGAGTCTCTGAGTTTAACAGCGGGCAGAAATACAGAGGGACGGACAGACAGACTGACATGGCGAAACTTTAACGTGGGCCATAGACAATCATGCTGCATGACATGCTTTACGTGCTGTCATGCATGCATGATGGTTTAACTGTATTGACTGTGGCGAATGACATGCAGACTACGTGATGGCAATGATTGACAATTCCTTCATTCTTTTCATACTGCCAACTACGATTGACATGACAACGTCTGCGAGATCGACATGTCATAAAACACCTCTGCATAGTAAAAAGATAAAAAGATAGATAGTAAGTCATCTTCATATAATGGGACATCGCGCGGTTTGTATGTGTGCGTGTCAGTAGGTACACACACACACTACAATAATAAAAACGAGTTCTTTAGTAAAAGGAAAGAAGCCGTTTTTGCCTACTGACGCGCACACATACAAACCGCGCGATGTACCATCGTATGAAGATAACTTACCTATTATCTTTCTTTTTACAATGACCTCAGTTTGTTCGGAACGACGTCATGGACAGCGCATGACAGACGACCTTTTCAATGTACTGCTAGGGCTAAAGTGCAATAAATTGATTAATCATGCTGCATTATGAAGAGTCCATCATGTAGCATGATCAATCACGTAAACGTAATCATGCAGCAATATCGTCTAGGGTCCGTTAAGGGTTCCTTGTTGATTACGGAACCATAAAAACCAGCAAAAGTACGTTATGCAAATAGTCGGCAATGGAATATTGCTAAGTCATAATTTGAATGAACGCGCCCTGAAACCGCTTGGTGGGGAATTAATGAGGGTAGGGATGGAATGAAAATTGCCGAAAAGATGACTAGTCAGTCGTTTTAATGAATTTCACCATACCCGTTTGTACGTGTTTTCCAGGGAGAGGGAAGGCACCGTGAACCTGTAGTTACCTAACTACCTAAAGCAGATCATCATATCAGCTCATATACGTCCCCACCGAGGGGCTCGAGCCTAGGCGATCGGGCCTTAGTCGACCGCGCGGGCCCTGTGCGCCATATCATGTACCTAAAGTACATTATTATATTTTTTTTCATACTCCTAAAATCGAACAACTTGCGGATAGTCAGTTCCTCATTGCGTTGGGGAATCTTGGTAAGCCCGCTTCCATCTTAGGCATCATCGTCAGTTTCCATCAGGTAAGATGTTGTCAAGGGCTTACCAATTGTGGATAAATAAATAACTCCGCAGATATTGGAACACACCTTCAAATTTAAAATTTTAATAAAATCACGACTGTATTGAAACATTACGCCTCTTTTTGGAAAGTCCGGAAAATGTATCCTCACTCACGGAATCAAGAGGAATCTAACAATACCAAAAAAATCAAAAATGCCACTCAAAATTCCATCAACCGTTTTTATCATGGAATAAAGAAACATACATATATAATACATGCTACATTAAGCCTGAAAACAAAACACCACTTTTAATCATTGTTTATTTTACACAGTAAATGGAGTGTCGGCGGCGCAACGGCAAGGGCCGCTGCCTCCTATCCGGGAAGTCGTGGTTCGAGCCTGCCACGTATACCAATGTGTTTTCGAATACCGATCTCATATGTACGTTTATCCGACGCTCAAATACTGCCCATACAATAAATGGCCAGTATTTTTTTGCAACATCAGCAATTAGTAGAACAAGAGTTGCTCCGTTACATGCTCTGTTTTACCTACCGCATTGGAACTGTTGAATGGAAGAGGAATAAGTGGTCATTCCCCTTATAGGCACCTTTCAAGCTGCCTTATTTAAGTATCATTGTTGTAATCATATATCATATCAGCCAAAAGACGACTACTGCTCGATAAAGGCCTCCCCGAAAGACCTTCATAACTAACGACCGGCCCTGTGCTGCCCGCATCCAGTGTTGCCAACTCAATTTTTTATAGAGAGCTAGATTAGCTTCAAAAAGGAGCTAAAATAGAGCTAAATTTTTTGAAAAAAAGAGCTAAAATAAAAATAAGATTAAGGAATTCAAATTTTAATTATTATTGTAGAAAAACTTAATCACGTACTTAAATTTTTAGTTTTTACTTGCATGAATCTTAATTGCCGTCGAACGTTAACCATCACGAAAGAACAAATCGGTGTACTACATATATTTTTCGGACACAAGTCAAACCGTGGCTATGTTTAATCCCTATTCACGCGGACATAACCTGCAGATGAAAGAAGAAGAAGGAGACAGGAAGAAGACGCGCATACATCAAATGCAAGATGTGATAACATGAGAAGCGCGTTCCTTACCTACGCTCTAACAGCAACTAGAGATTTATAATAGGCTACCCTGTTGTCAGAGCGAATGGTTCCTGTTAGACTATGACAACTCTGGAGTCGGGAATTGTATGACTGCGTTCAATTAACGAATAGGTTTATGAATTTACGTAAACAATTGATCAAAACAACAAATAATTTTACAATCATAAAAAAGAGCTGAAATTTAAAAATAAAAGAGCTGTAGAGCTAAATACAATTATTTAAAGCTGACAAACATTATACAGAGCTAGATTTAGCTCTAAAAGAGCTAAGTTGGCAACACTGCCCGCATCCCGTCGTTTTCCGCGGCCTTCGCCAGGTCTTCGGTTCATTGAGGTCTACCAACGCTACGCGATTGAGAACTTTATATGACTACTGCTTTACCGGTAATCCGTTATACGAACTATGTAGCTTGCTGTAGTACATTAAAATACTAACAATTTCGAAAACCTAAAAACTTTAAGGTAAGTAACCGGAAAATAGGTCAAATTTAACTTGCAAGATTGAGAGCAGTTAACTACTACTAGCGCTATGTAGTGAACTTCTTTTTTTTTAATAAAAAATTTAGTACATTTGGCTGCACCTCACTTGATGGTAAGTGCCGATGCAGCCGAGGATGTAACACTCAAGCTCAAATAGTGCTTATTCACTCTCGTCTTGAAGATTCCTAAGTTATAGGAATCGGGGAATACAGACGCCGGCAGGGAATTCCATCTCCTTGGCCGTTCGCATAATGAACGAAGAAGCAAAACTCTTCGTGCGTAAAGGTGGAACATCAACGACAAAGGGGTGGAATCGCCCTCCGCACCTGGTCGTCCTATGAAGAAATGGAGAGGGGGAATGAGGTCGTGAAGCTCCAGGACATACTCTCCGAAATGAATCCTGTAGAACACCGATAGGCTTTTTTCTATTATGACTAGAACTATTTTCCATAAGTGAACGTGCTAAATTGAGTTTACCACTTAATTTTCAATTGATTAAATTCTTAGGCTTTCCTATAATCTACAAGCAATGAACTATATTTTGTATTTTTTTCAAAATTTTAGGCTCAGTAGTTTCGGAGATCTGGGGGGGGGGGGGACTGGTCAATTTTCGTCTACTTTCATGAATAAAATCAAAACTGTTTATTTTACAATATAAAAAAAATAATATTTAAGATCCTGATAACGAGCCCTTTCATTTGATATATGAAACAGTAAAGTTATCAAAACTTTTTTAAATTTTATAATTTTGTCCCCGAAAATTTCTGTCACAGCCAATTTGATCTGAATCAGGTGAAATTTGGTAGAATATGGTGTAATCCTATGACCCAAAAACAGATGTGAAATATATATATATATATATTTAATAAGGGTGTCACATTTCATTAGCGAAAATATAATAATAATTCACAGAAAAGTTAATTGAATGTTACAGAGCTAAAGTTACTCACTGAGTTAACGATTCTATCATAGCTGTGCTGTTTAATGGCGCTTCGGCAAACAGTCGACTGACACCAGCTTTGCCAACCGTACGATTTAAATCGTATTGATTAAAATGATACGATGTACGAACGTGTATTCTAATGATAAATTTGTATGGGAATACGGTTTTTTAAATGAAAAATTTTTCCAAGTTTTATAATATGGGCGTACGACTTTTTGCTCCATGTTTTGTATGGGCAGACTATTTTTTACCATTTGTGGGTACGACCTCCTTCAAAAAAAAGTTGGCAACACTGACTGATTCTATTAGATAGTAACACTGACAGTACTCGTACCTTTCAAAAGCCAGCTAGTCCACTAAACCTCGTCGAATCCCGTCCCTACGAAACATTCAAATCAACCTAACTAACTAGAATCAGTAAAAATTTAATCCATGAAGCCTTAATTGATTTTATGTTGTTTGGGGGAAGGGAGGGGGGGGGGGGGAGTAGGGTTGGAACCGCCGCGCGCCGGCCGGGACCATTTATATTTTATTTTTTTGCGGCCGCAGGGAATGCTCGATTGGAATTTGTTAGTTTCAGAGTGAAATGGAACTCTGTACCAGGGGATATCAACTGGCAATGATTTTAGGGTTCCGTACGCAAAGGGTAACAACCGACCCCATTACTAAGACTTCGCTGTCCGTCCATCTGTCTGTCACCGGGCTGTATTTCATAAACCGTGATAGCTAGACAGTTGAAATTTTTACAGATGTTGCCTTTATAACAACAAATACTTAAAAATTAGAAAAAGTGAAAAAGACTTCATATAAAAAAAACGTGTTTTTTTTAAACATGTTTATTTATTCTTTGTCTTAAAAATGTTTTTTCTTTGTCTTACTTATGTAGTAAATAGTCTTTATTTATAATCTAAATTATGAAGTAAATAGTCTTTATTCTTTGTGTTATTTAAGTAGTAAATAGTCTTTATTCATTGTCTTAATTATGTAGTAAATAGTCTTTATTCTTTGTCTTAATTATGTAGTAACTAGTATTTATTTATTGTCTTAATTATGTAGTAAATAGTCTTTATTCTTTGTCTTAATTATGTAGTAACTAGTATTTATTTATTGTCTTAATTATGTAGTAAATAGTCTTTATTCTTTGGTCTTAAGAGCGTATATATAAAATCGTTTCACATACAAAATTAAAATGACTACTTCTTGAAAATGGATGGGCCGATTCTAATTAAGGCAGTTGGGTAAAAATGTGTCTCGTGTCAAGGAATCAAGACGAATCTAACGACAACTCGTACTCAAATCCATTAAGCCGTTTAGGCTACGGACTCAGCCAAAGAAATAGACAGACATACATACATACACTACTTAAAATATTATTCTCCTTTTTGGGCAGTCATGTATCATCAAAAATAACAAAGTATCAAAATCTCGCAAGTAAAGCTGAACATTGTTTTGCAGCCTTGCTGGAAACTGCATCATATATTCTGGACTCTCCATTCGTGTCCCATTCGGTGTTAGCTAATAGAGCTGGTCGATTTGTATGAAAAGTTCATTTTAAACCGATTTCAAAAAACCGGCCAAGTGCGAGTCGGAATCGTGAAAAGTAGGGTTTCTTAATCTTTTAAAAAATTAAATGTATATTTTAAAAAAGAAAATATTATTTGCAGTTGTTATTAGAACATTTTGTATGGAACATACTATCTATTTAAAATCTATTTCAAATTCCTCTACACACGTTAAATTGGTCGACTATTACTCCTAAACTAAGAAAGTCTACTAAGCCGTGATAGTTTTCCTTTTAAATTGATTATATGTCCTACTATTCAACAATTTTTTCAGATGTCCTTATATAGCAACCGATTCCAGAATCGAAAAATAATTAAAAAATTACTAATAAACTCTCAGTAGTTTTAAAAGACCTGTGCAACGATATTCCACAAAAACAAAAAACCTAACCTAACCACTCCGGGAGTGTCGACAGAAGTGAAGACTTTTTATATAGTTTTATAAGTTTTGACCCTCCGAGTGTTCCTGGCGGTGGCGGTTACATTAAAGTTTACAATGTCGCGAGTTCAGTTATTTTCCCCATCTCAAATATAGTTTTATAAGTTTGACCCTCCTAGTGTTCCAGGCGGTGTCTATTACATTACAGATTACAATGTCGCGAGTTCAATGGTTTTTTCCCATCTCCAAAAATGCCCTTAAGAAGTTTTCACTTTAAAAAAAATCATCCCCTTTTTACATGTAAGAGGTATCCTAAAAAATGATTTTTCAAAATTTTATTGTACCACTTTGTCGGCGTGCCTAAGTATACCCATGCCAAATTTCCGCTTTCTAGTACCAATAGTCTCTGAGCTAAGCCGCGGATAGACGGACAAACAGAAATGGCAAATGTATAATAAAATAAATAAAAATAAAATAAAATAATAAAATTCCAGAAAATGTAACTAGTTTGTCAGAGAACAAATTCAAGACTCATGTCAAAAAATGCTTGTGCTCTAGAGTATATTATAAAATAATAGATTATGTAAATAACAAAGATATACTTATATATGTTGATTCTATAACAAATACCATTATCTGAGACTGTAATCTGAATCACGACATTATGTAATAGACAATAAGTATATACTTTAATATGACAAAATATATATATATATTTGACTATTTAAATGTGTATTTTGATTTGATTTGATAAGGGTTCCTTGTTGACCTCGGAACCCTCAAAAGGAATCATTAATTCGACCCGTATGTATGTAACATAGTGGCAATTGCGCAATATTCGTATTTGTTAGTCTATGTGGGCTTCTAAACAGGTGTGGCAAATTTCATGAGTACATGTATACAGGGTGTAACAAAGTTGCTGTAGAAGCTGTTAACTCATCATACTTAACAACTTTCCATAAGGAACTTATAGTCAACTCTACAAAAAACCCTCCATACAAAAATGAACAAATTTGGTGGGTCAGTTGATTGAATGGTATTTAGAGTTATTTTTTGATGTGTAACATCTTTGCTCTCGCTTTCCTGCAATTTGTGGGAGTGATTTCGTGAAATGGGACGGAAATGTGTCCCATATGTAACAGGAAGTCGCGTTTTTTCAGGCTTTAAAAGCGCGGAAAAGGCAAAGGTATCTATGACCATACAGCCTAGTCTGTCGTATCTTTGCCGTCCTTTTTTCAGGCTTTAAAAGCGCGGAAAAGGCAAAGGTACCTATGACCATACAGCCTAGTCTGCCGTATCTTTGCCGTCCTTTTATAAAGTATTTTGTCACATGTTACACATCATATGCGAGTACTGTAGGTCTCGCTCGATTTTTTTTTTGCGATTTCATTAAAGTCATATAACAAAAGTTGTACTGTATGATGAGGAGTTGTCTTAGTTAACGGGATTTACACCCATTTTGTTACACCCTGTATATTTATGTGTTTATTTATGCATATTTGTCCATGTATTTCTCAGAAACCAGAAAACAAAATGTAATAACTCTTTTTTATTGGATCAAGTGTCTTTCATCTAAGGGAACAGTGTAAGTTTCATCGAAATCGGTTCAGTAGCTTTCAAGATATGGAGTATTATGTGTATACCAAGCAGTGGACAAACACGTTCTTAACGTTCAAGCGAAAGCTGCTCAGTTTGACGTTACGAAGCGCCGCAGCCGAGAGTCCAGAGGTTTTGGTAACATAGTAAGGACAACTAACTAACCTAAACAATTTAATTAAAAATTAAAAACCCTACTGCATAAAAACATTCCCTCTCTTTTTTTTAAAAGGGGGGTATAAATGTGTCTTATGTCACTCAGGGATCGAGGCGAATCTAACGACACCTCGCACTCCAAAATCCATCAAACCGTTTAGGCGACAGGCTCAGGCAAAGAAACAGATAATATACATAAAATAAAAAAAAATCGAGCGAGACCTACAGTACTCGCATATGATGTGTAACATGTGACAAAATACTTTATAAAAGGACGGCAAAGATACGGCAGACTAGGCTGTATGGTCATAGGTACCTTTGCCTTTTCCGCGCTTTTAAAGCCTGAAAAAAGGACGGCAAAGACTAGGCTGTATGGTCATAGATACCTTTGCCTTTTCCGCGCTTTTAAAGCCTGATAAAACGCGACTCCCTGGGACACATTTCCGTCCCATGGGACACTTTTCCGTCCCATTTCACGAAATCACTCCCACAAATTGCAGGAAAGCGAGAGCAAAGATGTTACACATCAAAAAAACACATTCATAAATATATACATACATACATACACCCAAAAAATACACTCCTTTTTTGGACAGTCGGGTAAAAAAACCAGTAGATAGTATTTTGATGGTAAAAACTCTGTCAAAATACTAGTAGAAAGTGGTTTATACAAGCTTTTTTTACTGGCTTTTATTAACACGCTTTTATTATTAGCTTCACTTGTAACTAACTATGTTTGTAAGAAAATCTTGGAATCTTAATTTGACCCACTTGCCGGTCTTCGATTAGGATGAAATTTTGCACACGCTCTGAGTTCTGATGACAATACATAACATGACTAGCTAAGAAACGTCATTACAAATCCAATATGGCGGCCTCCCCAAGATGGCGGACTGGCTGTTTGAAATCCACCCCCATGATATGGGTATCAAATGAAAGGGTTTGCTGTCAGGAATACGAAAAAAATAGTCACGTGACTTAAATCCAATATGGCGGACGTCCAAGATGGCGGACAGGCTATTTGAAATGCACCCCCATGATATGGGTATCAAATGAAAGGGTTTGCTGTCAGGAATACGAAAAAATAGTCGCGTGACTTAAATCCAACATGGCGGACATCCAAGATAACTACTTAACGTGTTTACTTAAAGTGTGTTTTTTAGTTTTTTAAACTAATTGATTATTATTAATTAGTTTCAGCTGTCCCGGTGTCTGTAATGAAAGCTTTATAGTTAAATTTAACCCACTTCCCGGTTTCCATTTGAGCTGAAATTTATAATTCATTTGAGCTGAATATGTATATCGCGTGACAATGCGATATTAAAAGCTTGTACCTAAAAGCGTTTAGGTTTTCGATCCTTTTTAGTGTTTTAGGTTCGGATAATGTCAACCATGCGTCGGTGGCGTAACGGTTACGGCCGCTACCTTCTGTACGGGAGGCGATGGTTCGAATCCTGCCACGTACCAATGTGTTTTCGAATTTCAATTTCATATGTACGTTTATCCGACGCTCTTACGGTGAAGGAAAACATCGTGAGAAAACCTGCACACGCCTGGAAAGAAACTTGAAGGTTGTGTGTGAAATCGACAAAACGCACTGGGCCCGCGTGTTCGACTAAGGCCCGATCACCCTAATTCAGGGTAAGCTCGAGCCCCTCGGTGAGGACGTATATGAGCTGATAAGATGAATGTCAACCATGACTTTCAAATGCCATCATTTGCATGTCTCACTGTCATTTTTTTATTACTCATGTACTTCTCACACGGTACCGGGATGCCAGGGAGTCACCCAATCAGCGTAATTAACGAGGAGTGTGTCACTAGGGCTGCCAGATGTACGATTTAAATACATTCGTACTATTATGCAGCATTCCGTACGATTTCAATTTTGGTTGATTTGTATGGGATTACGATTTTTTAAATGCACTGGTTTTCTATGTTTTATATAAGCATGTCGGTTACTTTGGTTCTCTTACGGATCTCCTCGTTTCTGATTCGATCACGCAGAGAAACTCCGAGCATAGCACGCTCCATTGCCCTTTGCGACCACGCACCGGAAAGCGTAGTGTAGGCAGGCCTCCCACTCGGTGGACCAATGACCTGGTGAAGGTTGCGGGAAGCCGCTGGATGCGGGCAGCGCAGAACCGGTCGTCGTGGAGATCCTTGGGGGAGGCCTATGTCCAGCAGTGGACTTCCTTCGGCTGATATGATATAAGCATACGACTTTTTTGCTATGTTTTGTATAGGTGTACCAGTTTTTGCCCCTTTTGTACGATCTTCTCCAAAAATGAAATGACAGCCCTGAGTGTGTCACTGCGCACTTGTCCCAGTCTCGGCAATGATCGTATTAACTCCAGTGCCGTCACGCCGTGTCGAGTGCGGACCTTTACTGGCTTCTAATAGTTAAGGACCACAAGTGTAGTTATTGTGTGTTTCGTGTCAATCTGTATTGCAAGTGAGCTCTTGTATTGGCGGTAGGTCCTAATATTTTTCTTTCTTTTTATTGTAGACTAGCTTTTGTCCGCAGCTTTGACAACGTTTTTGCCCGGGATTTAGTTTCCGTTGTATTAAAATCCCATAGGAATTTAGGAATAGTCTGCCCTTATTCCTTATTTAGGGAATCTATGTGCAAAAGTTCAGCTTTCTTGGTTTAGGTGTCTGACCTGGGCGTTGCTGAGTTAGGGAACATACCCATACTACGTGACCCATTTTTTTTCAATTTTTCCCTCCACACCCCCTTCCCGTCGGTGACCACACCCGTAGCATGCCAAGACCCTCCCCCCCCCCACTACCCCTCTAGTTTTAACGTAGTAATTCAAAATATGTTTTTAAATATGGTATTCGTCACCCAGATAGATACAGATTGGTGCTAGTTTGGTTCTCGAACGTGAAGGACTTCGCCGTGATTTCGTTTGCTCCGTCATTTGTTTTTAGAAATAACTAAAAAAATAAATAAAACCCACCTGAAAAAAAAAACATGACTCCTCTTTTTGGGCACTCGGGTTAACATAAATCCTATGTCACTTTCTGGATCAAGAAAAATCTAACGATACCTCGCACTCAAAACACATCTAACCGTTTGGGCTTCAGGCTCAGCCAAAGAAACGGACATACATACATACACCCGCAAAACATTACCCTCTTTTTTGGACAGTCTGGTAAAAATGACGTTCAATGCAAAAAACCGCAGCGGAATCGGTATAAGAGTTCCTGAGAAGCCCTCAGGCGCCAACCTTTCTGGCTGCTGCCGCGCTCCTTGGTGGTCTACAAATGTCTAAGAACATGTCCTGAAATTATTGATTGATTGAAAACACTTTATTGCACGACCTAAGAAAAAAAATTAATACCTTTTAAATGAAAAAAAAAACGCTAAGTTTTTAGGTTTTTCTAAAATTTTGGTAGTCAGAAGGTAGTCAGTGGAAAATTAGTCCACCATCAGATGGATTTGAATGAACAATCCCAAAAATTATCTATGAATTGTTTTTTTTTTTTTTTTTTTAAATTTGAGTGCGTTTGGCTACACCTCACCTGATGGTAAGTGCTGATGCAGCCGAGGATGTAACACGCAAGCTCAAATAGTGCCTATTCACTCTCGTCTTGAAGATTCCTAAATTATACGAATCGGGGAATACAGATGCCGGAAGGGAATTCCACTCCTTAGCCGTTCGCATGATGAAGGAAGAAGCAAAACGCTTCGTGCGAAAAGGTGGAACATTGACGACAAAGGGGTGGAACCGCTCTCCGCGCCTGATTATGGGTTCCTTGGGAAAAGTTGTACAGTATGGTGAGTAGAATCCCCAACATAAATTTTCTGACATCCTGAACAAGACATGACTCAAGCGTGATAATAACACAACGGATGCCAAATATTTTGAAAACTCCTTTCTCACATTTATTTTAATTCGTAAAAAGCATTTTCTTATTTAAAAAAAAAATAAAGTTTTTATCCTTTCCTTAGGGATAGTTGTTCAGTTTAACGAGCTGAATCACCGGCTACCATGCTGCCTGTATAGTACAAAAGTCATTTACAGATTCCGACTTTGCTTATAAAACAGAATAAGTAGTGAAAATTTATTATAAAACTGGCCAAGTGCGAGTCGGACTCACGCTAAGTAGGGTTCCGAATATTTCGAGATTTTATTGCTCTTCTTTGTCGGCGTGAATAATATGTATGCCTATACCTATGTCAAATTATAGCTTTCTGAGTTAAACCAAGAACAGACGGATAGACAGACAGACATGGCGAAACTTTAAGGGCTCCTTGTTGACTACGGAACCCTTAAAAAATGTTGAGGGTTACTAGCCTTACAAACTAAAAACCTATGTTGAAAATTTAGTAGGCACCTACAATTAGGTACTTGACAACATCAAAAATAAATTCTGAAATTGAGTTCACGGTATAGCAATTGCCAAAAAACTTACTTATTTGGTTTTCCGTAAACATTTTCTATTTTTAATTTATCAAAAACACATAATTAGTCCGTCAAGAGCCAAGAAGAAATGTGACGTCATAGTTCAGTATGTCAAACATTTTTAGAACATTTATAAAAAGTAAGAAAGACGACTAGTAGGCAAGTAGCGAATTATTCTCAACCTGTAAATAGTTCTGTCTTGTTTTAGTGTAAATATAATGTTAGTTTAAATAAAAATAAATTTGAAAAGTATAATGATAATGACATAAGTACCTAGTTTGCAAATGTGCTTTCGATACCGATGGACCAAACATAGTCGAGCTCAAAAAACCGGCCAAATGCGACTCGGGTCTCAAAAACAGGGTTCCGCACCAAAACTTAACTACCAACAGAAAAAGACCTCTCAGTACATACTTTGTTCTAGGTAAATAGGGGTCTACTTATTCTGGTGTATGAAGTTTCATTTTTCGCTAGTGAACGGAAGGACTTTAGATTTCTTCATGGATTTTTTTTCCCCATTGCGTTGGGGATTCTTGGTAAGCCCGCTTCCATCTTCGGCAACATCGTCACTTACCACCAGGTTGAGATGTTGTCAAGGGTTTACTAATAGTGAATAAAAAAAAAAGATTTTCGTGTAATCTATACACTAAAACCTCATATATAGGCCAAGTAGTTTCGGAGATAAGGGGGGGGGGGGGGGGGGATAAATTATCAATTTTCGCATCTTTTCTTAAATAACTTCAAAACTATTTATCTTTAAAATATAAAAAAATACATTTGAGATTCTTACAATAAGCCGTTTTGTTTGATATGTCACATAATACATTTTGTTTTACTTTTTCTTTTTATTCTAATTTACCACCCAAAAGTGGCCCCCATGTTTAAAATTCATTTATTTAGTCTTTGGGTCGCCGACTTATATTTTGTACCAAACTGCAACTCAATCGATCCAGTAGTTTCTGAGCAAATTGGCTGTGGCAGACGGACGGACAGACAGAAACACGAGTGATCCTATAATGGTTCCGTTACCTTTTGAGGTACGGAACCCTAAAAATAGTCCACACTATTTGGATATGTTTGTCTAATAAAGTGGCTGACTGGATGAGATCACGTTCGTTCGAAACAAAGACGGCCTGTGCTGCTTCATGTCATAATTTAACAAACGGCGTCGAGCGTTTCGACCAAATATAATGGACCCGCCCTATCCATACATTAATCTCACCAAAACTGGCCAAGTGCGAATCGGACTGTGCTAGCACTCCGAGGGTTCCGTACCACTACATCTCTCCACACAACTACATAGTATGATGAAAATGATACCTATTCATATTACAAACAAAAAACATCAACGCGAGCGACAATAATATGCTTTTTTTGACATGTAGTTCGGACTCCTTAGCGCGAGTACGAATCACACTTGGCCGATTTTTATTATTTATTGTGTTACTTCAGTATTGGTACTATAATCACATCAAGTTTCACGCTTGTATGTATTATCGTTTTTATGATCAAACTAAATCTATAATACTTCTAAAAACTTTTTTTTTGTATGGCGACCCCCCATATTTTTTCACTTCATAGAGGTAACAGAAATATATATTCTGTGAAAATTTCAACTGTCTACCTATTACGTTTCATGAAATATACAGTCCGCTGACAGACGATCAGGCGGACAGACAGCGGAGATTTAGAAGCAGGGTCCCGTTGGTCATCACCCGTTATGTTTACGGAACCCTAAAAAATGAGTCGAATACAACTACACGTAAATACACACTCACACCGCTATAGTCGACTTCAACCGATTTGGGGAATACTGATCGACTAAGCCAAAATTAGCGAATTCGCTCATTCTGTAGGCATCAAAATCGCTGTTCGTGTAGGCCGGTCCATAGCTCTTATATTGGTTGAAGGTCGAGCGTGTCACTTCGGTCATCCGTCGTTTTAACTAAAGTATAGTCAACCTATAGTATATGTGAGAGAACTGCAACAAGGACAAAAATATAAGGCGATGTTTTTATTTATACGTACCCAATATTTAAATGCAATTTTTCCCAAGCAAATTATGGTTGAATTGTAAAAAATTTTGAACCTCGTAAACAAATCGATCAGCGGATAGATAGGCACACTTTATAAGTGAAGACATATTTTTTTTTGCCCTTTCTCAATAAGCAAACATAAATTTGAACTCTTTATAAGTACAAGTCATTCAGGTCATTGAACAATTTTGTGCATTTTTATTTGAATTGTCCATTTTTTTAACGGGAATTGTCCGTGGGTTCTTTAGGGAAAGCTGTTCAGTATGATCATAGGTATTTTACGAACAAAAACTCAGTAGACTTTTACTTGTATAAATCTGTATTCATTTACAATATCCAAGCACAAATATTGAAACTTCCGTCGACTGATCTCATCGTAGACTGAATACCAACCGCTCAGTCCGTGAGCAGCAAACCTTGAGAGAGGTAGGGGTGGGGAAGATCCCACTCCTCCTGATCACCAGCGCGTGACGGCCGACAATAGTGAGCAGTGTTGCCAATATAAAATTTGATTTTTCAACTTAAACAATAAATCACGACATTCGGCCATCCGCTTCAGTGCAACCCCCGGTGCACGCTCACAAAATAGTCAGTTGGTCTTCGTCAACAATCCTAACATTCATTGAAAGTCATATTTTACAATCTCATAAATTCTTAGATTTCTTACAACAATTTTGATTTGAAATTAAAATTACCGAATCTCACAAATTCTCATATTAAACAGTTTTGATTAGGGTAAATATATCTATTAAACTTTAGCTCATAGGAGAACAGACACTTTTAATTTTTTTTTTATTTACATTAATTAAATCACGACATTCGGATAAGACACAAAATTAGATTTATAAAAATTTATACCTCCACAATCTACATTGTCTTTGTCATTCCACGGGCCTTCAGGAACTTTTTTTTTTTTAACAAGTCTTCCAGTTCTTCACAATTTAAAGCTATCTCAGATTAATTTTCTATAGTGTCATTGAAATACAATCTAAGACTGCTTCTTGAGATATCATAATCTATTAATCAAAGTAAGTTTGTCATAGACATATTCTGACCAATAATTAAAGCTGATGTAAAAAGAATTTCCGAATTTAAAACAGCAGTTAGAAGATTGAAGAATTAAAAAATAGTATAAGCCACGACACGATACCAGTAAACTTAATAAAAATAAGTAAAAATATATAGAGCGGAACGTTTAGTTTATTTCCAAAACTTATGTATTGATAAGATGTTTTCCCGGACGATTTAGAAATAGGCCATATTAATCCTAATTGGGTCTTTGACTGCATCAAAAATAAATTATGAGATAAAATATATCTAAGTATCTGTCTTTCTGTAATTTCAGAAAAACTTGTTCATTCTTTTTACAACATTTTCTATTACTTATTTATAACAATCACATAAATAGTACGTCAATGGTAATGAAAAATTATGACGACATAGCTTAACATTTCAAACATTTTTAGAAATAGTATCATTTTTGACAGTTGATAAAAAGGAAGTCAGATGACTAGTAAGAAGCAGCTGCCGGAATCCGGTATTGTTAAACTAATACAAACTATTATTTAAACATTTTTTTTTATCATTGGGTATTTTTTTATAATCTTTCAAATAAAAATGATGACGTCACCGGCCTAAATACTATGAAAAAAAACCGTCACAGTACTAACGACGATTATGGAATGAATTCTGTTGATTTGTGGTATTAAATTACTTTTTACAGTATAGCATCGTCATGTCACCAAAGAGATTTTTATTTTATTTACACGCTTCATAAAAAACGGAACAATGCCAATTGTATTTTGTGTGATCTTACTGCTTTTAATAAACGTATTTTTTTTTGCTATTTATAAAAAAGGATCAAGAACAACTAAAGACCAATAGCAAAGTATAAGTACTAACGCCAATAGCGTTGTTGCCAAATTTCTCTAAAATACTTGAGAAACTCATATATAACTAATGTGATTTCTCAACTTGTAAAACATATTAAATTCTAATAATTAAACTAGTTACAAAATTGTCAAGGCCTTAACTAATGTCCAATTGTCATGAGTTAAAACAAACAAAAGCTTAATTTCAGCTATACTTTTTTTTATAGTGACCGCGGGTGATTTTTAGTGCAACACCTGGCAACCGGCGTCTATCATAATCATAATCATTTATTGATAAACAATGTTTACACGTCAATTTCGATTTAACCAATTACATTAAAATACAAAATAAAAATATTAAAATACTAGATGTTAACATTAAATTAAAATACTGGATTGTAAAACAGTCGGTCAATACAAAATAATAATAATATATCATCATAAAATAAAAATTACTTATCAAAAGATAATGTTATTTTAAATTTAGGAATTGATTCAAACTGTAAAACGTGTGCTCAAGCCAATAAGCTTGCCAGTGTGGGAGCTTCAGTGACATGAGTCGGCAGCTTGTTGAGTCGTCTTACCGAACTTAGCGAGTCAATCCCTTGGATAGTACGGCCTATTGTACCACACGATAAGAGATAGAGCAAGCGATAAAATAGAACAGACCTAGATGGATATGGAAAACAAAAAAAATAATGTATTAAACTCTTCTTAGATTTGTTCAAAGCTTTCGAGGGTGTATTATGTAAATCATTGTTCAATCAATTAATAACTATATGCACACGTGGAATGTGATGTTTAAAAGTTAACAAAATGAAAGTTATCGATTTTACTAAATTACTGTGACTTATGTGGACCTCGCGTAAAATAAATCTTTTTTTGTTATGTTTACCCTCTGTTGACTAACATACAGTATAATATTTTGGGAAAATTCTGTAAACATTCAATCTATATTAGTGCTACAAAAGCAAGGTTTTCGAATTAACTTTAATAATTAAGCTGAAACACTGAGGACTATATTACTTACTGAACAAAAAATATTATTGTTGAAGTCACAAACTATACAGAGGTAAGAGTGTATTTGAATATTTTTAAGAAATAATAGTTAATATTTTAGGAAAACAAACTAAATTATGAGGAATTTACATTCTAAATATAAATTATATTTATTTTCTGTGAAAGTGACTTGTCCCTCGGTAAACGCATCACCCGAAAACAGCTGAACTGATTTGGCAAACTTCTTTCGAACATTTGCAACAGTTCAATCAAGGCTCCTATCCAGCATAATATAATTTGAAACAAATTTTTCATTTGAGGAGAAGGGAACAAAATTCACAATACTTCGTCGTAGGCAGAAACTCCAATGCCAATTTCTTTACTGACGTCCGAAAATCAATGAGGTGTTGACGTGGCTGATGTACTGTGACCGGCCTCTTCAACCATCCAAAAAGTCATCGGAGAATCTGAGAGCTTTGACGGTATCTAGATATTTTGTCGTAACGGTGACGGCGATGGAGGCCTCCGCCGCCTCCGCTGTTGAGTTCGCCCTCGTCCTTGCTTATCAAGATCCTCCATTACCTCGGAGAGATTAAAAAAAAAAACATTAGACGCTTGTTATATTATTATACAAGTAAGAAATGTGGCAATTGCAGGTATGTTGCCATTTCTGCCGAAGCATAATATAGGTATGGTGCTTCAATCAAACAAACAAACAAATAAATTAGAATAATAATAAAAAACTGAGAAACCGCAATTACCTCCGAAAACAGTTAAAGTTATCGGAAATCTGACTGCATTTTTAAGGAAAACAAAGACCAGCCTATATTCAGAGATATGCTATATATAAGGGGAGGTAGATAGGATATAATGGGTTTCGCTTTGCGTATTTTCTTATCTTTCTCAATAATGACGATATTTTCACGTATGCTCTAAAATAATCATTTATAACCAGGGGTTACTAGAATCATGATTGTTAATCTGTTCGTTTTGGACACGCTTGGCCTTGAGTTTTGAAATACTAAGCCTTTAAAACAAATCCGTAGGCGTACCAAGTTAGAAGTGACATATCTAGCCAGTTGATGCATATCCTACAGAGGCTCACTTGGCCCAAAATTCATAGACACACTTGGCCCACAGTGACATACTTAGCCACTAGTTGCTATATAGGCACACTTGGCCCAAGGTGGCATACTTAGCCACATATCTACTTAGGCACGCTTGGCCTAAAGTGACACATCTAGCCACTTGATAGATACCTACATATCTTATATAGGCGCACTTGGCCCACCACGTACGACGTGGGTACGTCACGACTAGGTAGTAATACCCTAGCTTCGATAAATAAATAAACATAATAAATCGATCACAGCACTAATAAAATCGTAAGTATATTATAGTACATAAAATATCAAGTCTTTCAATAATATGGAACAGACTGATCCCCTTTTCGGATAAGTCTGCTTTCGTACAAATTTATATTTTGTTGTTCTTGTATTGTAATAAGAGTTTACAACCACACAAACAAGTCTGACATACCTTCCGAGTATAATTTAATAAAATAATAATAAGTAATAGTAATGATTATTTACTATCTTTTTTTTATATTGCAGTTTGGTACTGCAATTAAACTTTCCGACCAGAATAACATTCTAAAAGAGTATCTCCAATGATATACTCGTAGTCCACAAATGACGGTTTATTAAACCAACGGGTTATATATACCTTTCCTTTTTAACCAATGCAAAATAATTTCGAAGAACAGTGATGTTTGTTAATTATTTTTTTGACATCGTTTTATCAAAACAGTTTTAACCTATCCTAAGAAATAGCTAGTTGTAAAGAAATATAATTTATTTTTGGTGGCCACGTTGGCGAGCAAATATCACTTCACTTCCCACTTCCAATCTGTCGTGAGGCAAATCATTGTTTTCTCCGATACAGGTATTTACAATAGTTTCAAGAATTTTAAGAGACTGACTTTCCACTTCTAAGGTATATTTTGAGCCCATTAATTTTATTAGGTATCTTACTATTCTTATTTATACCACAGATTACTAAATAGTTACTTTTTATACTTCATTTTATTATCTTTCGACTGGTCCTGTCACAAGATGAAACTTATTAAAAATGAAACTAAAACGCGATAATTGTATAACAGGATTATTGCACATTACTTAATTCTAACTTCCAGCTATAAATAAAATAGGAACTGCCCACCTTTGACGAAGTCTTGGGTTTGGCATACATGGCCTTATACATGGGCACATTTGGCCCGTCTCAGTGACATACCTAGTCACTGTGACATCAACTAGACTGTATCTATGGGCTGCTTAGTTATATGAGGACTCACCTGGTCCGATATGTACTCGTATGACACACCTGGTCAATATGAGGACTTACTAGGTCCAATATGTATGACACACCTGCTCATTGAACTCGTCTATGCCATGCCTAGTTATAAATAAACTAACTTTGAAAATAACCATCATTTTAATGTCACAATGTCTTAATTATTTGTCATACCCTCAGTTTTAAATTTCAAACAATGTGCTTTTCTCAAATTAACAGTAATGCAAGATGCTATTGAAGAACAGTGGCCCTTACAATAACATTTACATCGTCTTCCAGACTAACGTTGTCAAAGAGTAGCCTTGCGCAACGATAGTCCAGCAAGTAGCAATTTTAAATAAGTAGGTTATTAGCCGCCATTCGAAGTTTGTGCAAGATATTATTGAAGAACAATGGTCCTTGCAATGATATTTACACAAACCTACCAGAACAACGTAGTCAATAGAGTAGCCATGATCAACGCTGATCCGATTATGACGAACAATTACCCGTTTCTATGTTTGAATTCGAATAACTAAAATAAATTTATGCAATATATCATCGTAAGACAATGGTCGTTACGATCAAAATTGCAAAAACTTACCGGGAAAACGTTACCAAAGAGTAGCCTTGGCCAACACTAATCCGATATACGTAGTTATTCAAAACGTAACACTAAAGATTTTATGATTTTAAGGCAGAAGGTATGACAAAATAACTACTTAATAAAACACGTGCACTCATATCTTTTGTACAGTTTAAAAAGTTACATACCTTTATGGGCTGAGGGTAGTGTCCCGCTTCTGAGTTTTTACGAACAAAAACTCAGTAGACTTTTACTTGTATAAATCTGTATTCATTTACAATATCCAAGCACAAATATTGAAACTTCCGTCGACTGATCTCATCGTAGACTGAATACCAACCGCTCAGTCCGTGAGCAGCAAACCTTGAGAGAGGTAGGGGTGGGGAAGATCCCACTCCTACCCAGAGCTGAGCTGATCACCAGCGCGTGACGGCCGACAATAGTGAGCAGTGTTGCCAATATAAAATTTGATTTTTCAACTTAAACAATAAATCACGACAGGTACAAGTCATTCAGGTCATTGAACAATTTTGTGCATTTTTATATGAATTGTTCATTTTTTTTGACTGACTCGGTGGCTCAGTGGTTAGTGCCCTTGACTACTGATCCGAGGGTTGTGGGTTCGATCCCCACCCAGGGCAAGCATTTGTGTGATGAGCAGATTTGTTTGCTCTGTGTCTGGGTGTTAAATATATCTATATATGTATGTATTTAAACGTATATAAGTATGTATATCAGTCTCTGGTAACCCATAACACAGGGAATCCTACTTTGGGGCCAGATGACCTTAGTCTTGAGACACTGCGGTATTTGGGACGTGAAGATATTGCGACGATATTGCGTCCTGTCCTGTGTGAAATATCGGGAACGTACTAATAAATGAGCACTTTACAATGGGTTACTTACAGTTAAACCGAAACTTCTTGAGTGTCTCTTGTCTTTGTAATGGTCGCATTTCGTCCAAGACACGTTTTACCCTAATGCTCAAAAAAGCGGGTAATGTAAGTGTATGTCATCATCATCATATGAGCTCATATAGTCCCCACCGAGGGGCTCGAGTCTACCCTGAATTAGGGCCCGCTCTTAGTCGACCACGCGGGCCCAGTGCGGGTTGGTCGACTTTACACACAACCTTCGAGTTTTTTTCGCAGGTGTGTGCAGGTTTTCTCACAATGTTTTCCTTCACCGTAAGAGCGTCAGATAAACGTACATCATCATCATCATCATATCAGCCGAAGGAAGTCCACTGCTGGACATAGGCCTCCCCCAAGGTACTCCACGACGACCGGTTCTGCGCTGCCCCGCATCCAGCGGCTTCCCGCGACCTTCACCAGGTCATCGGTCCACCGAGTGGGAGGCCTGCCTACACTACGCTTTCCGGTGCGTGGTCGCCACTCGAGAACTTTACTGCTACAACGGCCATCTGTTCTACGAGCAATGTGCCCCACCCACTGCCACTTAAGTTTAGCAATTCTGAGAGCTACGTCGGTTACTTTGGTTCTCTTACGGATCTCCTCGTTTCTGATTCGATCACGCAGAGAAACTCCGAGCATAGCACACTCCATTGCCCTTTGGGTGACCTTGAGCCTTCTTATGAGGCCCATAGTAAGGGACCATGTCTCAGTTCCGTACGTCATCACTGGCAACACACATTGGTCGAAGACCTTGGTCTTAAGATACTGCGGTATCTGCGACGTAAAGATATTACGAAGCTTCCCGAATGCTGCCCAGCCGAGTTGGATTCGACGATTGATCTCTTCCTCGAAGTTGGACCTACCTAACTGGACTGTTTGTCCCAGGTATACATATTCGGTAACAACTTCGAGTGTAGAGCCTCCAACCTTCAGAGGAGTAGGTATGACACCGACGTTTGACATAATTTTCGGCTTGTCCATGTTCATTCTAAGACCCACTTGTTGAGAGGCGAACTGACATGGTGGCGTTTTCATACAAACACTTCAGCACTTCGATATTTTTTATTATTATATCAGCTCATATACGTCCCCACCGAGGGGCTCGAGCCTACCCTGAATCAGGGCGATTAGGGCCTTAGTCGACCACGCGGGCCCAGTGCGGGTTGGTCGACTTCACACACAACCTTCAAGTTTCTTCGCAGGCCTGTGCAGGTTTCCTCACGATGTTTTCCTTCACCGTTAAAGCAATCGGTAATGATATGTACGTAAGTTTTTGAAAAACTCATTGGTACATTGGCCGTCCAGATTTGAACCCGGTACTTCTGGTTAGATGGACCGAGTCGTTACCGGTTGAGCCACCGACGCTTTATATATGACGATATATACTTCTTCTTGATTAGCACTTCGATATATCGATAGTCAATTTGGCACCTCTGGAGAGACTGTAACACAGCCCAGGTTTCGACCGAATCGAAGGCTTTCTCATAGTCCACGAACGCCAAGCATAGTTGCTGATTGTACTCTTCGGTCTTCTGTATAATCTGCCGAAGCGTATGTATGTGATCTATGGTACTAAATCCTTTTCGGAAACCGGCTTGTTCGGGAGGCTGGAAGTCGTCAAACCTGCGTGCGAGACGATTCGTAATGACCCTCGAAAACAGTTTGTAGACAATCCGTATGGCTCCCGGCTTAGAATAGGGCCATCCTATTTCATCCAATAGGTGTCGTAAGAGCAGACTAAGGGACTCAAACCGGAGGATGGGCAGCAGCGTCTTTCCGTGACTTGCAGCCAATCTGCAACACTGCGATCGCCAACCCGCCTGCCAAGCGTGGCGATTACGGCAACACCCCCCAAATGACCGACACAAATAAAAAACGGCCCCTAGTCCCCGGCGGCCCCGCTATCCTGGCTCCGGTAGCGGTCAAGGTAACGGCGGGGCATGGGGTGCGAAGAATCCCCGGCAGATGCCAGGCTACCGAAACAAAAGACCTCTGGCCCTGGCAACCTACAACACGCGCACACTGCGAACCGACGACAAACGTACATATGAAATCGAAATTCGAAAACACATTGCTACGTAGCAGGATTCGAACCACCGCATCCCGGACAGAAGGTAGCGGCCGTAACCGTTACGCCACCGACGCTCTTTACAATGAGTAACTTACAATTAAACCGAAACTTCTTGAGTGTCCCTTGTCTTTGTACTGGTCGCATTTTACTTTTTACCCAACTGCCCAAAAAGGCGGGTAATGTTTTCTAAGTGTATCTATGTATGCATAATATGTCCGTTTCTTTTGCTAAGCCTGTAGCTTAAACAGCTTGATGGATTTTGGAGTGTTAGGTGTCGGTAAATTCTTCTTGATCCCGTGAGTGACAGGATACATTTTTACCCGACTACTAAAAGAGGGGTAATGTTTTTACGCGTTCGGTTTTTTAATTTTTAATTCAATTGGTTAGGTTACTAGGTTAAGTTTTTGTAAACAACGTTGTTAGCGTTTTATAAGTAATAAAAGAAACATCTCAGAATAGATCAGCCAAACAAGGGAAAGGAGCACTTCCTGAGCTGTTTTCTTTAGAGGCCGAATTGCAAATTGCAACCAACGAATTTGTTTCCTAATAATAAAAAAGCGTCGTAAATGAAAGCAAAAAAGAAGCATCGTTAAAGGCAAGGTTTCGCCGAGACAACTCGTTTTTACAGTTTTCACATGGATCTTATTATTGCGTACTATCAGCTTAAAGACGTCCACTGCTGGACAAAGACATCCCCTAAGTATTTCCACAACCACCTGTCCTTCGCTGTCCGCATCCAGCGGCTTCCCGCGACCGTCACCAGGTCGTTGCTCTACTGAGTGGGATCCTGGGAGGCCCAATTACGCTACGTACTGTATAGGTCAGGGGTGTCCATCATAATTTGGTGGAGGGCCAGGTTTAGGATTTTTATATCCGCAGCGGGCCAAAGGAAATGTCCAATAGGTAGTAAAGTGAATCTTACTATTCCTACTAATATCACAAACGTGAAAGTTTGTAAGAATGTATGGATGTATGTTTGTTACTCTTCATGCAAAAACTGCTGAACAGATCTGGCTAAAGTTTGGTAGGTAGATATATTGGGACCTGTATTGACACAAAGGCTACTTATATCCACGCTCGCGAGCCGCTTGCGGGTCGCGCACTGCGCACCCTCGAAAAGTCATAGAAACGTTGTCCACGCGGGTGAAGCCGCGGGAAAACAGCTAGTTTGTTATAAAACAAAACAGTTATTTTTATTTTTTTGTGTTGGGAGGAAGTCACTTTTAAAAGACCTACCTGATGCCATGACTAACACCTTTTTTGTTTGCACAATACATCTGTTGTCTATGTCTTTGGTTAGCTTATGTGCCGCGGATTAAAGGTAAAGTAGCTTCGCGCAATAACTGTACATTAGATAGTTTAAAATTTAACTAGTTCGCGGGCCAGATGAAGTGCCTTAGCGGGCCGGATGGTGGCCCGCGGGCCGTATGTTGGACAGGCTTGGTATAGGTATAGGTATATCCAACTACATTTGACATGGTCTGTGTTCCAGAACTTATCATCAGCAAAGGACTTTACTCATACAAGCAAAATATGCGTAACTTCAACTCCTGAAAACCTGGTGCTACAATGGCGAGGGTCAATATCACTCGTGTTGAAGACCTTGATGTGGAAGGAGTGGCCCAGCTACTGGAAAAGAACGAGATGGCAGAGTTCATTGCCTTGGTCAGAGAGAGACGCCTGGATGGAAGAGCATTTCTGGTGATTTTATTATCTGGATTTCTTTTCTAACTACCTATAAACCCATTGCCGAGCTAGTTCTTGTGCACGCTATATTTTAGATCCCTCGCTACCCGAAAAAAAAATACACAAAAAAAAAATATGAGAATAAGTTTGTCTAATTTGTAGGTGTTTAAGCATATTTATACTAGGTTACTAGATTGCTAAGTTCGTATTTTATAAGCATTTATTTTATTACCCAATATAAATTTTGTTATTGTAAAATTTAGTACAAATATTTATATGTAGTCAGAAAAATATAAACTTATTCAGTCACCGTATAACCTTGTCTCGCTGCATCTCACCCCATACAAAGACGTCGCAACCAATTAATTATTAAAAAAAATTCCAACTCGCATTTCACCCATACAAAGCTCCCGAACTTGTTTTACTTTGCAAATAAATATATTTAGCTAGAAGATTTATGTTTTTTTTTACTTGTATAATTTTGTAAACTTTACCTATCCAGGGTGTAAAAAAATTGGTGTAGGACACTTTAACTGGGGCTTCTACTTATCATACTGACCAACTTTCCCCAAGGGACCCATAATCAATTCTCAAAAAAAAAAATGTCGACGCACCATACAAAAATGCACGAAATTGGTGATTCAGCTTTTTTCTTTTTTTTTTTTTTATTAAAAATTTGAGTGCGTTAAATCAACTGATGTAAGTTCACATTTTTTTTGCTATTTCAGCAAACTTGTAGAACAAAAGTTGTACAGTTTGGTGAGTAGAAGCCCCAGTTAACAGGACCTACAGCAATTTGTTACACCCTGTGTATATAAACTGTGCCTTTGTTTCTGAAAACGTCAACACCCAATTTTCAAATTCCATTACTCAGCAACGGGTAGGCAATAACTTTATGAATCTCGCGAACGCCCCAAACACAATAGGTGCTTAGGCCCGAGAACACTTATTAATCTTATAAAACGTTTCCATGGCTCAACCGCAGTCATCTCGCTTAAGTGGAATATTATGGCCTACGCTGAACCATGCTTTGTTCCGTAAAATAATAACATCTGTAATAAATAAAAATTCTACCAAAACTTTTACGGCGAAACTTGTAATTTAGCGAAAGACATAAAAATTAACGAGCCCTTTTAATTACGGGTTGTGGGCTGGATTTGGGTGCTCCGATCTACCAACTCCGGCCCTGGGTATCGTTACCAAAGATATATTTGAGTCTCAGATAAAATTCGCATACTTTATCTTTGAAGGCTCCCACAGTCACCTTATTACTTCAAAAGAAAAGAAAAAAAATATTTCTAAGAAATTTTTCGTCTTTGCCTTTTGAAAACTTTTTGGAATATCATGTTCTTAACTTTTCTTACTTTCGAATAAACTGAATTTCCAAATTGGAATTCAAAAAAAGTTTGTGAGAAAGTTATAATGAACATGCTGTGTCCCGGCGATCAATGACCACAGATCAGAGTAAAAGTTTTAACCTTTGAGGGACGAAGGCGAAAAAGATTGTTATGTGATCGTCCTTAAAAGATTTTTACGAAAATTCACTCTACTATGTAGTATGTCACAGTACCTACCAAAATGTGTTTAAGAAAATGTGTGAAAATATATGTGTAGGTGTAGGTATGTGTAAAAAGCTGCTGGACCGGTTTTGACGAAATTTTGTACACTGATGATTAATTACTTCCCAGGAGTATCTTTTTCATATTTAAAATATTAAGGTTAATTATGAGATTTGTTTTGTCTAGCAGTTACAATTTTTAGATTTCCCAGAAATATACTTGATATTGTTTGATATATGTTTTTTTTAATAGCGCTAAAGTATGTTTTCCTAACTTTTGTCATTTCGAATGTTGATTCAACATCTAAAATATGACAAATTATTTGATAAGTATATCTAGGAAAAAAAATCGTAATTGCCAGATAAAAAAATCGTAACTTTCTGTCAAAAAAAAAAGATTTTTACTAAGGATATTTGTCAAATAAGCGCAATCGACAAAACTTACTAGCGTCGTATATATATACATATGTTATGGTATGAATGGTATGCCTTGGAAATCTCTAAAAAAAATCGACCAAGTGCGAGTCAAACTAGCACTCCGAGGGTTCCGTACCGCCACACCTCTACCCACAACTAAATAGTAATAATGACAATGATGCCTATTCAGTTTACAAACAAAAGACATCAACGCAACGCGAGCTACAAAAATATGTTTTTTTTTGTCTTTCAGTTCGGACTTCTAAGCGCGAGTGCGACGCACACTTGGCAGATTTTATGTATTTGTTGTTTTATCTCAGTGCTAGTACTATAATCACAGCAAGTTTCATGTGTGTATGTATTAATGTTTTTACTAGAGAGCTCAATCAAAAATACTTCTAAAGATCTATAAAAAAAACGTTTTTTGTATGGAGCCCCTCTTATTTTTTCCCTTTTTCTATTTTTTTGTATTTGTTGTCATAGCGAAAACAGAAATTTCAATTGTCTACCTATCACTGACAGACGGACAGACAGCGGAGGCTTAGGAATAATAGGGTCCCGTTGGTCACACGTTGGGTGTACGGAACATTACAATGGTACCTCCCATACAAACCGAAAAATATGAGACGCACCTGCGAGAAGGTTATGTGTTCCGTGGGGAGTTCAGTTTATTATATTTGAGCGGGAGCGAGACAAAACAGATTAATTTTAAGATTAATAACTTCTACTGAGGAGCGAATCTTTGAGATTATATTAATCTTTTAGGCATAGGCACCAAATAAAAATGCAATTATATTACTAATTTTTAGATTTTAGATCATGATCAAAGTATATATATTAGTACTAACATACAGTATGGACACTCCCTGCCGCTCTCTAGATTGCGACCACACCCCTGGTCACCCAGATTGATACTGATTGGTTACAGTTTGGTTGTCGAACGTATAGGATTTCGCCGCCATTTTGTTTGTTCCGTCATTCCTTTTTTGAAATGTCATTTCTGGCCCGTCGTCGGCTGAAGTGTCCAGTGTGTGTCATGCATGATACTTTTAGTAAACTCATTTTGGATTACATTTTGCCTATACTACATAACAGAAATAAAACTACGCGTTTTTTTTAATTCACAATTGGTAAACCCTTGACAACATCTCACCTGGTGGTAAGTGACGATGTTGCCGAAGATGGAAGCGGGCTTACCAAGATTCCCTAACGCAATGGGGAACTGGCTATCTTATCTTTATGCCGGAACACACCAATGATATCAACTATATATATATACAGTAGGACCTCTATAAGTCGAACACCAAGGGAGACGCCAAAAAATTCCAGTTATAGAGTTTTCGACTTATGGAGGATTTCGACTTAGGAGGATTTTGATTCGACATATAGAGGTTGAGATTTATCGTATAAATTTTGAGTTAGAGAGGTAAAATAAATAAAAATTCAAGTTGCAGAGGTGACACACATATTTTTTATATACATATTATAAATATATTACGGTACGTCGGTACGTCGGTCGGACTTATTTTTATATAGTAAAATATATTAGTTATATTTTACTATATAAAAATAAGTCGGGTTTTCCTTCCTGACGCTATAACTCCAGAACGGCTGGACCGATTTGGCTAATTCTTTTTTTGTCGAGTTGTCAGGAGAAGGTTCTTATGTAGGGTAGGGTAGGGTAGGGTTGGGTAGTGTAGTGTAGTGTAGGGTAGGGTAGTGTAGGGTAGGATAGGGTAGTGTAGGGTAGGGTAGTGTAGTGAAGGGTAGTGTAGAGTAGTGTAGTGTAGTGTAGGGTAGGGTAGTGTAGGGTAGGGTAGGGTAGGGTAGGGTAGGGTAGAGTAGGGTAGGGTAGGGTAGTGTCGGGTAGGGTAGTGTAGGGTAGGGTAGTGTAGTGTAGGGTAGAGTAGTGTAGTTTATTTTAGGAAAGTATAGGGTAGGGTAGTGTAGGGTAGGGTAGTGTAGGGCAGGGTAGTGTAGGGTAGGGTTGGGTAGTGTAGTGTAGTGTATGTAGGGTAGTGTAGGGTAGGGTAGTGTAGTGTAGGGTAGAGTAGTGTAGGGTAGGGTAGTGTAGGGTAGGGTAGTGTAGTGTAGGGTAGGGCAGTGTAATGTAATGTAAGGCGGTACGTAGTTCGCCGGGACAGCTAGTTATTGTTTAAATATCTTTGGTTATTTAAGATCATTAATCACAGTATTGTTGTTTAATCTATGTGATTATTGAACTCAAATCCCTTATTACCGGCAGGCCCTATAACCTGAAGGTACCTTAATCCTATTTATTGTATACTCCTTTGTTTTCTAAGCAACAAGGTGTACTTACATTGTCGGCAAATTCTTAAAGTCGGTAACTTATTTTTCTTAGAACTATACAGGTTAAAGTTTCAACTAATTGAGTTGTAAAGGTTGTAAAATAAAACTTGCTATGTTCGAGATACAGAGGTCTAATTTAATATTTAGAGTTATAGAGGGAAAATAAGTACCATAATGGCTTCTAGGGACTCACTGATTATTTAGACTAATAGAGGGTTGAGATTTCGAGTAATGGAGGTTTTGGTGTTTGAAGGGAAGGGAACAAAACATTTTTTCGAGATCTGGAGGTTTTCAACTTATCGAGGTTCGACTTAACGAGGTTCTACTGTATATCAGTGAACTTTGCCTCTGAGCCACGGAGGCGGTTTTTGTATGTAGACGTATTTTTTGTTTGTATTATGCGGAATAATAAAAAACCGGCCAAGTGCGACCCGGGAGAACACAAACAGGGTTCCGCACCAAAACTTTAGTTACAACAAGACCTCTGAGTACATATTTTGTAACAAAAGTTCTACGAACTATATTGCATGACATATTAAATGAAAGGGCCTGTTGTGAGAATCTCAATTACATATTTTTTTCACAATTTTATGATAAATAGTTTTAACGTTATTTAAGAAAATAGGCGAAATCCCTTATAAAAATAGGCCCTTATCTCCAAAACTACTGAGAAAAAATTGAGAAAAAATCACACTTTATGAGGTTGAGTACATTTGTTACAGGAAAATCTATGAGAAAATCTAAATTTCTTCCATTACCATAGGAAAAATGAAATTTTTAGAGTGACAGGTTGTTTGTCTGTTTGTGTGTGCATACGAATGTTGCCATTTGTCTCGAAAACTACTGGGCCGATTTCCTTGCGGCTTTTTGCATTTATAATGTATATCATTTCAGAGCAGTTTCTTAAGATTCTCACAACAAGCCCTTTCATTTGATATATCACACGGTAAAGTTGTCAAAACTTTTTTTTTTAATTTATACTTAGGTTTAGAAGTGGCCCCATGTTTAAACTTTATTTATTTTTGTTACACGTCCGTCTTGAGGTCACTGATTTATAAATGTGTACCAAATTTTAACTATATCGGTCCAGTAGTTTTGGAGCAAATGTGATGTGATAGACGGACGGACGTACACACGAGTGATTCTATAATGGTTTCGTTTTTACCTTTTGCGGTATGGAACCGCAAAAAACAAAAAAAATATCCAAATGAGTGATATAAATAATATTCCACCAAGGTCCTACAATCATAAGTATCAAATGCAAATAAGTACAAAAAAAACCAAATTTTTTAATTTGAGTGACTCGGGTGGTTTTGATGGCAAAATAATAAATATTGCGATTTGGTGAGAATCGATTTTATTACGTTAATGGATAGTAAAAAAATCGGTCGAGAGCGAGTCGGACTAGCACTCCGTGGATTCCGTACCACCACACATCTCCACACAACTATTACTTAGCATAAGTACAATGATACCTGTTCACACTACAAACAAAAGATATCAACACGAGCGACAAAAATATGCTTTTACTTCGGACTCCTTGGGACTCACACTTGGTCGATTTTTATTATTTATTGTTTTATTTCAGTATTAGTACTATAATCACCTCACCTGGGCACTTTAATGGACGATTGCTCTTTGCGAGTGGCGGTGGCTCTGCGTCTGGGCTGTAAGGTGTGTGAACCCCACATATGCACCTGCGACTCTATGGTGGGGGCCGATGGCCACCATGCTCTGAGCTGTTGCCGTTGCGCAGGGAGATTTCCGCGTCACCATGCCCTGAACGACATCGTCCGCAGAGCACTTGTATTGGCCAACGTGCCATGTTTAATGGAGCCACCGGGTCTGTGCAGGTCTGATGGCAAGAGGCCGGACGGTTTGACTCTTGTGCCCTGGAAGAACGGCAAGTGCCTTATATGGGATGCAACTTGCGTCAGCACGGTAGCCGCCAGCCACCTGAGTCGGACCGTCCTCTTGCCGTCGGCGGCGGCAGAAGCCGCTGCGCAGAAGAAGAGGCTGAAGTATGCGGCGTTAGCTCCTCAATACAGTTTCATTCCTTTTGCCGTGGAGACTATGGGCAGTTGGAGGACAGATGCGAAGCAATTCGTTAATGATTTGGGAGCGAGGCTTAATGATATAAGCGCTGACTCCCGCTCCGGCTCGTTTCTGGTGCAAAGGATGGCCATTACCATTCAGCGGGGTAATGCAGGTGGTGTAATGGGCACTTTTGCGCCGGGTTCGGTAAGGGGCGGGTTATTTATTGACTGATAGTTAGTTAGGTATTTATAAAAAAAATATATTTGACTTATGACCTAGAATTAGTTTGACATAATATTTTATTTTACAGAAACATATTGATTTTTGTTATTCTTATTATGAATAAATGACTGCATAGCTTAAAAAAAAAATTATAAAGTTATTGTTACTTTTATTATAAAATTTTAATTCGTTCTTAATTATTTGTCCAGCCTCTCGCCTACTGCTGTGAACAATACCTAAACAACAGCTAATTAAATTGGATATTAAATATTATTTCCTAGTTTACTTTTTTGATTATGTTGGCCTCATAAATAGACTAAGCAGCAGTATAGTTAATATTGTTCAATAAGGTTTAAATATCTTTATTATGACCATTTACATTTTAAAGTGATGTTCGATTATGAAGTGTTCTTAATTATGTGACCACCTCTGTAAATAAAAGAAAGTCGTTTTAGTTACACCATTTATAACTCAAGAACGGATGGATCGATTTCGCTAATTCTTTTTTGTTGAGTTCGTTATTGTCAGGAGAAGGTTTTATGATAGGGTAGTGTAGAGTAGGGTAGTGTAGAGTAGGGTAGTGTAGGGTAGGGTATGGTAGTGTAGTGTAGTGTAAGGTGGAATAAAGTTTGCCGGGATAGATAGTAAGTAATATAAATCTGTTGTTTCACATATTTAATCAGAGAGAAATAATGGGGGATTATAGGAGTAATTAGACTTGATCTGCGAATTTGTATCGCAATTAGTAATGCATTTTTACACCCGACTGTACGTGTACAGTAACGTAAAGTTTCCACCCTCGGGACATAAATTCGAAGTCGGACAGTTCGCGAGTATTTGCATACCTGCAGATACAGCTGTAGCTGCAGAAAACTGCTGCCACTTGCACGCTGCAACTATGAGTTGTGCAGTCCAACTTGGAATTGTCTGACTAATATGCTTCTAGACAGTATATAGTATACAGTTTAACCGTCTCTGTGGCGTAAATGTTAGTCACACCAGGAGGTCGCGGGTTCGGTTCCCGGCGGGGTTCAACTTTGTAAGACTCGGTTTGGTTCATGTTAGGGAATTTTCTAAGCCCACCTGGCTAGCTAACACCATCTTATCTAAGTCTTGCCGCCAAACATTATTGTTGACAGCATTGATGTGTTCCGGCATAAAGATAAGCTAGCCGGTTCCCCATTGCGTTGGGGAATGTTGATAAGCCCGCTTCTATCTTCGGCATCATAGTTACTTACCATCAGGTAAGATGATGTCAAAGGCTTATCAACAGGGATGACGAATGCTAGTCATCTGATTTACTTTTTATCATCTGTCAAAAACGACATTTTGTTCTTAAAATGTTTGAAATACCTAGGCGTGACGTCATAGTTTTGCAGCGTCATTTACGTATTCACTTTGTGATTTTGGTGAATTACAAATCGAAGACTTGAATGAAAACAAAACGAGTAAGGTTTTCCGAACTTTCAGTAGGAGGGCAAATTAGGATCAAGAATTCATAATTTATTTCTGATGCTGTCGTCATCCCTACTGTAGGTTAAAAAAAAGATTGAAACGAGAAAGGCAACTTTATAAACACAACTCAAAATTCTTAGTGAAATGTTTATGAATGTCAGATAAATAATTTTAGAATGAAATAAAACAGATTAAAGAAACGTCAAAGTGCGAGTCGGCCTCGCGCACCGTGGGTTTCGTACCACCACCCAATGTATTTGTGTTGTGTATTTACAGAAAAAAAACCGATCAAGTGCGAATTAGGGGGTGGGGGGGGGGGGGGGGGTCACACAAACAGGGTTCCGAACTAAAACTTTACTACCAACAAAACAAGACCTCTGAGTACATCTTCGCTCTAGGTAAGTAGGGGTCTACTTATTCTGGACTTTGGAAATTGACTTTAGATTTTCTCATAGGTTTTCCTGTAACCTATGCATTCAACTTCATATATTATACTGTATTTTTTTTAAAGATTTTAGGCCTAGTAGTTTCGTAGATAGGGCGGGAATGGTCAATTTTCGCTTATATTCTTAAATAACTTTGGGAACGGAAGGACTTTAGATTTTATCATAGGTTTTCCTGTAACCTATGCATTCAACTTCATATATTATACTGTATTTTTTTTTAAAGATTTTAGGCCTAGTAGTTTCGTAGATAGGGCGGGAATGGCCAATTTTTGCTTAAATTCTTAAATAACTTTGGGAACGGAAGGACTTAAGATTTTCTCATAGGTTTTCCTGTAATCTATGCATTTTACCTCTTATACTGTGTTTTTTTTAAGATTTTAGGCCGGAGATAAGGGGGGGGGGGGGACAATGGTAAATTTTCACCTTACTTACTTACTTCGCTGGCTCAGCGACTCGAAGTGGATCTTGGCCTCCGACATTGAAGTTTCCTATTTTGTGTCAAGTTTGACCATTCGGGCGCTCCCAACTTCACCTATGCACTTAAATAACATCAAGTCTATTTATCTTAAGATTATTTAAAAGATATATTTGAGATTCTCAAAACAAACCCTTTTATTTTATATGTCAAACTAAGCAGTTTATAAAACTGTATTAAAAATTATTACCCATCTTTAAAATTAATTAATTTAAGTTACACGTCCGTCTTTGGGTCACCAACTTACATATGTGTACCAAATTTCAACTAAATCGATTCAGTAGTTTCCGAGAAAATTGGCTATGACAGACGGACGGGCAGACACACGAGTGATCCTATGATTTCGCTTTTACCTTTCGAAGTATGGAACCCTAAAAAGCAACAAAAATTGCAGTTATTCATGATTTTACAATTTTTATATACTTACGTGTTTTGTTTTCAGGAAATCACCGAAGGCACAATTAAAATATGGAAAACAAAAGCAAATGCAATTAAACTTACAGAATTTATTAAACAAGTCAAACACACTCCAGCCAAGTATGTACAATTGGGTGAAACGAAAACTATTAAGCCAGATATCGAAAGCCAATACCAAAAAGTAAACGCTAAAGGTAAGAGAGAACAAAATTGTAACGCTACTGTATCTGGAGTGGAAGAGATTATTAAAAAGATTGTTCCACCAAAAAGTTTTCTCTACAGAGACCGGACTACCAAAGCTATCAAACCTATTACATCATACGTACCAATGGATGCTGGAACAGCTAGAAAACCTAAACGATTCTTTAGACTCAGTTCGTACGAGTACCCCCATTTCGATATGAAGCAATTAAGACTTTCCAAAAACGAAACGAATTTCAACGACCGAGGATACTACTCAATCAAAACTAACAGTAGATATTATTTACAAAAGACGTTTAGAAAAGTTGAGGCTAGAACTAAATATAAATCTTTGTCTACTTTAGAAACAGTTGACAAATCTGAAGATCACTTTTACGAAGACCTTTGTTATAACGAAGTAGGAAAAGCCCCAGATTCCAGTAAAGAAGAAAGTATAAGTAACAACAATACAAAAACGTATAGAGAAAAGTTTCAAGAACTATTTTCATCTTTTAAACTGCCGTTCTTCAAAAAGGCTGACGATATATTGGAAGGCGAAAGAAGAGTAAAAGTAGAGATTGAACCTGGTCAAGTGGAAACAGATGGACATATTTATGAGAACAGTGATAGTATCGCAAGCATGTATAGTTCAGTTCGTGATGAAACCGAAACATCTGCGGCAAATACTAATAATTTTAATGTAAGTAAAACAAACGTACCTTTTTACTTAATTATACTCGGACCTGCGGTGTAGAGGTGGTGTTCCACAGAAAGTGGCCTATCTGATTGTATATCCAATGTGCACTTAGGGCTGATGGACGCCGCAGATAGCGCCGTTAAGGCGACTACATAAGAAAGAGAACACCCTAGGACCACACTCTAGGAAGGAGAGATATGAGTTGTCGTCGACACGATAGAAGTATGAGAGTTCTTTTAACTATTTACTTAGTTATTTTATTGATTCTTAACTGGTCAATGGCTCATTCATGATGGGACGTCTTAATAATACATTAAAATAGAATTCTTTGATTGAAAAGTGTACAGAAGTGATTTATCAAAATGTCCAGATGTTTAGTTGTAAAACAATATTAATTTTGTCTTGTAGTATAAATATCTACATTTTTACGATTCAGTCTGCTACGATACTACAGAAGGTACGACGGGACTGGAAGACGTAGTGTCGGACTGCTACCTATGGGACCGAACACAGAAAGAAGGTCGTAGGAAGCCCCAGGCACGCACAAAGTAAATATCAATGGGGAAGGCCTGTGTTCAACGTTGGACTGACGGATGTCGTCCGGCTGTAATGACGATAATGAACGTTGTCAAAGGTGAAATTGTTTCAGAAGCTACAGGTAGAAGACTATTTGGAGCCAGTACAGGTGCACCGCGAGTACTGCGACGTGACTCCTCGCCAGAGAGACGACTCCATCTTCGGGTACATTCGGAGCCTCTTCGGCAGCCGCTTCGGGATCAGATGGGGTGAGTGAGAGGAGTGTTTTATGCGAGGAAGGAGAAAACAGAAGGCTATGTGATCGTCCGAAAAATCGATATCGAGATTTTGTGAAAATGTACTCCATCTATCTATATATATGGCTATGAAATATTTTTGGAAAATAATAACTGTGGTGGACATTACTAACGATATAGAGGCCAAAACAACAACATTTGAAATTTTTGTCTGTCTGTCTGTATGTTCGCGCATCACGCAAAAACTACAAACTAAATATTGTATGGCGGTTCCTTATAGCCCGGTGTAACATATAGGGTACTTTTATCCCGGAAAATTCAAGAGTTCCCGTGGGAAAATTCAAAACCTCCACGCGGACTAAGTCGCGGGCTCGGCTAGAATTCCATAAAAATGGTCAAGAAAAAAAATTATGTGTGTGTGTATATACGTCCGTCCAATGTTTTGAGGGAAAACTTTTGGACCGTTTTCGATGAAATTTTACACATGTAGTTATTTGCCAGAGGTTTTTTTACATATATTTTATTTTCTAAACATTTACAGCCTCCTATACAACAACAAAAACCAAAATATTTTATATCTCAAACTGACTTAAAGGATGTATTCCTGGTCATTGACAACAATTATCACCTTAAATATGCCTTAAGTGGTGTATCTGGGAAATCTCTAAAAACGGTTACCTGTCGTATTAAAAAAGTCGTAGAATATTTTTTCTCCAAAAAGGAGATAACTTTATTAATAAAACTTACGCAATCGAAGAAACTTACGAGCGTCTACTCGTAGGTATAATATGCTACTCGTGTAGGTAGTATGTCTAGGATAACTTTTCTTTGTTATTTGTTGTTTAATTTTAGACTTTGTATTACAATCAGACCAAGCTTTACGTTTCTCTTTTAGCGTTTTTGTATTTAAAAACAACCTTTAAAAACAAATTTCTTGTATGGGGACCCTACTTTTTTTAAATACTCTTTTTTTCGGTAAATTAGTCACAGTTACATATTGTGTGAAAATTTTAGCTAGCTGTCTAAAAAGATCATCATTTCAGCCGAAAGACGTCCACTGCTGGACATGGGCCTCCCCCAAGGATTTCCACGACGACCGAATCTGAAAATAAAAATCTTCCAACGTATCTCCTAGCCAAAGTAACATTCGGAACTTTTTTTTATCCACGATTAAATTCCCCAGTAGCCCGATGGTAAGTGAAAATAAAAATAAGTATGTGAACATAATCCTCAAAATAATCAAACGTCGAGGTATGGTATTGTTCAAAACAGAGAATAGAAAATAATGGATTACTTACCTACTAATGGACATCGGAAAAATATACTGTTCATATGTATGATACAAAATGATTGATGATAACATTTTGTTGTTAAAATATTACTTACAAAGGTAAATCCCAAAGTACATATTAGTCATTCTGTGTTGGTTCCCATTTGACGTGAACACGAACAGTTCATTACACGCCAAATTCCTGGAAACATGCACAAAAAAGAGGTATCGTATATTGTACCGCTGAATATTCAATACGGCCCCAAATCTGGCGAAATAGCTGCTTCCTGCAACCAATAACTGATTTCAGCAAAGATCTTATGATATTGCTTGGTAAGGACGCGTCCATTGGCTTTAAAAGTTGGGCAGTAGCACCACAGTAGGGTGGAGTTAAAGTGAACCCCATATCTGTCAATGACTGACAGTCTAGTCTCCTGTGACTTTTCATGCAGGTTCGATCCAGCCAGCAGTGAAAGCTGCGGGAGGTGAGCGTGCCTTCAGCTTCGCTTCCTACCTGGAGAGTCATCATCATCATCATCATATCAGCCGAAAAACTTCCACTGCTGGACAAAGCCTCCCCCGAGGATTTTTACGACGACCAGTCCTGCGCTGCCCGCATCCATTGGCTTCCCGCGATCTTACGCTTACCTGGGATAGTATAGGGAATGGTTAGTTTCCTCGAGACACTCGCCTTATAAAGTACCACTACTCGAACCTACCATAGTTGGTGCCCGTCTTCATCTCACGAGTGTTGCCAAGAATAGCGGCCCTAGCTCTAGAACCTAAAGCTGTGCCTAAAGGTTGACATGTGAGGGAGGACGCCGTATGATAAACCTGAGTATTTTAGCGTATTGGTAAAATTATGAGGAGACATGTCCATGTAGGTCACGACTTACTTGATCCGGTGTACTGTTGGAACCATAGTTTGAGAACTTTTTAAAAATGACCAAAAGGGCAGGTCTAGAGGTAGATGTATATGGATTTCGGCATAAAGTATGCGGCGACAAGGCAGCGTAACTGACGATAATAGCTAATAATCCCTCCTGACATTATTGCGACGGGGTTTAACGCGGCTGCCGTTCACACCGTTGCTCGTCTTCTTTGCCTCGCTAACCTCATACTATTTCATTTCGGGGTCGGCTCTCCTCGTAATTTTCATCAGACATATTCAAAACTTTTCTTGAGGTTTTTGTAGATGACGGACATCAAATGTAAGGGAGAATTTCCTCACTTCTTTAAACTAGTGTTTAGGCTTGGGGCTGGTCGGGTCGTATGGTCTTCAAGCTATACTACCTTAAGTGCATTTCTGAGAGATTTTCTTCAGCATTGCTATGCCTACAAAAAACAGAAATACTCTACCTATTTTGAGTAAAGAAACTTGAAATAGTCACAATCCGAGATGGTTCTATCTAAACTCAGTTTGATTTCACAAATACGCTGCTGTTATTAAAAAATGTCATCTAAAATTTCTTGTTCATAGTTCAAATTTCCGCGACAGCACTGCTTACTTCTTCTTATCGTGTGGCACAATTAACCGTGCTATCCACTGCTTACTGCTACACGTACTATGATAGCCAATCAAGTTTTCCGGTAAAATGTCCACGGGTACCAAGCTATCCACGGCGCCCACGGCACAAGTCTATAGATGTCAAGCTAGTTTAAAATGAATTCAACCGGTCGGTTTGAAACCGTTTTTTCGAAGGTTTTAAACCCAAACTTTTAGTTCTAAATAGTTGAAAACTATATTTTTTTAGTAATAGATCAATTTTCATTACGCCATAGATATGCTTGCAGCATGGAGCACCAAACTGTGTTTTTTCAGGTTTGTCTGATTTTTTTTTACCCATTAACGAGCAATATGGGCTATTTTCACTTATGAGATATGTATCATAAAACTCAATTATTAGTTTTAGCTCGTTGATTCAATCGACCGAGCCAACCCACCCCAGCCATATAAAAATAGGTACATACATACATGAAAACATAAATGTTTAGTAAGTTAGTCGATGCATAAAATGTAACTCCTTATTTCGGCGGAATCGGGTATTCAACAGTTCAGGTTTCAATCTGTTGTCTATAGTTTCAAACAGTTTTAAACGTTTTTTTTAACTATACACAAGTCCCGTGATGTTTCCGGACATAAAAAATTAACGACGGTGTCAGTGACATTCTGCGCACACCCACGGCAATGGAATTATCAAAATCCAATAGGTTTCGAGATTTGAGCTGCCAACAGCAGCGATCATTCCATTCTATTCTCGACAACTGACAGTCGGCAATTGTTGCGAATAATTACAGTTTTTAGCTTGTTGCAGATGGACGTTGCATAGTTTTGCGATGAAAAGAAATACAGTACAGTTTGTGGTCCTACGGAAGACTGCGCTAAAGTTATTAAAAGTCGTTATTACTTTCTTCTGGAAAATGGGGAATCTTTGTAAGCCCGCTTCCATCTTCGGCATCATCGTCACTTACCATCAGGTGAGACGATGTCAAGGGATTACCAATTGTGGATAAAAAAAAATAACTAAAGAATTTATCCCAATAAACCTGTGGTCTATTCTCAAAACAATATTAGACTTTCCATACAAATCGATCAGCTCATTAGGGAACTATGTGTGAGAAAAACTTTTTTTTTGTGTATTGAGCACTGGTTCGTTGAGAAAAATTGTTCAGTCTTCCGATTCACAATTCATTCCTGAAATGTGTCCGTCGTTTTTTTTTGTCACCCTGTACTCATGTACTCGTCTTTGTAGTCTTCCGATTCACGATTCATTCCTGAAATATGTCCGTCGGCTCTTTAGTCACCCTGTATACTCATGTACTCGTCTCTGTAGTCTTCCGATTCACGATTCATTCCTGAAATGTGTCCGTCGTCTCTTTTAGTCACCCTGTACTCATGTACTCGTCTCTGTAGTCTTCCGATTCACGATTCATTCCTGAAATATGTCCGTCGACTCTTTAGTCACCCTGTACTCATGTACTCGTCTCTTTAGTCTTCCAATTCACTTTTTCTAGGGACACAAAAATTACGAGTTAATTTTTATTTTATTTATGTCTTTTTTGTTAGACAAATTACGTAATCGGTTAACTCATTTAAAGAGTTTACGTCATGTGGTTTATTAAGTATTTTTTTAAGGTCAAGAGAACTAATAGCAAGCCCGGAGAGAGATCTCACTCTACTCAAAGGAATGTAAGCCTGACCTTTAGCAAATAAGTGACTGCTTAAATCAACAACTGCCCGGTCTAAATTTTTACTTATTATTATTTATTTGAGAATGGCCCCGGCTTCGCAATTTGCAATAAATACTCTAAATAACAATGAAAACCGCATTAAAATCCGTTGCTTGCATGATTTAGTAGGACTTCGGTTCGATTCCGGCGACGGGCAACAACATGTAAGTACATTTGCGTTATTGTTTCAAGTCTGGCTGAAGGGCATGTAAATATTAGATCCCCTTTTTAAACGACTTCAAAAAAGGAGGAGTTTCTCAATTCGACCGTATATATATATAATGTTTATTCGCGGATAACTTCGTCGTTTATGAACCGATTTTGATGATTCTATTTTTGTTGGAAAGAAAATATCCCAAGGGTGGTACCATGATAATAAAACCAGGATCTGATGATGGAATCCCAGGGAAATCTAGGGCGACCCTCAAATTTTATAGGCAAGTATTACGTGTTTCATACGTTTTCTAAAGCTATTAAAGTATTTGCATTTGGCAGTCATCATGATATCTCATGCATTATGATTTGATGATTCCTATTGGCGAGTAGGTGATTGGGCTTAACGTTGTTAGATAGACAGCATTATCACTAAAAATAAAGGGAATAAAAAAAAAAGTTTAAAAAAACTGAAAAACGACTTCAAAATGAAATTTACTCAAAAGTATGAAATAATATTATTTATACACGACATTGACCAACAATAACGAAATCAAAGGTGGGTACGAATTAAATATTTATAATTTTTTTTGAGGTCGGTGTCAGCAAACCACTGAATCTAAAACATTTGATACGTAAGTAGTTGTGTGCCACATATTGTATTATTCTTAAAAAAAACACTAAGTCCAATAGCGTCGCACAGCCGCCATGTTTTTTTAACGTCACCTATCTAAGAACACTTAGGCTGCTAAGACGAACCTAACGATACCTCAATTAAAAAGGAGGTTCTCACTTCGTCTGTATTTTGTTGTTTTTTTTAATGTTTACTACGTGATATCTTCGCAGATTGTGAACTAATTTTAATGTTTTTTTTTATTGCCAGTTGTTCCCATATAAATTTTATCAAAATCGGTGCAGTACTTTATTAGAAAATCAACAAAAAGCAAAAATAATGCAATTTTTTTTTTGTAACGTGTTTAGTATTTTCAAGTGTATTGATAAAGCAAGAAAATAGCCGACGACTTGGTGAAAGTGGCGGGAGGCCACTGAATGCGGGCAGCGTTGTCCAACAGTGGACGTCTTTCAGCTGATGTAATGATGATGATGATGACTAAAATTCACTATCAAATTTAGTAGCCATTGGTAGGTATTTATTTGTACTGTAATTATTATATAGCTAGCTTTTGCCCGCGGCTTCACCCGCGTGGATATGGTTTTTTGACTGTCTGGTGCATTACTTACTGCATTTCCCTGCTGGATGGCCAGCAAGATGTGTTGGGTCAAAAAGGAGCCTGTCTTAGGGTACAGGCCCTTTTGAAAACTTTTATTTAACCTACAATACTGGTATGTATGTATGTTAATTTGTTTAGGTCAAATCTTGCAATCGATTTTGGAGCGAGTTTTAGGGGTCCGTTTGAGCTGAAATTTGGTATTAAGCCGTATTTCCGATGATTTTGCTGGAGTTAGTAGGCTAGTGTAGGTACCTATTGTGCGTTTTTTTCCACTAGCCGGTAAGGCACCGGCACTAGCCCGGCTACCGCGGAAGCAAAAATGTATGAAAATGTACCTATGGACAGAGATTTGTTACCATAGATGGGTTATGCACTAACAAACAACATTTGAAAATCGAAGCCATTTACACACACAACATTACAAGCAGTTCGCTTCCGTTGCACCGATGCTACTAAGAAAAGAGATGCCAATTGGCATCTTTTTTTTGCTTCACTTTTTGGATGCACGTAACCTATCTACCTCCCCTTATATATAGCATATCTCTGCCTATGGAGCGTACTTCCACCGACCGGCAACGACAACGGCACGGCATCATACATTTTGCTCTCCAGGTAGCCGGTGCCGGAGCCGTGCCGGCTAGAGGAAAAACGCAAAATAGGTACCTACACTAACCTACCAACTCCAGCAAAATGATAGCAGTTTTGCTGAAGCTTGTGCGGACTTCTTGGACAGTTTTCATACTTTTATTTCATTATCCTACACAAAAAAAACACTAAATACCTATACGCACACACACACGCACGCTGTTATTTTGATTGGTTAATTAATTAGTATTTTTTTTCTGTTCTTTATAGTTTAGTATATTCTGATTTACTTTTTGTTTGATTTTGTTAAATTGTGTTACCTTTTAAAAATACTTGTTTAAATCTATAAAGGCTTCATCACATTATATTTTATACCTAGAAATTTTTCTGTTTTATGTAAAAAGCTGTTGATTTCCCTTTGGAATAAAGAAAAAAAGAAGAATTAAATGTCACTTTGCTAAATTATAATAATTCAATCAATCAATCAATATATCTATATTAAAGCCTTGGCTATTCTTTTACCTTATTTTTTTTAAATGCAACTACTTTGTTAAGATAGAATAAAGAGTTTACAAACAAACAAAACCGCGAAATATAATTTTCCGAAGAATAAAACAAAACAAAATGACAAACGGTTTTTTTGAGCTCGCGCCGATAAGTCATTGACGTGTATTGTATGTTTTCTCATAGAGTTGATTACTTTATTTTGTTTTGGGGCTGCGTTTGTGTGCGCCACATCTGGGCCGCATGTTAAATGTAGAGATGGGACTTGTGACACAAATCGATAAAATGCATTTTAAGCTCAGATCAAAAATAAAAGGTAGATGTAGTGTAACCGCTTTGAAAATGGGATATTAAAAAAACTCTGCTCCAATCACGTCGGAGCAGAGTTTTCCTTACACTCACGCGTTGGCAGACTTACCGTCAATATGCTGGAATGTGCTGTGACATGTCTCAAATGCACCTGTCTCAATTACAGTGAAGGAAATTATCACTTGTCGAAACATTATTCGAGGTCACCACTTAGGGTAAAGATGCATAGGTATAAAACAAGCATTACTTCACTTTTTGTTATGATTGTTGTATGAAACTCAATATCTATAATATTTTTAATCAGAGATTCTGGAGTGGATCGCGCATGCATGCCTGTTGCAATTCGGCCTTTGTCCAGCAGTGGACTTCTATCGGCTGATATGATGATAATGTGAAAAATCGGCCAAGTGCGTTTCGGCCTCGGGCACAGAGGGTTCCGTACCACCACAAAATATACAAGTGTAACAATATTATTGTAGGAACCGTTAACTGGGGGTTCTATTTATTATACTGAACAATTTTCCCCAAGAAATCCATACACAATTCTTCATAAAAAATTGAACCTCCATACAAAAATGCACAAAATTGGTCGATCAGCTGATCGATTTGTATGAAGAGTTTTTTTTTTGCGATTCCAACAAACTCATAAAACAAAAGTTGTTCAGTGTGATGAGTAGAAGCATCAGTTAACGGAACCTACACCAGTTTTGTTACACACTGTATTTGTGTTTATATTCGGGAGCCGGGTCGCTCCTTTCCCTCTAAGGGGGCGATGGCTGACTCTCGCGTTATACTCGTGACCAGGTGCTGTCCGTGTGGACTAGCCTACTCTTGTCACAGGCGTTAGACATACGAGTATTATGTTATTTTAATGTCTAATTTTAACTCGTCGTGTCATATTTTTTTTCATGTCCTAATGACGTTATGATTATGATTTTATTTTGACTATAATAATAACTAATGCTTATGTTTATTTTCAATAATATTCACAAATTACATTGTTTATATGTAAATAATATATTATGACCATCAAAAAGAGTTTTTTTAGCACATTTTGAATAAACATATTGAAATCTTGAGAATCTTGTTAATATGTATTTGACTATAGTGACTCTTATTTATTACAAATGAATCAATTTGACCAATTTTGTTCCTTTTTGTATGGAGCAATTTGTACGAGTATTGATTACAAAGGAAAGTTGTTTAGTAAAGTGTAATATACTATACTCAAGCACCAGTTACCCGAATTTAATGTGCTAACACTAACTTTGTAAAATCTTGTATACTTTTTAGAGTTCCGTATCTCAAAAGTTAAAAACGGAACCATTATAGGATCACTCGTGTGTCTGTCCGTCCGTCTGTCACAGCCGATTTGCTCCAAAACTAACTAACCGATTTAGTTGAAATTTGGTACGTATATGTAAGTCGGTGACACAAAGATGGACGAGTAACGTAAATAAATGAATTTTAAATATGGGGGCCACTTTTGGGGGGTAAATTATAAAATAAAAAAATAAAAGTTTTGCAAATCTGTTTTACGATTTTTTTAAAGGGTTTTTTCTGTAATCATTGCATATGCATTTAACCTCATAACCTGGGATTTTTAAAGATTTTAACCCAAATAATTGAGGATATAAGGGGGGGAGGAATGGTAAATTTTCGTCTATTTTTTTTAAATGGCTTCATATTATTTATCTTAAAATTGTAAAAAAAAAAAATTGAGATTATCACAAGCCTTTTTGATATTATGTCACACGATATAGTTTGCAAAACTTTTTTTACAATGTACGTACTGAGGAGTCTTGTTCCGTTGGTAGTTAAAGTTTTGGTGCGAAACGTTGTTTGTGTGACCCCGAGTCGCACTAGATTGTTTTTTTGTAAGTGTTTCATGAAGCTTGTACTTGACACTCCACATGGTAAGCCCTAAATAAAAAGCCTGTATTTATCGATATTTATGTCGAACAAGTAACAACACTATAACTCCATCACACATTCTCTTCAGAAAGAAAAGAAAGTAATTAAGATGAAAATAATTATCTCATCCGTGCAGTGAGATAATGTTGCCTTTAGTTAGCTTCTGGTTAGTTTTATTATAAATTGGATCACGTTAGTTGAACTTCGGTCACAACAAGTGCGGGCACGAAAAATTTTTTAAAATTGTGAGAATATTAAAAAAAGAATATCAATATCCAACCAAACACTTCAATACAAAATAACCAAGGAGTTTTTAATCAAAAATATAAAATGTTCATAAAAAAAAACTGTGAGCACATGTGTGTGCACTTTAGTTGACTAAATTTCGTGAATACTTTACAAAAAATAACGATCATGGAAGTTTTTTCTATGAGTCGGCTCGACGCAACTAGTAGTACAAAAAATTTAATTTAAAATTGAGTTAAAATTGTTGATTGGACGTAGGTACCACACAAAATAGAAAGAGATAAAACAAGAGGTTTCCCTCCTCCCTCTCGTGTAGTGGATACCAGACGTTACCCATCAAAACAACTTTAGGAAATTCGGCAATGTGTTGTGAAAATGTGTTGGTTGATGAAAATAAGTATACCCCTTCTATGCAATCTCGGTGGGCGCATCACCGAGAGTGTAATAGACTTATTTTGTGGCTTCTTGCACTGTCTTACGGATGTCGCGACTGGTAAGTGACTTTTTTCGTCAGGCTTATTAGGGTTCCGTACAACAAAAAAACGGAATCCTTATAGGATCACTCGTGCGTCTGTCTGTCTGTCCGTCAATCTGTTACAGCCAATTTGCTCCGAATCTACTGGACCAAATCAGGTGAACTTTGGTAGGATGGTGTAATCACATGACCGAAATACAGATGTGCATAGTAAATATATATATTTTTTAAATAAGGGTTTTTTTTGGAGGAAAAATTAGGAAATTTAAAAAAAAGGATTTGAAAACCTTACTGTGTCACATATCAAATAAAAGCACTCTTTATGAGGATCTCAAATATATTTTTGTTCGCTTAGATTTTATTCATGAGAAAGGACGAAAATATACCATTTCCCCCGGCCAGATCTCCGAAACTACCTACTGAGCCTCAAATTTAAAAAAACACGAAATATAGTTCATTGCTTTGTAGACTACAGCAAAACCTATAAGAATTCTATCAATTGGAAATAAAGTGGTAAACTCACAGATACGCCAGTAATATAGAAGTCGTTAGGTAAACTCAATATAATACGTTCACTTACGGAAAATAGTTCACCAAAATACCACTAGATAGCGCTGGTATTAATTTTTCTGTTGCTCGCGTTTGTATCTTTTGTTAGTAATATGAATAGGTATCATTGTCACAGTTGTGTGGAGAGGTTTAGTAGTACGGAACCCTCAAACCGCGAGTCCTACTCGCACTTGGCCGTTTTTTTAGTTGAATTTCAATTAAAACCAATTTTACGTGTAGGTTCTTATGTTAACAAGTCCTATACCCTGTGTTTAACAAAATGGGTGTTTACAGGTAAACTAGGAGTCTACTCATCATACTGAACAACTTTCTCAAAGAAACCCATAGTTAATTCTCAGAAAAAATTATATAGAAAGTGTACAATGTGCGTGCCGCTAAAATTCAGAAACGAGTCCCCGTAGGATCAAGAAAGTTATATGGTGTGGTAGCCCTCTGTCCCCCATCCATGAAGAAGGTTCCCGTTTTTACCTAAAGGGCGTGCTTTTCAAAATATTCGACGCTCAAAATTCAATCAGCTGATCGATTTGTATGAAGAGTTTTATTTTTTGCGTTTTCATTATGGGACTTTTAGCATTTTTGCTGCAAAAATGCGCTTGTATGTTTGGGTATCCGGCTGTTCTCCTCTACAGGTCGCATTTGTTTACACAGTCTTGTAAAATTTTGTGAGAAGGTTCGATAATAGGGATGACGAATGATTTACTTTTTATCATCTGTCAAAAACGATATCTTGTTCTAAAAATGTTTGACATACCTAGGCGTGACGTCATAGTTTTGCAGCATCATTTAAGTACTCATTTTGTGATCTTGTTGAATAAAAAATCTAAGACTTGATGGAAAACAAAACGAGTAAGGTTTTCCGAAGTTTAAGTAGGAGGGCAATTTAGTGATCAAGAGTTCATAATTTATTTCTGATGCTGTCGTTATCCCTATTGTATAGTTCTTTTTTTTGTTTTTTTTTAATACGGCGGAGCCATGGGAGCTGTAACGTAAATAATATCATATATTAGCCATTTAAAAAACAGAGGATATATCTATATCAGTGTATATCTATATTAATATCAGTGGATTCATACTAAATCTCAGCTCATCGGACCTCAGAAACTCTCTCTAAAATCTATTGAAAGATTGTAACCGTACTAATAACACAGCTCTATAAAAAAAACAATGTTTTTGTTGCCCTGGATATTTTAGGAAATTTTGACGTTTTCCAGCGCCCAGATTACGAATTTATTAATAAAAGTATTGAATGTGCTCTTGTTTTTATGATTATTGCATATATCTTATATTTTTATCAATTATCGGCTTGTTAGTAATAAAATATATTTTCCCAGTCTGCGCAAAAAAACGAGAGCAAATCTTAACAAAATCATTGATAGTTTCATGAATTGTGACCATAAATATATCCAAAATCGATCTTATAATATCTAGGGCAACAAAACCACTGTAGACAAGTGTAATCAGATACGCCTTAAACTAAAATAAAAGCTTGTAACAATATTTTTTTTTTATTAAGTCTGATATCTTACACATCTTTTCTTTGCTACTAGGTATGTGTACAATATTGTTGTAGTACCTGGGCGACCGAGCTTGCTCGGTGTTTTCCCAGAGATTAGATTTAGATGTATTTGTCGTCCCTAAAAACCTCCGTATACCAATATGGTATTTGACTACTAGTCATTTGAGTAACTTTTTATCAACTGTCAAAAACGAAAGTTTGTTCTGCAATTATTCGCATTACTGGCATAGTCTATATCGAACTAATTTGTTATTTTTAATAAATGTAAATTTAAAAATTGTTTAATATTTCAAATGAGCAAGTGTTTTTGCTATTCTTGAAGAAATCCTATTTATCAAATAGTGTTTTTTAATTATTTTTTTATACGGTAAAATAGCCTATTGTCAAGCAAATATTTGGGGCCGTTTCCGAGATTCAGATTATATTTATACAAGAATTGCTCGTTTAAAGGTATTAGAATTGAATATTCATTTTTGTATGCCAAATGAAATTGCTACCACATGAGAAAGTATATTCCGTTTAGTAGTTAAGACACTGGTAAGCCACTGGTTAAATCACTGGATGGGCGTACATACTAACCGTACAGACACACATAGATTTTTTTGAAGTGAAAACTTCTTTAGTCGTGTTGGGCATTTTTGAGATGGGAAAAAAACCATTGACTGACTCGGTGGCTCAGTGGTTAGTGCTCTTGACTGCTGGTCCGTGAGTTGTGGGTTCGATCCCCACCCAGGGCAAACATTTGGTGATGAGCAGATTTGTTTGCTCTGTGTCTGGGTGTTAAATATCTATATATGTATGTATTTAAACGTATTTATATCAGTCTCTGGTTCCCATTACACAGGGAATCCTACTTTGGGGCCAGATAACCATGTGTGATTTGTCCCAGAGTAATAATAATAATAATTGAACTCGCGACACGGTAATGTAACCGCCATCTACCAGGAATACTCGCAGGGTCAAAACTTATAAAACTGGAAAAAGTTTTCACTTCTTTCGGAACTACAAGAGTGGTTTTTTTTAACTTTATTGAAATGAAAGACAATCGATCCCCAACAAAATTATTTTTCACTCCTCCTGGAAATTAAAAAGTAGTTCGCAAGAAACTATGCTTTTTTCACGCGGTAAAAAGTAACCTATTTCCTATCTCATTAACTATCTCTTTACAAAAAAAAACACGCTGGTACGTGCCTTCACCTCCGTTATAAAGGGAAAGAACAACAAACAAAAAAACAACCTAACACACTTTCAAATTTATTATATTATTAGTAAGGAAGTAAGGATAAATTAAATCTCTCCTTACCGTCCTTGCATAAGAGAAAGCAAAGTGCCTTCTCTCATTAGCCCCATTCCTTGTTTCCCGTTCCCCTTTCAGAATCCATTCCGAAATTCTTAAGCTCCAGAGCAGCTTCAAAAGATCGCCTTTCAAAGGGACGGTGCCGAACAGAGAGGTACCTGTGAATAAAGTTTAAAACAAACCGCCACTCTAAAGAACACTTGAGAAGGCTTTCCATACCGCATTGCTGTCGGGCGACGAAGCAGTGAAGAAGGTATTGTGAAAGAAAAAAAAGTATTCTGTGGTTTTATGAAACCACGGTAAAAGTGAAACTTTTTTTCACATTATAGACATTTACAGAGGACGAAAAAGCGTCGGTGGCTCAACCGGTAACGAAAAAGCGTCGGTGGCTCAACCGGTAACGACTCGGTCCATCTAACCAGAGGTACCGGGTTCAAATCTGGACGGCCAATGTACCAATGAGTTTTTCAAAAAACTTACGTACATATACTTACCGATTGCTTTAACGGTGAAGGAAAAACATCGTGAGGAAACCTGCACACGCCTGCGAAGAAACTCGAAGGTTGTGTGTGAAGTCGACCAACCCGCACTGGGCCCGCGTGGTCGACTAAGGCCTAATCGCCCTGATTCAGGGTAGGCTCGAGCCCCTTGGTGGAGACGTATATGAGCTGATATAATAACAGAGGACGAAACGATCATGGTTGAGCTCTCGTCTTGGAGCTACGGTACAGAGGACGAAACGATCATATCGACCTTCACGCGACACACAGGCACAGAATAATTTGAGACGATGTAATAAAAGTTTCACTTTAAAAATGTCTAAGTTTAGATTTTGATGGGGATCGATTGTCTCACACTAATAGAGTTTAAAAGTAAATTTGTCATCAAGCCTGATATACCAAACTTTATTTTTTGCTAGGTAAAAGTATGTACAACATTGCTGTACATTTTTTTAGACTTCGGGCAAAGTATATATATTACTACTAACATACAGTATGGACACTCCCTGCCGCTCTCTAGATTGCGACCTCACCCCCTCGTCACCCAGATTGATACAGATAGGTTACAGTTTGGTTGTCGAACTTATAGGATTTCGCCGCCATTTTGTTTGTTGCGTCATTCCTTTTTTGAAATGTCATTTCTGGCTTGTTATATGAAGTGTCCAGGGTATGGTTCGGGGGTTCAGAAGTATGCTCGGAGCAGTACAGATATACCTACTTGTGTATGTTCCCTTGTGTTCTAAGATTTAAGATCATTGGTTCAAGGTTCCGCGCCAGCGTCCTTAAAATAGGGCTATGTCAAAAACGTCCTATTAGGGTTCCCAAGTCAACAAGGAACCCTTACAGTTTCGCCATGTCTGTCTGTCCGTCTATCCGCGGCTTAGCGAAGAGACTATTAATACTAGAAAGATGTAATTTGGCATGGTTATATACAGGATGTAACAAAATTGGTGTAGGTCTCGGTAACTGCGGGTTCTACTCGTCATACTGAACAACTTTCTCCAAGGAACCCATAGTCAGTACTTAAAAAAAAAACTTGGACTCTCCATACTAAAATTTACGAAATTGGTCGATCAGCTGATCGATTTGTATGAAGAGTATAAATTTTTTTTTACGTTTTCAGCAAAGTCGTAGAACAAAAGTTGTTCAGTTTGATGAGTAGAAGCCCCAGTTAACGGGACCTACACCAATTTTGTTACATCCTGTATACTAATCACGCCGACAAAGTTATACAATAATATCTTTAAAAAAAATTATGGTACCTTCGCTACCTGTAGAGGGGGTGTTTTTGGATGTGTAACATCTTTGCTCTCGCTTTCCTGCAATTTGTGGGAGTGATTTCGTGAAATGGGACGGAAATGTGTAACATGGGACGGAAAGGTGTAACAGGAAGTCGCGAAAGCGCGGAATTCTACTTTACGAGAGTCCGACTCGCACTTGGTCGGTTTTTTTCGTTACTGTCAGATCCGCCACCCAGGTACAATATCGTCATCAAATCTAACTAACCTAAAGTATTTTGTCACATGTTACACATCATATGCGAGTACTGTAGGTCTCGCTCGAATTTTTTTTTGCTAACATACCCTATTATGTGGATTGTCGTTGGAACAAAAAAATGGTCTGTCAAAACAACTGGGGGTTGGTTATGACCATTTTTTGATAAAGTGATCGGTTTGCGAAATATTAAGCTTTAAATGCTAATTTTGTTCGAAACAAGTGTTCCCCCCTGCTAAACCGTTATTTCAGGACATCTGAAAAAAAAATTAAACAGTAGGACATACAATCAATTTATCACGGCTAAGTAGGCTTTCTTAGTTTAGAATTAATTTAATAATCGACCAACTTAAGATGTGCAGATGGATTTGTCAATAGTTCATAGATTTTCCATACAAAATGCTCTATTACCAACTGTAAATATAATTTTGTTCTTTAAAAAAAAACATTTATTAAAAAAAAAAACGGAAACGTACTTTGCGCGAGTCCGACTCGCACTTGGCCGTTTTTTTAAAACTAGATGTGTGAAACCTAGTCGATAATATCTGCTCTCAAAATACCTGTCGTCGCTGCAAAGGGTCTGAATAACTTTTAACGATGAACGTAAACAAAAAAATGTACTCTCTAAATAAAGACGCTGGATGCTTGGGGAATCCTTGGGGGAGGCCTATGTCGAGCAGTGGACGTCCTTCGGCTGATATGAGGGATGATGATGATGATGACTCTCTAAATAAGCCAATAGATAAATAGTTCTTTGCTTTTATCTGCAAATTGACTATTGTTTGTCTTTTAGGGTTCCGTACCCAAAGGGTAAAACCGGGACCCTATTACTAAGATTTCACTGTCAGTCCGTCCGTCTGTCTGTCACGAGGCTGTAATTCATAAATCGAAATAGGTAGACAGTTGAAATTTTCACAGATGATGTATTTCTGTTGCCGCTATAACAACAAATACTACAAATAAGAAAATTGAAAAAATGGGGGGACAAAAAACGTGCTTTTTTTAAACGTGAAGAAACTAGCGGCGTCTATTATGATGGTACGGAAAGAACCTTATGGTGGCTACTTTATTATCTCCTCATTTCTGATTCGATCACGTAGGGAAATTCCAAGCACAGCACGCTCCATCACCTTGAGCCTTCTTATGATACACCTAGTAAGTCACCATGTCTCAGTTCCGTACCTATTCATCACTGGCAACACACACTAGTCAAAGGCCTTAGTCTTGAGACATTGCGGTTATTGGCACGTGAAAAATATATTGCGAAGCTTCCCAAACGCTGCCATCCTATGCTAATATTATAAACGCGAAAGTTTGTGAGAATGTATGGATGTATGTTTGTTACTCTTTCACGCAAAAACTAATGAACGAAAAGTTATAGAAACGTTGTCCACGCTGGTGAAGCCGCGGGCAACAACTAGTGCCGGAATAAATTCGACGATTTAACTCTTTCTCGATGTTGGACCTACCTAACTGGACTGTTTGTCTCAGGTATACTTATTCATCAAAAAATTCGACTATATTAATTTTCCAACCTGGGAATGGAAAAATTAAAAAAAAATACCTCCCATACAAATTGAATTTTGCTTACAAAATTAAATTCATTTAATTAACTTTCGGCAAGAAAGCAAAGTTCTTGCGTTTGGGGGCCAATTTATTATCATAATAAATTATCGTATCTTAATTATGTTATTTTATTGTGACATTTTTTTTTAAAATTTGATGATTATTTTACACTTTGACAATTTTAATATACAGGGTCTTTACAAAGGTATGCACTTATTTTTAACTAGAGCTTGCACTCATAAAACTGAACAACTTTCCCTAAGAAACCCATGGACAATTCTCAAAAAAGTTTACCCGCCAGCTGATCGACTTGCATGGGAAGTCAAAAAAAATAAAATTAATGTAAGTGGTGACATGAAATAAATATTTGTGTCTTGTTGGTGATCGATCTTTCACTTTCAGTATAGATAAGGTATATTAATTACCTAGTTGTGGAATTTAAAATTTTTGTGACTGTTAATCAAATATTTTAATTGGTTAAATAGTACAATGACATAACTCCATTTTATCTGCCCAAGGAATACACTCGCGAACTTGCGACACTCGCGACTAAGTTTGGCAATCAGTTATGGATTCAGCCGGCTTATCATTCGATAAAACATATTTATGGCCGCAATAACGGCTCTACGGGACTTGGATCCCATCCCTAATCGCGAGCGCCACATGGTTCGCCTTCTCATTTGATACCTCTTGATGTTTAATGGCGCGAAAGCTTAGCAGGATTGGAATTCGCACCGTACGACATTTTGTCGTATCAAAATCGAATCGTGTAATGAGTATTATAGTTGGTCACGTGGCGAGCTGACGAGTGAAAATAGCAACTCATCATACAATCACAATACTAGCTACAAACAAACCTACATAGCTGTCACTGAATATGACAAACCAATTCCAGCATGACAGAATACGTCACTGACATTTTGGTTGACACGACTAAACTTGCCAAATAAATGTATAGGGAGTGAACAAGATCAAGTATGCACCTGTCTACCTATCTACAAATGTTTCGTCAAATTAAACACATTTTTTGGTAGGGGAGACTTCTACTCATGGAACTGAACACTTTGTGCGTTACTAGCTGGAACGACAATAATTGACAACGCTAAATACATTACAATAACCGAATCCAATTGCAACAATTCAAATTTCAGTACTTATTTGCTAAAATACTACTAAAATATACAGGGTGTAAAAAAATTGGTGTAGGACCCGTTAACTGGGGGTTCTACTCATCGTACTGAACAACTTTCCCCAAGGAACCCATAGTCAATTCTCAAAAAAAAATATTTTGGAACCTCCATACTAAAATGCACAAAATTGGTCGATCAGCTGATCGTTTTGTATGAAGATTAAAAATATTTTTTTCTGCGATTCCTGCAAAGTCGTAGAACAAAAGTTGTTCAGTATGATGAGTACAAGCCCCAGTTAACGGGACCTACACCAATTTTGTTAATATTGTTAAATTTTTTTCTTGTATTTATACTTAGTCACAGACGAGATACTGGTTACTTCGTACTCAGTGCTAAAGAAATGTTAATAGCGCGTTCTAGGTATCGTACTACTTTTGTCTTCTCGTCGCTTGTGTTAAAGTACAGTGGCGGGGTTGCCGCCACATCACGTCCCGTCCGAGACCGGAGGTTGGTCCTATTTGAGCTGGCAGTCTTAAGTCGCGGGTGTCGTCGTCCTCGGTAAGTCGAGTCGATATGCATGTATCAGGCTGATGTCTATCGTTAACCGGCATGGAGGCAGGCGTCAGGCATTATGACAAGGAAAGCAGATGATGCGCGCAGAATTAGCGTGTGACTGCCGGAAACTAGCTGCTGCCTGAAGGTGAAGTCGCAGGCCAGGAAACTGAACGTCTCGGGTTGTGATGGTCCTGATTAAACTTCGGTGCGATGCGACTTCATTGCTGCTGAGGTTTACTTTACCGGCTGGAGGCATGATGTTGGAGTATCGCGCTGCTGGTTGAAAGAAGGAGCGTTGGTTGTGTTCAGCTCGGGGCTCACCACTGTAGATGGCGAGATCACGTCGGGGTTAGCACTGTAGGATCGGTGTGTTCCTACTCTTCGAGAGCAAAGGGAGATATCTCAGTCAGGTGAGGTGGTGTGCCTGGGATCCGGCCGTGGACCAACCGTGAATGTATGGTACTTGTATTTATATTCAGTGCTGAAGAAATGTTAATAGCGCGTTCTAGATATCGTTTTGTCGCTTTTGTTAAGGTTCAGTGGCGGGTTGCAGCAGTTGCCGCCACACATTCATTCAAAATCGTCGGAAAATCGCGTAACAAAAAACATACAGTTGAATTGAGAACCTCCTCCTTTTTAAAGACGGTTGAATAAGAAATTTCCATAAAAGTTGGGGGAACAACTGATCGATTTGTATAAGAAGTAGATTTGTTTGCGATTTCAGCAAATTTGTAGAAAGCTGTTGAATTTTATGATTAAAAGCCACCAAAAAATTAGTACTATTTTTCTAACGGCCTCTATATTCTAATTTGGAATTTATATTTATTAGTGAAATAAACCTGTTAACCGACTTCAAAAAAGAAAGACGTTCTCAAGTGAACCCGTTAATATTTTTTATGTACGATCACGCATAACTTTTTACAGAGAAATCCGATTTAGATATTTTTTTTTAATAGATAGAGTACATTTTAAAATTGGTACCATATAAATTTTATCAAAATCGGTTAACTACTTTTTTATAAAATGAAAAAATGAAACAAAATTGTAGTTGCTGCAATTGAAATCGATTGTTTTTAACGTCTTCAGCGTGTTCAGTTATAAGTCTCACGACTGATGTCGAATAATGTGAGTCCCCCCCATACGGATCGGTGCCGTTTTCTTGTCTGCCCCAGATATTATTACCGGTCGTGATCAATTAATTACTGAGGCGCCATTCGGAGTTAATACATATTACTAGGGATGTTACGGAGCTTCGACTCCGACTCCGATTGGTCGGAACTTCCGAGTGATATAATACCTCCGGTTCCGACTTCGGCTCCGACGCTTTGAAATCGGAGGTTTTAATCGGAGGTCGAAGCACAGTGTGTAGCGGCAGCGGCGTTACAGTGTTCATTAAAAATAGTTTGATACTTTTTGAGTCAATTCATTTGATTTAATTTGCTGACTGTTATTGAAAACTGAAAACATATTTTTTTAACACCTATATTGCAATACTATTATGTACGCTTATTATTTTCAATTTAAATTAAAGAGGATGACTGAATAATGTTTGTACTATTTTATTTTATTAGGCCTCCTCTTAACACATCTCTCTTCTGCTACCAAACTCCGACTCCGCCTCGATTCTAACTCCGATTCCGGACCCGACTCCGACAAACCAAATTTCAAAAGTCCGACTCCGACTTCGGTTACCGATAAAACCACCTCCGTAAAATCTATACTTATTACTTGAAAATTATGGCGCAAGATTACTCAAAAGCGTTCAACCAACTTAAGGTGTGCGCAGTTTGATTTGTAAAAAGTTCATAGATTTTCTATACAACATGTTCTATTACCAACTGCAAAAATAATTTTGTTTTGTTGAAATATACATTTATTTTTTTAAAAGACTACGGAACTCTACTTTGCGTGAGTCCGACTCGCACTTGACCCGTTTTCATTTATCAGATCAAATTAAAACAAATTATTGTGAATGAAGATGAAGAAAAACAAATGACTTAGGTAGGGTAAGCAACCCAAGCCTTGTCACTCGACTTTTATGTCATCCCCATCTAAAACGGTAAAAAATAATATTACTTTAAAAAAATTGAGCACCAATTAAACAAGTGACATAATTTGTTTTTAGAGGGGGTGACATGAAGGGGGGCGAGTAGCAAGATTAAGGTAGCTCACCCTACGCTATTAATTCTGTTTCATTAACTGAGGTCAGTTTTAAAAATTAATTAATTCATGTATATTAGACAAAAAAACCATAACGGCCAGGTGGGGAATGATGGAAGGAAGGAATGGTTAGCGATTTGGCCCCATGATATTAAAATTAAACGATATGGTGTTCTATTTTCAGCAAACAAATTTTAAATATATACATATAGCTACGAAAGCTCGTAGTTTATTGCAGTGTTTTATAAAATACGTCATAAACATAGAAATTATTTAATAAAATACGTCATGTCGACAGTAATCATAATTTTAGATTAAAATTTGTGCTAGCCAGCGGTGTACTCGTCTGAAGTTGTGTTGTTGTCTACGTCAGTAATAAATTAATAATTATTATCATAAGAATGGCCTTCCTACTGCAATATTAAAAAACTAACTTGCTTTTTTTTTCGGCACGTCTTCGGGTTTTTAACCGACTTCAAAAAGGCGGAGGTTCTCAAGTCAACCCGTATGCAGGGTCTTAACAAGGGTACGAACTTTATTTTAACTGGAGCATGTGCCCATAAAACTGAACAACTTTCCCCAAGAAACCCATGGTCAATTCGCTTTTGTTTTTTTAATTAAAATTAATAAATTGGGCGGAATACGCCAGAATACGCCGCGGTCATTGAACTTTATCAATACGCGGATACCAGCTGGGAGTTGTATCACAGATTACTAAATAGTTACTTCGGTTGTATTCTGAGCAGTTGATAATTGAATTAAAAAATAATCATTGCGAATTGACCATGGGTTTCTTGGGGAAAGTTGTTCAGTTTCATGAGTACAAGCTCCAGTTAAAAAAATTGCGTACCTTTGTTAAGACCCTATATACGAGTGTAACAAAATTGATATAAGACCTGTTCACTAGGCATCTATTCATCAAACTGAACAACTTTCGTTCTACAAGTTTGCTGAAATCGTTTGAACTCTTTAAACATATCGATCAGCTGACCGGTTTTAAACATTTTTGTATGGAGCGACGAAATATTTTTTTTAAGAATTGATTATGAGCCAGACAATGAGTATGATGAGTAGATGCTAGTAATGGATCCTACACCAATCCCTACTAATATTATAAATGTGAAAGTAATTCTGTCTGTCTGTTACGCTTTCCCGCAAAAACTACTGAACGGATTTGGCTGAAATTTGGTAGGTAGACAGATTAGGACCTGGGTTAAGACATAGGCTACTTTTTACCACGCTCGCGAGCCGCTTGCGGCTCGCGCACTGCGCACCCTCGAAAAGTCATAGAAATGTGGTCCACGCGGGTGAAGCCGCGGGAATCAGCTAGTTACATATATTTTTTAATGTATGATCACGCATAACTTTTTTAAGAGTTATCCGATTTCAATATTTTTTTTTATTAGATAGAGTATACTTTTAAGATAGTCACATATAAATTTTATCAGAAAAGGTTTACTTCTTTTTAAAAGAATTAACAAAAACATAAAAAGGTAGCAAAATTATAGTTATTGTCAGAGATATGCTTTATATAAGTAGATAGGTTATATAGGGTGACCTTAAATTAGTTCTTGATAGCAAAGGATATGAATGTACTCGTGATTACAAACAACTTTCCCAAAGAAACTATATGTCGAATCAGAAAAAAATTTTAGGTCATCGGTACATAACAAGTTATCAAATCGACAAAAATGTATGAAGGACCAAATTTTTTTTTTCACATTTGACATATAGTTTCTTTGGGAAAGTTGTTTGTAATCACGAGTACATTCATATCCTTTGCTATCAAGAACTAATTAAAAGTCACCCTATATATATATAGGTAGACAAAAAAGATATTTTAAAAACCAAAGAGAACAGCACATTTAGTCACTTGTGACGTTACTAAATGTGGTTTTTAAAATATCTTTTTTGTACCACATTTATATATATATATCCTTTATTGTACACAAACATTTAAATGACAAGAACTTAGAGAGGACATGTACAAAGGTGGACTTATCTCTATAAGAGGTCTCTTTTTTAACATTTATTGCAATAGAGGAATTGAATTGAATTGATAGGTTAATGCGTCCAAAAAGTGAAGCAAATAAAATGATGCCAATCGGCACCTCTTTTCTTAGTAGCATTTGGTGCAACGGAAGGAACTACCTATAATATTATGTGTGTAAATGGGTTCGATATTCAAATGTTGTTTGTTAGGTTACATGCATCCAAAAAATGAAGCAAATGAAATAATTCCAAGTGGCTTGTCTTTTCTTAGTAGCAGTCGGTGCAACGGAAGGGAAATACCTATAATATTGTGTGTGTAAATGGGTTCTATTTTCAAATGTTGTTTGTTAGTGCATACATAACCCATCTATAGTAATATTTTTTAATCTTTGTCTATGGTAACAAATCTCTGGTTGTTGCAATCGATTGAAGTGGGTTGTTTTTAACGTCTCCAGCGTGCTCATTTGTATTATTTAAGCAAAGTCACAATATTTGTACATCAATGGATCTGGACAACATGACGTTACATCTTCCTATTTCTAAGATTCATTTCTATCAGACGATAAAAAATAACTAAAATGACTATGTATAACGATTTAGCGAATTAAACCTAAAAAATTACCATTTGAATTCTTCTCAGTAGGGCTTTTATTTGCGATTATTTTTTTATTTACCTGTGGTCGAATGGAGGAACCCTCTTGAAAACATTTCTTTATATACGATTTTTTATTAACATATTTTATTTTACCTGTGTTCAAATGGACGATCCCCCTTGAAACGTTTCTTTATTTACAATGTTTTATTTATTTATTTTATTTGACCTATGGTCAAATGGACGAACCCCCTTGAAAACATTTATTTATTAGCGATTAAAAAAAATATTTTCCATATTTCCATTTAGGTATATTTTCCATTGTGGTCAAATGGACGAATGAACCTCCTTGAAGATATTTCTTTATTTACGATTTTTTATTTATTTATTTCATTTTCCTGTGGTCAATGAACGAACTCCCTTGAAAACATTTCTTTATTTATGTTTTTTTTTAATTTCATTTTCCATATTACCATTTAGGTATATTTTCCCTTGAAAACATTTTTTTATTTATGATTTTTTTTAATTTCATTTTCCATATTTCCATTTAGGTATATTTTCCATTTTGGTCAAATGGACGAACCCCCTTGTAACACCTTTTACACATTTTATTTTACCTGTGGTTCGTCCCCCTTTAAAAAATATTTTTTATTGCAGAAACAAATGATGCAGACCAATCAGAGGAGTCGGACGACCGTCCGGCATTACCGGACGACATCCGGAAATCACCCGACCAGGCCCGGACTAACATGGCCGATCGACCGCTGCCCGTGCCAGTGGAAAATGAACTTTACTACATGAACATAGATAGGAGCGAAGCAGAAAACTTGCTGAGGGGTCAGCCCGATGGAACGTTCCTGCTGAGACCTTCAGGGCAGGTAGGTTCTGCAGATTGGGTTAATTGGCATGCCATGGAATCGGATTTTTATTTTCGTATTAGGGCGGTGACAAGCTAGTGACATTTATAATCTGAGATTCTACTGATGGGTGACAAATTTATTAAAAAACCAGCCAAGTGACCGCGCACCGAGAGTTCCATATTACTATTCCACACAAGTTTAATAATGATACCTATTCATTACCAACAAAAGACGTCGGTGGCGTAACGGCAAGGGCCGCTGCCTCCTGTCCGGGAGGTCGTGGTTCGATCCTGCCACGTACCAACGTGTTTTCGAATTTTAATTTCATATGTACGTTTATCCGACGCTCTTACGGTGTAGGAAAACATCGTGAGGAAACCTGCATACGCCTGCGAAGAAACTCGAAGGTTGTGTGTGAAGTCGACCAACCCGCACTGGGCCCGCGTGGTCGACTAAGGCCCGGTCGCCCTAATTCAGGGTAGGCTCGAGCCCCTCGGTGGGGACGTATATGAGCTGATGTGATGACCAACAAAAGACATCAACGCGAAGATGTTCCTTACCATGCCATTATCTACCGTACTCTTATCTCGTCAATCAATCAATAGCCAATAAATGAGGCCTGTTCTTCGTCTGTGTCGACGGTGCCGGCCAGTCTAGACGGCTTTCTTTGACTATATATATATATATATATATATATATATATATATATACAGTATACACAGTAAGTAGCACATATTATTAAGATTATTCGAATTACTCGGTGGCAGTTCGTCTAGCTAGAGGAGTTGCAGTAAACAGCGTAGGTACCAGAAAAGCTGTATACTGTTTATGTTTACATATTATATAGGATGACTTTTAATTAGTTCTTGATATCAAAACATATGCATGTACTCGTGATTACAAACAACTTTCCCAAAGAAACTTCATATTTGACATATTATAGTTTCTTTGGGAAAGTTTTTTGTAATTACGAGTACCTACATTCATATCCTTTGCTATCAAGAACTAATTAAAAGTCACTCTATAAAGGGTGACTATAATTTTTATTAAATATTGGTAAGCCACTGGAATAATCTCCCCTGATGGTAAGTGACGATGATGCCAAAGATGGAAGCGGGCTTACCAAGATTCCCCAACGCACTGGAGAACTGGCTATCTTATCTTCAAGCCGATTTAATTATCTATTCTTCACTGATGCATTAGCAATGATGTGTGGCGGCAAGACTTAGATAAAATAGTGGTAGCTAACCAGGCGGGCTTTGAAAATGCCCTTCCACTAACCAAACCGACTCATAAAAAGTAAGACTCCGCCGCGAATCGAACCCGCGACCTCCTGATGTGAAATTAATGGACTGGACCATTACACCACGGAGCTGGTTATATAGGAAATAATTGTTAATTGATGCTTTTGCGGCTTAAAGTCCAATTATTTAGAGATTTGCAAGTTGTTCAGTTTCCAACGGTTAAATCACAAATAAATAATCCTGTATTATCATTAAACTAAAATTATAAATGTGAAAATGTGTTTGTCTGTTACCTTTTCACGCTTCAACACCTTGAACAGTCTTGATGAAATTTGGCATGCAGGTAGCCTGTGTCACGTGAAAGGACATAGACTACTTTTTATCCCGTGAAAATAGCTCTTCTTTTCGTTATTTAAGGTAAAGTAAAGGAACAATGGATTGTTGTGATTTTTTTCACAGAGATGGTTGAGGAGGTGGGAAAAAACATGATTCAAAAATTAGTATATCCTGACATAGTTCCCGAGGGATATAGGGAAAAGTCATTTCCACGCTCGCGCACGTCGGCGTCGCAATGGAGCAGCAGATTCAAGTTATTTTTTTGAATAAAATTGGTTGAGGGTGTGGCAAGTGACATAGACTGCTTCCGATATAGTTCCTTAGGGATCTGGAGAATAGTCATGTCCACGCTCGCGAGCCGCTTGCAACTCGAGCACCATTCATCCTCAAAGACAGACATAGAAACCGCGGGCAAAAGCTAGTAGGTAATAATTGTTACTCGATGCTTTTGCGGCTTAAAGTCCAAATTTTTGAGATTTGAATGAGCTAATTTTTGAGATTTGAAAGAGCAAATTTTGATGTGAAACATCTATAGCCGCACGTAAAACCGATTTCTGGCGTGGCGACGCATGCCGCGACGACGCGTCGCCACGCTATATGATGGACTGATGGTATATATATAGGGTGACCTCAAATTAGTTCTTGATAGCAAAGGATATGAATGTACTCGTGATTACAAACAACTTTCCCAAAGAAACTATATGTGAAATATGAAAAAAAAAATTTCGCCCTCGATACATAATAAGTTATCAAATCGGCAAAAATGTATCAAGGACCAAAATTTTTTTTTCATATTTGACATATAGTTTCTTTGGGAAAGTTGTTTGTAATCACGAGTACATTCATATCCTTTGCTATCAAGAACTAATTAAAAGTCACCCTATATAATTATATGTATATACATATACATATACATATACATACAGTCTATATGTAGAAGTGTGTGTTTCACATCTGCCAGGCGTCCCGTGAAGAATCATTTTTTGATGTGAAACATCTAGAGCCGCACGTTAAACCGATTTCTTGGGTGGCGACGATGGTATATTATACAGTCTATAATATGTAGTGCATGCATATGTATATCGCGTGATAATGCAATATTAAAAGCTTGTACCTAAAAGATTTTAGGTTTTTCGAAAATTAAATTTTAAACAATAAGTTGTTCAGTTTTAAAGCCACTAAAGAGGTTTCGCTTTAATCATGATCACACATAACCCTGTATACAATAAATAACGTAATGTAGGTACTAAATACATTAAAACATTACGTTTTGTTTATTTTACTTACGGTACCCACCTAGCAAGTTGAAGTAATTGCCTCGGGTCGTATCTCAGAGAGTTGTGAAGTTACGACCACACAGCGCAACTTTGTATCGAGCAAATCGATCGTGCTCCAAGTTGCTCAAGTCATTTAAATGTACTTACTTACTTGGAACTTTATGTTAGGTACACAGGCCAGCACGTCAAGTTAGACACATTGGACTTTGTAACGTTCTTATGGCGTAGGCGTATGGATCAGAATCGCACTTCGAGTGTCTAGCTTGATGTGCTGGCCTCTGTACGTCTAATTTATATAAATTTTGTAGTCCAATATCTGTGTAGCGTTCAACGAAAGAACGAACCGTTTTTTTTTTGTAATTTTACAGAACATGTTGAAATGTTTTCGGACATTTTTGGAAACATGTGATGATTCTGGAGAACACTTTTACTGCCGATATCAAGTAACATCACAATTATAAAAAAGTGGCCAATTACGTGTCAGAACACGTGTAAATTAGTGTTCTGTAGTCTTTAAAATCTTTATTCTTTTCAAGCGACTTCCAAAAAGGAGGAGGTTCTCAATTCGTCTGTATGTTTTTTTTTGTTTTTTTTAATGTTTGTTACCTCAGAACTTTTGACTAGATGAACCGATTTTTATGATTCTTTTTTATTTGAAAGCTAGTGCTTTCCGTGTGGTCCCATATAAATTTTATCAAAATCGGTGTAGTACTTTAGTAGAAAATTAACAAAAACCAAAAATAATAATGCAAAAATGTACTAATTTGTTGCGATGGAAGTCGGTTTTTTAACGTGTTTAGCGTTTTCAATTATATACAAGTTTAGTAAGTACAGAAAAAAACTTATAAGTATGTTAGTATAAATTAATGAACAAAATAAAATACAAATCACACAGAGAAAAATAAAAACATCGAATTAACAATATTGACCCATGCCATGGAGCGTCGGTGGCGTAACGGCTAGGGCCGCCGACTCCTGTCCGGGAGGTCGTGGTTCGAATCCTGCCACGTACCAATGTGATTTCGAATTAAGATTTCATATGTACGTTTGTCCGACGCTCTTACGGTGAAGGAAAACATCGTAAGTAAACCTGCACACGCTCGCCAACCAACCCGCACTGGACCCGCGTGGTCGAATAAGGCCCGATCGCCCTAATTCAGGGTAAGTTCGAGCCCCTCGGTGGGGAGGTATATGAGCTGATATGATGATATTGACCCAATGCTTAAAAAAACTAGATTATTTTTGCACTTGGCATTTGGAAGGAAAATCTATGAACTTTTTAAAAATACATCTTCACATTATAAGTTGTTCAAGTATTACTTACTTCTTAATTAAGAAAATCCACTTGGCCATGATTAATTGTCCTTTTGAATAATACCCAACTATTTCTAATATGTTTTGAAAGTTTCTGAAATATCATTTTAGCTGATAGGGATGGAAAAATGTATCTAAAAAAAATAATCACTTAAAAACTTAGAAGTCGGTTAACGAATCATTATTAGGAAAGTTGATTTTAGAACCCTCTAAATAGCTTTAATAGAACTATTTAGGTAACGATACCCCACATGATATGGTGTGTGAGCAAATAAAAAAAATCACCCCCAATTTACGTGTAGGGGTGTGCTCTATTTTTTAAGGATTTTATCAGCTCATATACGTTCCCACCGAGGGGTTCGAGCCTATCCGGAATTAGGGACTGAATTAATTACTCCGGCCCAGTACGGGTTGGTCGAGTTCACACACCACCTTTTCTTCGCAGGCGTGTGCAGTTTTCGCGGCCCTTGCCATTACGCCACTGACGCTCTTATGGATTACACCACAATTGTATAGGTATCACAGATTTGTATAACCGTGTCTTTTAGCTTTATAACTATAATACTCCCTCTTCATAGTCACTTTCCACTAGTGAGATTGTAGCGCGGTGTGCTGTTTTTTGTTCATGTTTCATCCGATCTTCTTTTCATTCCATCTATTTCTTTTTCACGCCATCTGACAATTTTATTCAAAAATCCAAATATTTTCACTATCCGTCATATTTTTAATAAAATAAATTAAATAACGAAGTAATTCTATCTTCTAGAAGACCCATTGCGGGTCTAATTTTACGAATAAACTCCAATTACCTGTAGCACACATCGGCATTTTTAAAAGAACCCACTCCCTGCCTACCTGCCGTGCGACACTGGCCCCACGTAGTCAAACGCACTACCATTTTTAATATACATAAAAGTATACGAAAAATTTTAAAACTTTTAGGTTAAAGCTTTTATTTAATAATCGTGCATTGTCTCGAGAAATAAACGTGTATGCCAAATTTCAGTATGATAGCTTCAGCGGAAGTGGGTGAAATATTTATTGCTAAATTGCAGGACTTAATTAAAAAATGAAAGATTTTTTTACAGAAAAAGCTTATTTAAAGCTTTTTTATTTAATGATCGTGCATAGTCACTAGAAACAAACGTGCGTGTCAAATTTTAGCCCGATAGCTTCAGAAGAAGTGGGTGAAATATTGATTGCAGAATTCCATGACATACTTATAAATACAAGTGAAGTTAAAAATTAAAGAAAAATCCGACGGACAGAAAGAACAGATAGAAAGACAAACAGACAGACGGACATGACGAAACTATAAGGGTTCCTTGTTTGACAACGGAGCTCTAAAAGCGGCATTACGGGCTACAAATGAACTAAACTCAAAACTGAGCCAGTATAAAAAAGTTTGTACAACTTTTGGCTTTTTCTTCACAATTGATACGTTAGCGTGGGAATTATTTAGGATCTGATAATAGGTGATGATCACAGATGACTGATGCAGCATTTAGTGAAATGCAGCTCTAAAGAAGCTCTCGATGATGATGCTAAAGGTAAAACGAAGTGCAAGGTTTCAACAAAGTAGTTCGAGCCGTTTTTGATTATAAAAATCTGTTTTTGTTGTATGACAGCTACTATTCGGTTTGACGTAACGACTAAACTTTTGATAATACCAAGGTGAAATAATTTTGAACTTAAAGTCCAAATTTGGTCCCAGTCGGACTAAGGATTTTAACCTGCAGAGCCAAGCGTGACAGACGGACGCACAGATGGAATCGAGATATTTGGTTTTTTGGTATGTGTTAATGATATAAAACACATTTTCACGAAAATTGGAAAAGTTTTCTTCGCGATAACAATACTTCCTCTACCCAACGTACGTACATACCGTACTACGGGGTCGAGAAAGTAAAAAAATTACAACAAACTTAGCGCTTCGAAAAAAATATTCAAAACAATTTTCTTACAAATATAGATTACCTTTTAAATAGTACTTACTTCAATAATAGTAATAATAATTATGATTACAGTGTAAACTCTATATAGCGACACTCAAAGGAGGGCATTTTGTGACGTTATTGACAGTTTTCGTTAAACAGAGAGAACTTAGCGTTAAAGGAAACCAACTGGAGCCAGAAAATTTGACGTTTCAAAGAGTGAATCGTTATATCGAGTGCCGTTATACAGAGTTTACACTGTATCTTAATCCTTTTGCTTTCCTCAGCCTAACCACGCGTACACACTGACCGTATCCTGTTCCGGCGCTGTTCACAACGTGGGAGTGCGACGGCGATCAGACGGCCGCCTCGCGCTCGGCTTTGCTCGCCGTGGCGAACGGAGTTTCCCGAGCGTGACGTCACTGCTACGCCACCATCGCAAGCGGCGGTTGCTATTGGTCGCCGGCGGCAACGTGTGTGGCGCCACCACGCTCAACGGATCTCCCGAGTACTACCAGACACCTAGTAGCTTGCCGTTACCTTAGGATGGCCCTGGCTATTGCCTTATGATGTCCCTGGCTGTTGACTAAAATCAACTAAAATAAATTCTGACATCGTGTCGCTAGCTATCAGTGGTTGTTGTGTACTCAAGTGTTATTAAGTAATTTTAAAAATACTACATTTTGCTTGGCATTGAAAAAATATTTTTAACCTTTAATGATAATGTTTTTTTTAGCTTTAAATGTGGTAGGTAATTACAAATTATTGAAAGAAATTCTGAGTATCACACATTTAACCAAAGGTATTGGCATGCAAAATAAATGTTATTTTAATCTATAGGTATGTAAGAATAAAAAAGAAGATAATAGAATGAAGTTAAATTAAATGATGTGAGTACTTACTCTATAAACATTATATCTATAAACTTTTATATAAATTGTATATTTGCAATGTCAAAGTTTCAAATTATAACGAAAAATAAATTATATCAAAAGTCTAAAACACGTAACACATTAAGGTGAGGCATTGATTGGAACAGTTGTCTCTGTTTTTTTCTTTACGTGTAAAGAATAAAGAAAATAACCACACTTTTCCAGTTTTTCAATGTTTTTTTCGTTAAGTTTTAATTTTCTGAATGATAGTATAAACATTTCTCACTTTTTACTATCATACCAAAAATTGTTGTATATTTTTTTTTAATTTATACTTCAAAATATTAGTCTTATCTAGAGTTGAAAGTAACGGTGTAGACCTATCTTTGGGATTTTATTCTATGGAGCCAAAACTGCTCAATCGTGTTTCCAATAGCTTTAGACTTTAAGGAACATCATCAACAATATGGTTATTTATTATCAACCTTGGGTTTTCTTTTGTTTATGAGTAATTTACGTAAAAATAACGAAAATCTCTAATATTACCGCCTTATTTTTGATATTTCACTTATATTCCACTAGCTGTTTCCCGCGGCTTCACCCGCGTGGACATCGTTTCTTTGACGTGTCGAGGGTGCACAGTGCGCGAGCCGCAAGCGGTTCGCGAGCGTGTCAAAATGTAGCCTTTGTGTTAATCCAGGTCCTAATCTGTCTATAACCTACCAAATTTTGCCCGCGTTGTTTCCGATTTTCCCGTGGAAATTAAACGTTTTCCCGGGGTAATTGGGGCCTTTGTGTTATTCCAGGACCTAACCTATATGTGTGCTAAGTTTCATCCCGATCCGTCCAGTGGTTGAAGCGTGAAGAAGTAACAAACATACATACTCACACTCACAAACTTTCGCCTTTTTGAATATTTTGTGTGACGTATTCTTTGATCGAGTAAAACGATTTCTCTAATAGCCATGATTTTAAATGTCTGATAAATTTTGAGTAATGTGTCAAGTCTTTTAAATCTTTTGGTGGTTTTCTATATACTGCGATGGCCATTGAGTACTATGTATGTCTCAAAGTATAAATAACATTAACTTTTAAATACAAAAACACTTTATAGCTAAAAAACCTAACAGTCGGATTTTAATAAGTATAACTTATTTCTTTTGAAAGCTCTTTGTGGTTTGATTACCACACTAACGCCACCTAGAAAAATAATAAATTTACTCATTCTTATGAACTTTAATTTATTTTCAAATTAATTTTTCCAAATTTTTCAGAGCGCTCAGGGTAAGAGTGTTTATCTAGACACGCGGCAGTGTCTCAGCCAATTTCGAAAAGAAAAGGGCGACACTGGCCGTGGGATATACACGAATCATTTCGGGCCACTTTCGACTAGGTACCCGTAACTTAAAATCTGTTTGACCAAAACACTGGCGATTTTATGTGTCTAGGAGTCCTCCCTTTATTACCAAGAACTCTAATTTTCATAAATTCATCTTCTACGGTTTCTGAGATATTGACGTCTGAAAATAACTATTTTTGGAACTCACTCACTCACTGAATGACTCACTCATCAAAATTATAGTATAGACCATTTCCAGCTGACTTGAAATTTAGCATCGAAGTAGGTAATTGAACATAGGTATAAAAAGCATAATTTAAAAAAACAGCCAAGTGTTCCAAATACAAATCATTTATTGATAAACTGGATAGTTTACACGTCATTATTATTATTATTATATCTTATCTTATTCTTAATTCAATAATTTATTATTACGTATTATTCCGTATCACCACTACTCATGAACATATATAGATCACTTCCAGTTAATTTATAAACTTGAAATTTGGCATCAAGATAAATTATTAGGCCTATAAAAAATATTCGAAAAACCGGCGATGTGCGAGTTGGATTACAGATCTCTTATTTTTTATGTATCGAACTTTGCTTCCTTTGACATTTTATGTTTTCTTGGTATTCTTTCTTATAGAAAACAGCTTGCGTGTCGGCAGGTACCGTGTCACCCGAGTCGAGGCAACATAAGCGATATACAGGGCGATTTTTTATTTAATGATAAGTGGTTAATTGTAAAATCTTCTTGTGAAACTCACAAACTTTTCCCAAATCACACGACGTCCACTGCTAGACAAAAGCTTCCTCGAAGGATTTTCATAGTGACGCATTTTTTAATAAAAATTTTGAGTGCGTTTTACTCCATCTCACCTGATGGTAAGTGACGATGTAGTCGAGGATGGATTAGCCAGTGTTTCCTCTTTAGTTTAGCGATTGTTGTTTCTACTACGGATCCCTCCTCATTTCTGATTCGTTTGCGCAATAAAATCTATATACACAACACACATATAGTATAAATGAATCGCTATTTCCGTTCCTTTGTCATCGCATCACGCGTGAATGGGTGGACCGATATCGCTAATAATTTATTTTTTTGAGTTATTCATTGTTAGGAGAAGGTTCTTATGTAGGGTAGTCTCAAAGTATATATATTAGTACTAACATACAGTATGGTCACTCCCTGCCGCTCTTTAGATTGTGACCTCACTCCCTCGTCACCCAGATTGATACAGATTGGTTACAGTTTGGTTTGGTTACAGGATTTCGCCGCCATTTTGTTTGTTCCATTATTCCTTTTTTGAAATGTCATTTCTGGCCCGTTGTAGTGTAGGGTGGTTGTGTAGTGTAGTGTAATGTAGTGTAGGGTAGGATAGGGTAGTGTAGTGTAAGGTGGAACGTAGTTTGCCGGGACAGCTAGTTAACAATAAATTTAGAACGAAGATTTTTATCACCATTTGGTTTGTTTAGTAAAATCAATTTTCAGGTCACTGTGTGCAATTACTATAATAATCAATATATACAAACATTCTTTTAATATTTTCTCGCGTGTTCGGAGGTTGTTTGTCGTGATAATAATAGGTGTTTTTGATTGACTATTACCGCCTGTATTTTGGTAGACGTTCCCCAGAAGGCGCGTCATTGCGTGATGAGATGATGTGGAAATGTAAGGGCTTGTTTGTGTGACGCGTAGCTTAGCGCGGAGCTTTGCTGAGCATGATCTTAGGAAGATTTTAGGAAAAAAAAACCCGCGAGCCGCTTACTGGTCAGCGCACGCGCATTCTCGAAATAGCTAGGTCCTACTAATATTATAAATGTGAAACTTTTGTATTTATGGATGTAAGGATGTACGTATGGATGTTAGTTACTCTTTCACGCTTCAACCACTGGACGGATCGGGATGAAACTTAGCACACATATAGGTTAGGTCCTGGAATAACACAAAGGCTACTTTTTACCCCGGGAAAACGTTTAATTTCCACGGGAAAATCGGAAACAACGCGGGCGTAATCGCGGGTGGACGGCAAGTAGACAATAAAAATGATAATCCTTACTAATATGGAAATTGTGTTTGTTTGTTACTTATTCACGCTTCAACACCTCAACCAACCTTGACGAAATTGGGCATACACGTAGCCTGTGTAATAAAAAAGGATATAGGCTACTTTTTATCAATACAACTCCTGAGGGAACTGAAAAAATAAGACTATTTTTGGTTGATTTCTGCGACATCGCATTGGAGCAATGGATTGTTGTCATTTTTTGCACAGAGATGGGAAATGACATAGACTACTAATAAGCTTAGCCCGAGATAGTTCTTGAGGGCTCTGTGGAAAATTAACTTTCAGGCTCGCGCATGTCAGCGTCACAACGGAGCAACGGATTGCCATGATTTCTTGAGGGAGTGGGAAGTGACATAGACTGCTAATCGGAATAGAGCGCAATATACTTCCCAGGGATCTGGAGTAAACTCAGTTCTACGCTGGCGAACCGCTTGCGGCACGCGTACTACTCACCCTCAAAGACAGTCATAAAAACGATGCCTAAAGCTAGTGTTATATTTAAACCAGACAATCGTTATATAATAAACCTGGTAGTTTAGCGTATCTGGTAGAAATACGAGAGGGAATCGTTACACCTATACTTTTTGATTTTTAGACAACTAAGAATGAGGCACAAAATTTACTACCTTCTGAAGAAGTTAAGTAGGTACCTATCGAAATGAAACTGTTTCTAGGAGTTCCCTGGGTATAAAATATTCCTTCTGTCCAGTAGGATCCACCATTTCGATCCACTAGTTGATTACTATCTATTCAAGAATGATAGATAACAAACTCAGCGGTCCAGTATAGATATCTCTCTAAAAGCAAACTGTTTCTAGGAGTTCCGTGGGTATAAAATATTCCTTCTGTCCAGTAGGATCCACCATTTCGATCCACTAGTTGATTACTATCTATTCAAGAATGATAGATAACAAACTCAGCGGTCCAGTATAGATATCTCTCTAAAAGCAAACTGTTTCTAGGAGTTCCGTGGGTATAAAATATTCCTTCTGTCCAGTAGGATCCACCATTTCGATCCACTAGTTGATTACTATCTATTCAAGAATGATAGATAACAAACTCAGCGGTCCAGTATAGATATCTCTCTAAAAGCAAACTGTTTCTAGGAGTTCCCTGGGTATAAAATATTCCTTCTGTCCAGTAGGATCCACCATTTCGATCCACTAGTTGATTACTATCTATTCAAGAATGATAGATAACAAACTCAGCGGTCCAGTATAGATATCTCTCTAAAAGCAAACTGTTTCTAGGAGTTCCGTGGGTATAAAATATTCCTTCTGTCCAGTAGGATCCACCATTTCGATCCACTAGTTGATTACTATCTATTCAAGAATGATAGATAACAAACTCAGCGGTCCAGTATAGATATCTCTCTAAAAGCAAACTGTTTCTAGGAGTTCCGTGGGTATAAAATATTCTCTCTGTCCAGTAGGATCCACCATTTCGATCCACCAGTGGATCTATTCAAGAATGATAATATACTCATTGGTCTAGTAGGTACCTATGCAGCCAGTACGTTCCCAGTATTAGGATGATTAATAGTTATAGAAAAAGATAGCAACCTACTTATTCATGTTCGGGATAAAATGATAGGTCTAGTTGAGATCTTCGTTATAATTTATCGTTTCTATTCAAATAAAAACTATCTACCTTTTTAACTGGTGGAGCATATGAGAGACGCAAGTATCATAGGATCCACCCAGATCTATGGTGGACTATGAACTCTGGGGTGCTATTCAATCCACTAGTGGAGCGAAAATTTAATGGTGTAACAGACGTTATAGTCCAGAGGGACAGAGGGAAAATATTGGCCCGGTAGGTATAAGTAAAGTAGTACTTACTTACCTTATAAACTTCCGAATTACCTGGCTGCACGAAAGACAAATTATGGCTTCCACAAAATTATGAACTCTGCTAAGAATAAAAATATTTAAGTCTTCTTCTTATCGTGTGAACCAATTAACAGTGATATCCAAGGGATAGACGACGATTGCCTGATGTTGCACTTAGCATCACACGCGGTCACGTGTAGGGCATTGAAATTTACCTACACCTACGAACGTGTGCATCGCGACCTTCATAAACATCTGGAATCAGATGTGCAGGTTTCCTCACGATGTTTTCCTTCACTGTTCGCAATCAGTAAGTATATGTACGTAAGTTTGAAAACTCATTGGTACATTGGCCGTTCAGATTTGAACATGGTACCTCTGGTTGGAAGGACCGAGTCGTTACCGGTTGAGCCACCGACGCTTTTAAGTAAAAAATAATTGAAAATATGTGAGAGAGAGCCGGTGGCGCAACGGCAAGGGCCGCTACCTCCTATCAGGAAGGTCGTGGTTCGAGTCCTGCCACGTACCAATGTGTTTTCGAATTTCGATCTCATATGTACGTTTATCCGTCGCTCTTACGGTGAAGGAAAACATCGTGAGGAAACCTGCACACATCTGCGAAGAAACTCGAAGGTTGTGTGTGAAGTCGACCAACCCGCACTGGGCCTGCGTGGTCGACTAAGGCCTGATCGCCCTAATTCAGGGTACGCTCGAGCCCCTCGGTGGGGACGTATATATGAGCTGATGTTATTATGTGAGACACAATCGATGTATTAATAAAACTTGAAGGAGTGTAGTCCGCTGAGGGTCTCACCGAGGAAGCGGCCTAACAGAAGCATTAGACGCCTAAAGAGGCGTAATCATAGCGTGTTCGGGGCGCTTTAGGAAAATAACGGGGCTTGTAATAATACATTATACCGATCCAGTGGTCCAGCCCATTAGACCAGCGAGTTGTATGTACCTAGCTCACTCATCTTCACGCCGTATAGTAGTATCGGTGGCTCAAAGGTAGCAACTCGGTCCTCCTACCCAGAGCTCCCAGGTTCAAATCTTGACGGCCAATGTACCAATAAGTTATTCGAATTTTTTTTTATTCTCAGTTGGTAAGCCCTCGGCATCACCTCACCTGATGGTAAGTGACGATGATGCCGAAGATGGAAGCGGGCTTACCAAGATTCCCCAACGCAATGGGCATCTGGCTATCTTATCTTCAAGCCGGAACACATCGATGTTGTTAACACTGATGTTTGGCGGCAAGACTGCATACTATGGTGGTAGCTAGCCAGACGGGCTTAGAAAATGCCCTACCACCAACCAAACCGAGTCTTATAAGTTGACCCCACTGGGAATCGAACCCGCGACCTCCTGGTGTGAAGCGAATGGACTAACCATTGAGCCTCGGAGGCGGTTAAATTGAGTACATATTGTAGCGAAAATAAAGGATAGTTGGTTTACAAAATCACTATGGAATTCGCCACATAATACCTACGTTGAATTTGGTTGGTCTAAAAGGAAAGAAAATATTTTACTTAACGATAGCTTTAACAGTGAAGGAAAACATTGTGAGGAAACCTGCACATCTGACTCCAGATGTGTATGAAGGGCGCGTTGCTCACGTTCGTAGGTGTAAATCTAAATTCCCTACACGCGATCGTGGGTGATGCTAAGTGTAACACCACACCAGGCAACCACTGTCTATCCCTTGGATAGCACGGTTAATAGTGCCACACGTTAAGAAAGAAAATCCACTAGGACTGACTCGATGGTTCACCGGTCAGGGGCTGCTGGGCCGACGGTAGTGGGTTTGAATCCAACCATGGGCAAACATTCGCGTGACAAATAGGTTTGTTTGCTCTTTGTCTGGGTTTAAACATCTATAAAAGTAACAAAAATAATTTAAGGTAGGACCAGACCCATAGTCGATTCTTTAAAAAAAATTTGGACTTTTCATACAAATCGATGAGCTAATTGACCAATTTTGTAAGTCGAGTAATTTTGTATGGCGAGTATTTTTGTATGGCGCGTAATTTTTCGGTGGAGTTGACCATGGGTTCCTTTTGGAAAATTTGTTCAGTATGATGTGTAGCGAATTCCCAGTTAACGGGACCTACACCAATTTTGTTGCACCCTGTATGTGTCACAGGCTCATAGGAATTTGATCAAACAAGCGTATCCGAGGCGTCTTAATTGGTAGTCCATTAGCTTTACATCAGGAGGTCGCGGGTTCGATTACCGGCGGAGTCCTCCGTCGTAAGACTTACTTTGGGTCGTGTAAGTGCATTTTCTAAGCCCACCTGCGGCTAGCTACCACCATCTTAACTAAGTCTTGCCACCAACCATCAATGTAAACAGCATTGGTGTGTTCCGAAATGAGGATAAGATAGCCAGTTCCCCATTGCGTGACTTACCATCAGGTGAGATGATGCCAAGTGCTTACCAATTGTTAATGAAAAATTCCTAAGGTATTTGATTTTCTACTATGTACCCTATATTAATGAAATATGCAGGTAAGAAACGAAACTTGGGCTATGTTACAGTCTCTCCAGCGGTGTCAAATTGACTATCGATATATCGAGGTACTGAACTGTTTGTATGAAAACGCCACCATGTCAGTTCGCCTCCAGGATCAATACTCGGAAACTATCCAGCTGCATCGAGGGATGAGACAGGGAGACGTCATAACTCCGAAACTGTTCACCACCGACCTGTAAGATGTTTTCAGCTTATGGACTGGGTGGATTCGGCATAAATATCAACGGCGAGTACTTCACCCACTTTTGATTCGCTGATTCGATTGCTGACGTGGTCATTGCTGAGACTTAGGCACCAGTAGGTCTTAGAATGAACATGGACAAGACGAAAATTATATCAAACGTTCGTGTTGCACCTACTCCTCTGAAGGTTGGAGGCTTTACATTCGAAGTTGTTTCCGAATATGATGTGTACCTGGGACAAAATAGTCCAGTTAGGTAGGTCCAACTTCAAGAAAGAGATCGATCATCGAATACAACTCAAGATTCAAGATATTTATTCTAAATTGGTGCAAATTACACTCTTTCTGATAGTCATAAAATAGTAATTACTTAATGTCATTTGTGAAAAATCAAGAAATAAACTATCATTAATTATTACCGTCAAAATCCAATTATTGTTAAAAAACAAATAATGTCATTAGAACATGAAAACAGTATGACACGAAAAGTTATACATTAAAATCATTGAATGTCATTAATGCCTTTGACAAGAGTAGACCAGTTCACACGGACAGCACCCGGTCACGAGTATAACGCGAAGGCCAGCCATCGCTCCCATTAACCATATTAGAGGAAAAGGAACGACTCGGCTGGGCAGCGTTCGGAAAGCTTCGCAATATCTTCACTTCCCAAATACCGCAGTGTCTTAAGACCAAGGTTTTCGACCAGCGTGTGTTGCCAGGATGCCATATGAAACTGAGACATGGTCGCTTACTATGGGCCTAATAAGAAGGCTCAGGGTCACCTAAAGGGCAATGGAGCGTGCTATGCTTGGAGTTTCTCTGCGTGATCGAATCAGCAACGAGGAGATCCGTAGAAGAACCAAAGTAACTAACATAGCTCTCAGAATTGCTAAACTTAAGTGGCAGTGGGCGGCGCATATAGCTCGTAGAACTAAATAATAAAAATAAAAAAAAAATGTGTGTGTCAGCTCCGACGCACGACTGGAGTTTACTCGCGCTTTAAAAAAAATTAAAACTCACTTCATTTCTACTATTGAACACGACCTTTTTGGTATCGAAACTTTTTCGTAACGCTGTCATTCATCGATAGATTTTACTCCTCACATTTTTCTCATACCGGGCCCCTTATATATATGCAAATCGATTCTTAAGGAGTAAACTCCAATAAACTCCAATAATAAAAAATGCGGGCAGCGCAGACCCGTTCGTTATGAAAATCCTTGGGGGAGGCCTATGTCCAGCAGTTGACGTCCTTTGGCTGATATGATGATGATCGATCAGGTAGGTAAGTAGTATTTTAATCTAACCTTCCACCCGTGAAAGTGCATAGCATAAGGTGGGATCACTTAGCTTTGCAGTTAGTTAGCTATACCTATCTCAATTCATTGCCCCGGATTAAGGGGGGATACGGGTAGGTATGCTTCTGTACTCGGATTAAGTATTTCAGGTCGTTGAATCGAATTTCACTTCATCGATTCACTTCTATGATATTTTTTTTATTGTTATTTATTAATCAAAAGAAATTTCGAAATCGAAAAAAGATCGACAATCTCACAACTATAATATATTACAACCACAGATAAGACGTAACTGTGGTAACTAGATTCTAAGTTAATAGGTACCTACAGAGGCAAGAGCCAAACTCCCTTACAGGCTGTTAATATAAAAAAAACGAGACCTACAGTACTCGCATATGATGTGTAACATGTGACAAAATACTTATGAAATTAATTAATTATCGGGTCGTACACTCACGGGCCGACCCTTCGAATAGTAGTATGTCATTTTTGCCTTTGCCATCACACTAGGCGGCATGCCTATGACAACCTTAGTTTTCGAGAATTAAAAAACGTTCGCATTTCCTGTAACACATTTCCGTCCCATTTCACGAAATCACTCCCACAAATTGCAGGAAAGCGAGAGCAAAGATGTTACACATCAAAAACTTTTTTATGCTCGAGTCTTATAGCCGTGGGTAAACTGTTCATGATATTATGGTAAACCCTTTTTTAGTGTTTTGTCGCCGAAGTAGTTGGATAGTGTAGGTACAACGAATTCACTCGCGGCTATTGTCCGACGTATTGTGGTCATGCTTAATTAGAGACTTATGCTCCTGTCTGCCCTGGTGATTCACGGCCAAGAGATATTTGAGTTTTAAACCAACAGGTAGAATCTTACTAATGTTGAAAAGTTTACTAGTCACCTTTACAACTATTTATCATATTTATATTAGCTTCACCTGTGTGTATGTATGTTTGTATGTTTATAACCGAGTCCATTGCACTCGATTTTGACCCACTTGAAACGAACAGATTTAATTCAAACTTTGTACATTTACCTAGAATCAGTGACAATACAATTAATTTCATAAGTTTATCTCATTATCCTGATCAAGATCGCCAGGATTAAGAGGGAAGAATAGCTTCGCGATCCTAATGAAATAGGTATTTGGGAAAACATTTGCTATCGCTCGTGCGCTTATGCCCCCGGGCATCGCGCACAGCACATACAAAGAGCCTCACGCACACATCGACGGACGCTGCCAGTTGGCGAGAAGTTGCGACGAAAGGCGGAGTGTTTTCTTAAGTACCTACGGATAGTGATTGTTGTGGCGTCCCCGAAACTCCGATACAAAGACATTGAAGGTAATAGCAGTAGGTAATAGTGATAATTTCAAGTAAGTATTTTGTTATGTAGATTATGTAATTAGCAAGGAGTATAAACTAAATTGATTTTTGAGAAATTGGCTTATTGCCGATATGCGCCCCAAAATGACTGAAATTTTGTATTGTAAGGTTATTTAGGTATTTGCAGTGTATCTAAAATAAATGGAGTTTGAAAAAACTAAAAAACACGCTTTTAAAGTACATCAGACTAAAAATTAAAACATAATTCTTAATATAAGTTGAAAATAATAATTAACAAAAAATATAAATAGAATTACTAAAATAATACTAGATTATTGTGAAAAAGCGTGGGGCGCTCTGTGGCATATTTTTCGTCTATCGAGCAACCCACACTTTTTCTCAATAATACTAGTATTTTTTGATAATTATTGTTTTCATCTTGTAACTTAAGGAACTCATTAAAATTATAAACGTGACTGCGTAAAAACTTAACCCCTCTTTTTGGCTAGTCGGGTAAAAATGTACTCACGGGATCAAGACGAATCTAGCGATACATCATACGTTAAAATCCTTCAAGCCGTTCAGGCTGTAGCAGGGAACATAGAAATCTACATACATACATACATACACTCGAAAAACATAACCCTCCTTCTGAGGCAGTCGGGTAAAAACAAAAGATTATCGTATACTTAGCTATTCGGCCAAATGACTTTCGGCGTAAAGCAGGAATTCCTAACTCCGCCCCGGTGCGGGTCGGCAGATGTAAGATAAGGCAATCGCGTCGTATCTGCCATTTTCCACATTTTACACCGTCAGGGCGTAACCTAACTCGATTCTGTGTGATTTGATTTATTTCTCTGTCTTTTATCTTCAGCACGTTCGCCCTTTTTATTATTGAAAGTGTAAATTGTATGCGACGAGCAAAAACCTTACTCACTTGTACTATAATTATACATTTTTATTATATATCTTCTTTACTCTTTCTATCCTCTTTTTGGTATCCATTTTGAACCGACTTACAAAAAGGAGGAAATTTTTTGATTCGACTATATTTCTTCTTATTGTGTGTGTGTGTGTGTGTGTGTGTGTGTGTGTGTGTGTGTGTGTGTGTGTGTGTGTGTGTGTGTGTGTGTGTGTGTGTGACGACAGCATCAGAAATAAATTATGAACATTTGATCACTAAATTGCCCTCCTACTTAAACTTCATTCATCCCGTGTACAGGTTTCCTCACGATGTTTTCCTTCACCGTAAGAGCGTCGGATAAACGTTTATATGAAATCGAAAGTCGAAAACACATTGGTGCGTGGCAGGATTCGAACCACGACCTCCCGGACAGGAGGTAGCAGTCCTTGCCATTACGCCACCGACGCGACGCTCTTTCATGCTTCATAACTAAATTGTACGGCAGCCCCCAAAAAACTTTCTTGACAATTTAAAATTTATTTATTTTTCATACAAAAATTGAATTATAAAAAAATAAATAATTTTGATGAATTGCATGACCAAATTTGATTATAATTATTCGTAATATACCTGTCAATTCAATAGCTCCAACCACTTGTGAGTAAATAGCAAGTTTCATTAGTAGGAGGACCATCATCGTATCAGCCGAAGGAAGTCCACTGCTGGACAAAGGCCTCCCCCAAGGATCTCCACGACGACCGGTTCTGCGCTGCCCGCATCCAGCGGCTTCCCGCGACCTTCACCAGGTCATCGGTCCACCGAGTGGGAGGCCTGCCTACACTACGCTTTCTGGTGCGTGGTCGCCACTCGAGAACTTTACTGCCCCAACGGCCATCTGTTCTACGAGCAATGTGCCCCGCCCACTGCCACTTAAGTTTAGCAATTCTGAGAGCTATGTCGGTTACTTTGGTTCTCTTACGGATCTCCTCGTTTCTGATTCTATCACGCAGAGAAATTCCGAGCATAGCACGCTCCATTGCCCTTTGGGTGACCTTGAGCCTTCTTATGAGGCCCATAGTAAGCGACCATGTCTCAGTTCCGTACGGAACTGAGGAGGACCATACATTGCAATAAATAATTGAGTATTCAGTACATAGACTATTCCCAGACTATTAAATAGATAGACATAAACAAGTCCGACATTCATTATACAAAGGGCAATAGAGCGTGCTATGCTTGGAGTTTCTCTGCGTGATCGAATCAGAAACTAGGAGATCCGCAGGAGAACCAAAGTAACCGACACAGATCACAGAATCACTAAACTGAAGTGGCAGTGGGCAGGGCATATGTGCCCTTTACTGTCCCAACGTTGGGACAGTAAAGTTCTCGAGTGGCGACCGCGCACCGGAAAAAGTAGCGAGGCAGGCCTCCCACGCGGTGGACCGACGACCTGGTGAAGATCGCGGGCAGTCGATGGATGCGCAGGACCGGCCGTCGTGGAAATCCTTGGGGGAGGCTTTTGTCCAGCAGTGGATGATGATGAAGTCCGACATTTAAAGTTTCATCAAAATCGTTAGAGCCGTTTTTGTGAAGAAAAAAAAATTATTTGTTGTATGACAGCTACTATTCGGTTGGATGGCGCGAAGAAATTTTTGATAATGAAATAGAACATATTTTCACTAAAATTGAAAAAAAAACCATTTCTTTTCGCGATAACAATACTTCCACCCTACGTACGTACGTGCCGTACTACGGGATCGAGATAGTAAACACTTAACAATCCCAATCGATCTTAGAAACAGGATCTAGTTATCTTACTTAGAATAGGAATGAGCAGAATGAGCGTTATTTTTGTGCGGCAATCTCAATGGCATTCTATGATTTATCCTTTAACTTAAGCGTGGAAGGAACCGCAGATGAAAGAAAAAGGTGGACGCAGTATAGTCATTGATGAACACACGCTCCTCCTATTTGTCCACACACCTCAGATCAAAAATAAAAGGTAAGTGTAGGTAGTGTTTTGAAAACGGGGTATAAAAACTCTGCTCCAATCACGACGGAGCAGAGTTTTGCTTACAGTTACGCGTTGCCCCACTTACCGTCGACATGCTGAAATGTGCTGTGACATGTCTCAAATGCACCTGTCTCATTGGCAGTGAAGGATAGGACCCATCACGTGTCGAAACATTATTCTAGGTCACCACTTAAGGTAAAGATGCATACATATATAATAGAACAAGCGTTACCCCACTTTTTGTTATGATTGTTGTATGGAACTCAATATCTACATTATTTTTAATCTGAGCCATACACACACGTTAACTTTATTGTTATTAAAGCATTATGTTCATAGCAATTGCCACAGTCTAAAAAATACATCCATACAGTCGTTCTACGACTTTGACGCAGACGTCATCAAAAGTGTTGGACCACTGTATGGATTCTTACACTGTGGCAATGCGCAGATTATAATAATACTAGCTTTTGCCCGCGGCTTCACCCGCGTGGACATCGTTTTTATGACTGCCTTAGATGGTGCGCGTTGCGCGAGCCGCAAGCGGCTCGAGAGCGTGAACTTGAATTTTCTCCAGATCCTTCGGGAACTATTTCAGGATATGCTTATTAGTAAATCATGTCATTTTCCACCCCCTCAACCATCTCTGTGCAAAAAATCACATAATCCATTGTTCCGTTGCGATGTTAAAGAAATTAACCAAAAAAGAGTATATTTTCAGTTTCCTCAGGAACTGCATCGGGCTATGCTATTTTCACGGGAAAAAGTAGCCTATGTCCCTCCTCGTGACACAGGTTACCTGCATGCCAAATTTCATAAAGATTGGTCAAGGCGTTGAAGCGTGAAAAGGTAACAACCATACAAACAAACAAACAAACACATTTTCACATTTATAATATTAGTAAGTATGTTTATGTAGCTCGCAGAACCGATTACCGAAGAAGATCTCGAGTCGCGCGCCGGAATAATGCTGGACAACCCAACACGTGGATTGATTATTGTAAAACGAATATGTATGAGGAAGACAGGAGGCTCATGTTCACAGTTTAAACGGTTGTGATGATGCCAGGCTAATGGTTCCTTTTAAAATTATTTCATTAACTTCATTTTGAATTTATATTTGCAACAGGAATGTCTATGTTATGTGTATACCATTGTGTAACTAGCTGTTGCCTGCTACTTCGTTTGCGTTAAAACAGATAAAAAGCCTCTATGTTAATCCTGGTCCTTATCTGTCTACCTACCAAGTTTCATCTAAATCCGTGCAGCTGTTTATATGTAAAGAGATAACAAACACATACTTTCGCATTAATAATATTAGTAGTTTTTTTCCGTTGTCAAACCCTCGCACCTACTCCTCTGAAGGTTGGAGGCTCTACGCGTGAAGTTGTTGATGTGTATCTGGGATAAACAGTCAAGTTAGGTAGGTCCAACTTCAAGAGAGATCATTCGTCGAATCTAACTCGGCTGGGCAGCGTTCGGGAAGCTTCGCAATATCTTCACGTTCCAAATACCGCAGTGTCTTAGGACCAAGGTCTTCGACCAGTGTGTGTTGCCAGTGATGACATATGGAACTGAGACATGGTCGCTTACTTTGGGCCTCATAAGAAGGCTCAAGGTCACCCAAAGGGAAATGCAGCGTTTCTCTGCGTGATCGAATCAGAAACGAGGAGATCCGTAGTAGAACCAAAGTAACCGACACAGCTCTCAGAATTGCTAAACTTAAGTGGCCGTGGGTGGGGCACATAGCTCGTAGAACGGATGGCCTTTGTGGCAGTAAAGTTCTCGAGTGGCAACCGTGCACCAGAAAACGTAGCGTAGGCAGGCCTCCCACTCGGTGGACCGATAACCTGGTGATGGTCGCGTGAAGCCGCTGGATGCAAGTAGTGTAGAATCAATCGTCATGGAAATCCTTGGGGGAGGCCTTTGTCCAGCAGTGGACGTCCTTCGGCTGATATGATGATGATGATGATGAAGCCTGATGGTAAGTGACGATGATGCCGAAGATGGAAGAGGGCTTACCAAGATTCCGCAACGCAATAGGGAACTGGCTATCTTATCTCCAAGCCGGAACACATCAATGCTGTTAACGTTGATGCTTGGCGGTGTGATGGAAGTGCTGCGTGACACCGCGCGGTACCCTAAAATAACTAGTGTGTACTGGAACTGCTGCACGACACCGCACTGAACCCTTAAATAATTATTTTGTTTAAGATTCGCTAAACTTTTTAATGTAAGTCTTGGGAGGCTGGCGCCGACCTCCTTTGGCTCATTTATAAAAAGTGTTAGCATTAAAGACCAGTGGAATGCGTCGAGGTTTGCACGAGAGGGTAAATAGGAGTGAAAGAGCAAAGATGTGAGGACATGTGATGTTGTGTGAAAGCGACAGGACGAATGGCTGGATCTTGGGACTGCGTGAGCGCTGCGTAGGAGAGAGGATTAAGTGGCCGATCAGAAGGGATGTGTATCGTTAGATTGGATGCTGATTTTTAACTGTGCGACCTTTGTGTGAAAAAGTAACAGTGGTGTTTTGTGAGCGCAGACACGAGTCTTGGTACGTATTATATTGGCTCTTTGGCTTATCGTACAATCATTTTGCAACTACGTGTAACTGGAACTACACACTAATTAGCTATGTTTGTTATAGACATTATTAAATTTAAATTCGTACTGAACCCTTAAGAATATAAATATGGAACACTCGAAAGATAGAGGTTTCTTTAAAATTAGGGTTCACTGTAACTAATCGATTTAATTTTGTTTACCTTTTAAACTTACCTAATATAGACAAATTTAACTCAAATTAATATACGTCCATTAGATAGTGGGAAAAATCGCACAGGGCTTGCCTAGTCCAATATTAAGTTAAAATTGGATTATTCAATGTATTGCCTAAGCTCTGTAATCTATAGCGAGAAATGTGATATCTCCTAGGCCAATAATTAACGTTAAAATATCGAGTTGTAATTACCTTATTCATTGAGATTAATTTTTCTGTAAATTTTAGCGTAACGTTTCTCTCATACATATTGTGTCGAGGAGAATCTTGCGATTCGAAATGAATCGCTAGCCAAATTTGTAAACACTGCTGTTGACCGTGTTTATAATTAAAACTATCCAAGTTAATACTTATCATGCCGTTGGTGCAACTTTTGCAACACCTTTTATGTAAACTTAACATTGTTATTAATTAACTAATGTAACGTGGAGTTTTACGCCTATATAAACAAAAATTTCTTCACAATTTGTGTTAAATATACGAGAAAATTCAACTAAAGACTCAACCAAGATATTTTATTTATTTTACCCTTTGCTCGCACCATTGAGGCTTCCTTAGGGAGCTACGATTTTCCTTCACTTAGCCACAAATCGTCCACTGCTGGACAAAGGCCTCCCCCAAGGATTTTCACGACGACCGGTCCTGCGCTGCCCGCATCCATCGGCTTCCCGCGACCTTCACCAGGTCATCGGTCCACCGCGTGGGAGGCCTGCCTACGCTACGTTTTCCGGTGCGCGGTCGCCACTCGAGAACTTTACTGCCCCATCGGCCATCTGTTCTACGAGCTATGTGCCCTGCCCACTGCCACTTCAGTTTAGCGATTCTGTGAGCTATGTCGGTACTTAGAATTGTAAAGATGTAACTCGCATTCTGCAAACCTTAGAATTGTCTAAAATTAAGTGATCGACGATAGGTCCAACTTGAGCCCCTCGGTGGGGACATGTGTGAGTTGATATGATGCTGGAAGGCAGGATAGATTTGATTCCCGTATGCGGGGACGCATAAGACCTGATATGATTTTAGATGATCAAAGTCGAATACCTAACCGACTACTAACTAACTAACTAACCCCTAGGTATAGGTTTTTTTTAATCAGTAGGTATTTTAGTTCACACTTCAGGCTATCTTATTATAGAAAATCTAAATGACACTAAGGCTACCTGTAGGACCTCCACAGAGGAAAGACTTAGATAAGATTGTGGTAGCAAGCCAGGCGGACTATGAAAATGCCCTGCCACCAACCAAACAGAGTCTTAACCCGAATCGAACTCACGACCTCCTGGTGTGAAGCGAATAGACTAACCATTACGTCACGAAAGCGGTTATGGAGACAGCTTCAAAACTACCTTCAAAACTTTTTCCGAAGTTTTCCGTCCTCCTATTTTGTTTCGCCCGTGCGCGGGAGTCGGTAACATGGGTTTCCATCACGCCCCGCGCTTACTCAACAACTTTTACTTACTTACTGAAGGACTATTTCTATCTCGCAGCGACCTCCCTTGTTTCTCTAGCGTGAAAGATTAATGCCTCTTTCGAGCAGCCGTTAAGGTATGGAGAAGGGAAGTGATTTTTCTTTTGGTTTGCGGCATTGAAAGGTTGTGCGACTAGCTCCGAGAAATCAGCTGATTGGGAACCGCGTCGGAGCTTTATGGTGTCAGGAGGTCGTGGGTTCGATTCCCGGCGGGGTCAACTTTGTAAGACTCGGTTTGGTTGGGGGTAGGGTATTTTCATAGAACACCTGGCTAGCTACCACCATCTTATCCAAGTCTTGCCGCCAAACATAAGTGTTAACATCATTGATGTGTTCCGGCGTAAAGATAAGATAGCTAGATCTCCATTGCGTTGGGGAATCTTTGTGAGCCCGCTTCAATCTTCGGCATCATCGTCACTTACCATCAGGTGAGATGATGCCAAGGGCTTGTCAAAAAAAAAACGATGACTAGAAGTCAGATTTTTTTTGTGGAATATCCAATACGGTTTGACGGGGAAAGTTGTTCAGTTGCATGAGTAGAGGAGAAGGCACTGTGCAGTTTTGGTGGGAGCGATGGGGCATAATGATTCTTCAAGAGAACTACTGAGGGCATATACACAGTGTAACAAAATTAAAATATACTAACTGTTAGGCATTAATCATCATCATCATATTAGCCGAAAGACGTCCAGTGCTAGACAAGGTCCTCCCCAAGTATTTTCACAACGCTCGACCTTGCGCTGCCCACACCCAGTGGTTTCGCATGACCTTTGGCAAGTCGTCAGTCCGTCGGGTAAAAGGCCTGCCTACGCTTCGTTTCTCAGTGCGCAGTCGCTACTCGATAACTTTACTGACCCAACGGCCTTCTTTTCTATGAGCTGTGTGCCCCGCCCACTGCCACTAAAGTTGAGTGATTCTGTGAGCTACGAGTATGTCGGTTACCTTTTTTCGGTATAAAGCGTCGGTGGCTCAACCGGTAACGACTCGATCCTCCTAACCAGACGTCCCAGGTTCAAATCCGTACGGCCAATGTCCCAATGAGTTTTTCAAAACTTACGTACATATCTTACAAATTGCTTTAACGGTGAAGGAAAACATCGTGAGGAAACCTGCGCATCTGATTCCAGATGTGTATGAAGGTCGCGTTTTACACATTGTAGGTGTTAATTTAAATGCCCTACACGTGACCGCGCGTGATGCTAAGTGCAAAACCAGGCAATCGCCTTCTTTCCCTTGGATAGCACGGTTAATTGTGCAACACGATAAGAGAAAGAGACGACCTTGGTTCTGCTACGGATCTCCTCATTTCTGATTCGATAGCGTAGGAAACTCCGAGCGCTAATAATTAGTCTATTAATTAGTTAATTACTCGAAAACTTAGTTTTTAAGCTTCCGTATACTCAAAGGGTAAAAACGGGACCCTATTACTGAGATTTCGCTGTCCGTCCGTCTGTCTGTTTGTTTGTCTGTGCGTCCGTCTGTCACCAGGCTGTAGTTTATGAACCGTGATAGCTAGACAGTTGAAATTTTCACAGATGATGTATTTCTGTTACCGCTATAACAACAAATACTAAAAAACAAAATAAAGTAAATATCTAAGGGGGCTATCATACAGCAAACGTGATTTTTTTGCTCTTTTTTGTTCGATATTTATTACGGCAACAGGTAAACTCTTGATATATTCACAGAATATTTATAATACATTAAAAAAAAACGACGGGTTGCACTCCGGGAGTGCCGGCAGAAGTGAAAACTTGAATATTAACGTTGTGCATTTTTGATATTTTGGAATGGTTAGGGAATAATTTTGCACGAATTGATTTGATTATCAGTATAAAAGTACTATCATTTATGTGGTAGAATACAATATTTATTTATTGCGCTATCGTACACAAACATGACAATTTATATTACATTAAAAAGTTTATATCTCAGAAAAATCAACAAAAAATCAACTCCATCCGACTTACGAATTTTCGATCAGGTCACGTGTCCTGACGCGAGTTTAACATTTTTTACCCATTACAAAAAAGTGCACAACGCCGCTAAAGAAGTTTTCACTTCAAAAATATATAAAATAAAACAAATATAAAATAAATTATTAAGTTATTTAAATATTTAATTAAAATAAAATAAAACAAATATTTAAGAGGGGCTCTCATACAACAAACGTGATTTCTTTGATCGTTTCTGCTAGTTATTGCTAACGGCAACAGGTAGACACTTGAAATATACACAGATTATTGAGTTGTATTATTCAATTTAAAAATAAATAAATTAATTAAAATAAAATCTAAATTCCATACAACAAACAAGATTTTTATACTTTATCGTCATCGTCACTTACCATCAGGTGAGATGATGCCAAGGGCTTACCAATTGAGAATAAAAAAAAATTAAATAATAATAATGGAACGGAACCCTTCGAGCGCGAGTCTGACTCGCACTTGGCCGGTTTTTTTAATTATTTGGCCCTTACTTAAAGCCCGGCGTGCTTGCAAGCTGCTTGCGCACCGAATTCGATATAAGTACCTTTATAAAGTTTCTTTACTCAAAAATTCATGTAATGTGGTCATTATTTTGACAACCTTGCAAAGTCGACCTTGCCGTTCTGTTTCAAGGAGCGGCCGGCAAAGTTTTGCTGGCCGCTCTAACAGGCAGGCAAAACATTGCCAGCCGCTATTTTGACGTTTCAATTCAACGTTTTATTATATTTTTTATTTAAATTACTTGCTGGTTTTATTTAGATTAGGTACTTGCATTTTTGAGTAAAGCACTATACAAGCCTTGGCCCACAATGACTGCTTCGCTGGTCACGCTATGGTTGCCTCGAGCTAGCCTAGCTACGCTCTAGGCCTTCCAGCTTGGCCATTATTGCAGCCCTCGCTGCACGCTGACCGCGCTGTGTCGGCCTGGAGCTGCGCTACGCTGCGCTACGCTGCGCTACGCTGCGCTACGCTGCGCTGTCGGCCATCATCAGCGCGACCAGCAAAATAGTCATTATAGACTGCGGCAGTAAGTAGAGAACTCGCAAAAAACATTATTATAAAAAAAATCTTTGTTGATCCTATTGTACACCCACATTGTTACACCCGGTGTAATAACAACGACCTTGACGGGCATCCTTGGCATGGAGCCGAGACCTCTTATCACGAAGGCTTTGTGCGACAGGAGTTGCCAAAAATATACGTTCTCCTTGGTTCTGCGGGCATGAGTGATCGCCACTTTTGGATTAAGACGGAGATCTCATTTACGACATGGCGCATTTCAGAGATCCTGTGACCTCCCGAAAATAACAGCAATAATTTATACTTATTTACTTGACTAATTATTTGCAGAATGTGGGTTCTTATCTTATTTACTTACTAGCTGTGCCCGCGACTTCGTCCGCGTGCAGGTTTTTAATTTTTAAATAACAGCAATAATTTATACTTATTTACTTGACTAATTATTTGCAGAATTTGGGTTCTTTTCTTATTTACTTACTAGCTGTGACCGCGACTTCGTCCGCGTGTAGGTTTTTAATTTTTCCACGGGTACTCTTGAATTTTCCGGGATAAATAGTAACCTATATGTTAACCCGGGCTATAAGAAACCACCATACAAACTTTGATCAAAATTGGCTTGGTAGTTTTTGCGTGATGCGCGAATACAGACAGACAAAAACTCCAAAAGTTGTATATATATATATACCCTACTACACAACACCACAGATTACTAAATAGTTACTCTAAATAGTTACTTCGTAACAGATACATCACTCCCATACAAAAGCTTAAATACCTACGCTATATTAGCCTACAAAATCTTGATAATAATACCAGCTGTTTGCAGCGAGAAGAAATGTGCCATAACTACGCATGCAGAGAGTTGAGATTGTTTTGCCCGCCGCGCGACCCACGTGCGAGCGCGTGATGATTTTGGTAATGAAACAAATGTTGTAGAAAATCAATTATTTTATATTTGTCGATCAAATATGTTTGAGTTTAATAAAATAATAGATGCATTTTTTCTCTTCCCTGAATTCCCGATTAATAAATTTTAATGTCGAAAAAATTCGAAACCTCGTAAATAGTTTTAACAAATAATCAAAAGGGAAACAGGAGCAAAGCGGAGAAAAATCAATCAAAGTTGGCTTTTTATTTGAGTTGACGGAGAATTTCATACCTACTATTCATACAAAAACATTCCCCAAGAGGGCCTCATTGTGAGCTTGAATTATTGTTATTTTAAGTGAAAACTAGGTAAAAACGTAACGAAAATAGTTTTTCTGTTACTATCTGCAAGTCATAACAAAAAACGGCTTGTGAATGCAAGCTATAGTTTACGAAGTAACTATTTAGTAATCTGTGCTAAGTTCTTGAGATTTTTTTGTTTACATTCGTCCTGGTAATAAAAGTCGGCGGCGCGCGCGGGGCTTGATGGAGTTATTTCGATGACGTAATGGTACTTGACAAGTTAAACCTTAGATTTTGGTTTTAAACGGTTTATTTACAGCTATAGAAGTGTCCCCCAGCTACCGAGTGGCCGGCGCATTAGTACTGTGGTGACCACATTTCCTGGTCCCACGGAACCCTAAAAAGTTTAATTTTTTGTTGAGACACAACCAATAACAGTTCTTAGATTTTGAAGCTATAAACACGGACATTTTATTTTTATATGACTTCAAGTAACTAAAGCTTTATTGAGGTACATCCCGGTTTTAAGTTGTGCGAAAAACACGCCGACATTTATTAGTTTCTTCCTAGCTAAATTTTATAGTTTTATTATGTATTGTATCCCTGTTTGTTATTGTTGTACTGTACCTCTGTTTTCCCACGAATGTTTGTTAGTATTTCTTTTGTATCTTAGTACCGTTAGGAGAATCCCCCGGTCTCCGGCAACAAGTCGTTTTTGAATGTTACGACACACACCAAAAGGAGTCAACTCTCAGCCACGATAAAGATCGGACGTTCTCCTACGGACTAACTTAGCATACCGAATTTCTGTACCTACTTGTATTTTCCGTGTTATATTTTGTGTTTTCTGATATTATACAGTTATCAGTTTCACCTGAAGTTCTGAACTTTCATTTCTATACGCGACGTGAGTCATTACACCCGACCTTAGTGAGAAGCGCGACAATTGGACGAACCCGACGTGATTTAATATCTTTCATCGCGCTCAAGTGTGTAATATAAACTTTATAACGTCGCGAGTGTAGTAACACGCAAGTAAGACAGTGACTTTTTTAAAACTTTTTGTATCGTTATATTCGTGTGAAACTTTTTTTTTGTTGTGATAACTTTGTATGTCCCTGTAATAACTATTGATAACTTTTAGACTTTTCTCTCCGTAATAATTTTTTTTTGTGTGTGTGTGACTCAACTGAGTAAGTAAACTTTTACACAATGCCGAACTCCGTGGAAGACGCTAGTGGTCTGGCCCGGCACACTTTATGGCCGCGTATGGCTGAATTCAATAGGGCAGATCCGGCCACCTGGCTGATATGCGCGGAGAGTTTTCTGCGAATGTCACAAATAAATGACCCTACGGAGAAGTGTTTGTACATAGTTAGCAAAATGGACTCAGTAGCACTTAAAGAAATAAGTGATTTGATTGCCGATTTATCAATAGTATCAGAACAGCGGTATGAGGAACTCAAAAGTCAAATAATTAAGAGGTTTGGTGAGTCCCAGACTATTAAGACTCAACGATTATTAGAAGGAGAGGAGATTGGTGACCGCACTCCATCGCAATTTCTGCGCCACCTACAGGCGTTAGCAGGCAGTGACATGTCGGACGAGGTTATAAGGATCATATGGACCAAGGGCCTACCTACCGACATGCAGGCCGCGGTAGTAGCGAAGCGGGACACGCCACTAAACACCCTTGCCGACATCGCAGACCTGGTGGCTGAAAACACTAGGCTCCGGTGCACAAGGACGACGCCCGCCCTTGCAGCCGTTACACCCGCCGACCCCGCGCACCAGCGTATTGCGCAATTAGAAGGTGAATTGGCTGAAGTTAAGGAGTTGCTGCGAGACATAGCCGACCGCGTACGAGCTCCGGACGCACCGAGGAACACCGGGCCGAGGCAGCGATCTCTCTCGCGAGGTCACGCGAGGAGGCGCTCTACATCGCGGACGCGACCCGCGGACTGGCAGTGCTGGTACCATTGGAAGTTTGGACCGAAGGCCAGTACCTGCGTGCAGCCGTGCGCGTATCAAACGCGACAGATGCCGGGAAATGCCGCCGGGAGTCATTAGCCGCGGACGAGATGAACTCCCAGCCCACAGCATCGCGCCGCATTTTCGTGACTGATATCCAGACCAAGGTGAGGTTTTTAATTGATACGGGCGCAGATTTATGTGTGTACCCTAAGTCACTAATCCATACGGCTCGCACTACGTCTGCCTATGAATTAGTGGCAGCTAACGGAACACCTATACGCACCTACGGAACAATCGCGCTTACCTCGAATTTAGGTTTGAGACGCGATTTTTCTTGGATATTCGTGGTAGCGGACGTATCGAAGCCCATAATAGGAATGGATTTTTTAGCGCATTTTAATTTGATGGTGGATGCGCGAAATAAAGTTTTGATTGATGCAACGACCAACCTTACCTCTAGCGGACAGACTACGTGGTGTGACCAGCCCACGGTTAAAACCGTGTCCGGTACATCACCGTACCACGATCTCCTGGCGAAATATATTGACATCACGCGCCCCGACGGAGTATTACGTGAGGTAAAACACAATACCCAGCATCACATTGTGACTACGCCCGGACCACCTGTTGCCTATAAACCGCGACGTCTCGCCCCAGATAAACTCATCGCGGCCAAGCGTGAGTTTGACGCGATGGTAAAGTTGGGAATCGCGCGGCCGTCCGATAGCCCCTGGGCGGCGCCGCTAGTGATGGTCGAGAAGCCCGCCAGCAGCCGTGAACCGGTAGTGAGGCACCGGCCGTGCGGAGATTACCGCGGCTTGAATAACCGAACGATTCCTGACAAGTATCCCGTAAGGAATATCCAGGATTTTTCACAATGCCTAAAAGGGAAGAAAGTGTTTTCTAAGGTTGATCTTATAAGTGCTTTTAATCAAATACCTACTGCCCCTGAAGACATTCCAAAGACTGCAATAGTGACGCCATTCGGGCTATTTGAATTTAAGTATATGACTTTTGGCTTGCGCAATGCAGCACAAACATTCCAACGATTTATGGATCAAGTGTTAAGTGAATTAGACTTTGTATACTGTTTTATTGACGATGTGTTAATTGCGTCCAGTGATGAAAATGAACACTTAAAACACTTAGAAATAGTTTTTAATAGGTTAAGACAATATGGCGTGGTCATAAACCCCGCGAAGTGCATATTCGGCCAATCCGAAATCGAATTCCTCGGTTATTTAGTGTCAGCCGAAGGAACGAAACCTCTGCCCGAACGTATCGAAGCGTTGCGTCAATACCCGTTGCCTGAAACAGCTAAAGGCTTAAGACGTTTTCTAGGCATGTTAAATTTCTATAGGAGATTCATACCTAAAGCCGCTGCCAGCCAGGCTAGTCTTAATGAACTTCTCGGCGCGAAGAAAGGAAAAACGCTAATTGCTTGGTCAGACACAACAAAGAGGGACTTTCAATTGTGTAAAGATAGTTTAACAAAAGCGACACTGTTGATTCACCCAGGTGTAAATTCGGAGATAGCACTGTTTTGCGATGCCTCTGATAACACAATAGGTGCCGCCTTACAACAATGGGACAATGGCGATTGGCAACCGTTAGGCTTCTTTTCAAAAAAATTAACACAAGCCGAACAAAAATACTCCACTTATGATCGCGAACTATTAGCTATTTATGCCGCCATAAAATATTTCAGGCACTACTTAGAAGCGCGGCAGTTTATTATTTTCACAGATCATAAGCCTATCACGTACGCTTTCAGTAAGAAAGAGCAACAATGTTCCCCTAGACAATTTAGGTATCTGGATTTTATAGGACAGTTCAGTACTGATATTCGATTTGTCAAAGGCGAGCAAAATATCCCAGCCGACACGTTATCACGCGTTGAATCGGTAGCGAAAGGCATCGACTGGGACGAACTTGCCGCCGCTCAAAAAACCGATACAGAATTAAATGCCATGATTAAAAATAATAACACCTCGTTGCAATTAAAACTAGCATACATGCCAGGTAGCAGCCAGCCAATATATTGCGACCTATCTACGCGAATCGCTAGACCGTACTTGACCGAGTCATTTAGAAAAGCTGCATTCGATGTTTTACACCGCAACTCCCATCCGGGTGCGCGAGCCACAAGCAGGCTAGTCTCGGAACGTTTTGTCTGGCCGTCAATGAATAAGGACTGCAAAACATGGGTTAAGGCGTGTTTAGAATGCCAACAGTCAAAGACGAATAGGCACGTAGTAACAGCGCCTGGTAATTTCGCACCCGTATCAACTAGGTTCCAACACGTGCACTTGGATATAATAATAATGCCAGTTAGCGAGGGATGTAGATACTGTTTAACGTGCGTCGACAGGTTTTCACGGTGGCCGGAAGCCATCCCTATACAAAATCAAGAGGCAGAAACCGTCGCGCGTGCGTTTCATGATAATTGGATTGCTCGTTTCGGAGTACCGAGCAACGTCACGACAGACCGAGGTCGTCAGTTTGAGTCGCACCTATTCACAGAGCTCAACGCCCTGCTAGGTACGACCCATTTTAAGACAACCGCTTATCATCCGGCAGCAAATGGAATGGTCGAGAGATTTCATAGACAATTAAAAGCTGCCATTATGTGTCATGGGTCAGAAAGTACCAGCTGGACACGTATTTTGCCAACCGTGTTGCTAGGAATTAGGTCAGCGTGGAAGGATGATATAAAAGCAACTTCCGCTGAGTTGATATACGGCCAGAGTTTGCGCCTCCCAGGTCAATTCCTAGAAGTAGGCACGGAATCTCAGCCGCTGCATAGCGAATTTGCCAATGAGCTTCGAAATCATTTTGATAAGCTCCGGCCAGTCCCCGGGACGCGCCATGGCAGTAAAAATACATTTATATACAAAGAGTTAGCAACGGCAAGTCATGTCTTCGTCAGAGATGACACCGTTAAAAGACCTCTTCAAAGACCGTTCATTGGGCCATTCGAGGTAATAGACAGGAAGGACAAAACCTTTGTCATAAACATACGCGGCCGCAAAACAACCGTTTCGATCGATCGACTTAAGCCAGCTTATATACTAGGCGAATCCGCTCACCAAACGCGAGAATGCGCAGATGATTTTGAGGACATCGTAGTCCGCTATAACAGCCGTACTAACGATATTCCTAATCCTAATTTGAGCGACGCCGGCAACACATCTCAGGCTGTTTGCACAACACCGAGCCCCATCGGCGGTACACGCGTAGGAATTTTAAGACCGCAAAATGCGCCGAGGCGCTCAGGGAGATCGGTACGTTTTCCAGCGTTCTATCAGGCTGGATTTTCGTAGAATAAGGTTGTTTATATATAATTAGTATGTAATAAATAATAATATGTAATTATTCACAAGGCGTATGACCGTATGTGTAAAGTATTTTCTTGTGTAAATTGTGTCATTTCCTGTGGTAAATTATGTTTTTATTTGTTCGTTTTGTTTTCTGTATATTTAAAATGTATGTAATCATGTTAATATGTTCCTATGTGCAATATGTCTGTAAAATTTTTTTTTAGCATTACTAAGTTATATCGTTGTGTGTATCTTTTATTGTTTCGCAACGGATATTTTTATTGTGTACTAATGCTGTTTGTAAATGTTCTTGTATTGTTGTTTATCACTGTGTAATTAATGTTGTTCCGTGTTTCTTAATTTGGTTCAGTATGTGTATTATTTCTGTGTCTTTGTTTGTGTTATTATTGTTTCGTGATTTAGACCATTCTGTGTGTTATTGTCTTTATTGTCTTGTATTTTTTGTTTGGTCTAAACCACTGGCAGGGGAGTACTGTGGTGACCACATTTCCTGGTCCCACGGAACCCTAAAAAGTTTAATTTTTTGTTGAGACACAACCAATAACAGTTCTTAGATTTTGAAGCTATAAACACGGACATTTTATTTTTATATGACTTCAAGTAACTAAAGCTTTATTGAGGTACATCCCGGTTTTAAGTTGTGTGAAAAACACGCCGACATTTATTAGTTTCTTCCTAGCTAAATTTTATAGTTTTATTATGTATTGTATCCCTGTTTGTTATTGTTGTACTGTACCTCTGTTTTCCCACGAATGTTTGTTAGTATTTCTTTTGTATCTTAGTACCGTTAGGAGAATCCCCCGGTCTCCGGCAACAAGTCGTTTTTGAATGTTACGACACACACCAAAAGGAGTCAACTCTCAGCCACGATAAAGATCGGACGTTCTCCTACGGACTAACTTAGCATACCGAATTTCTGTACCTACTTGTATTTTCCGTGTTATATTTTGTGTTTTCTGATATTATACAGTTATCAGTTTCACCTGAAGTTCTGAACTTTCATTTCTATACGCGACGTGAGTCATTACACCCGACCTTAGTGAGAAGCGCGACAGTACTTCTATTCTATGACATACCTACCTAAATTACGACGACGACGCTAGGTACCTACTATGTTCTGACATTAAGTAGGTAACTGTTAATTATATAAAAAAAACACATAAATAATACCTGAAATCCTTAATTTAAAACGAATGACATAGTACGTACCTACCCAGCATTGTTCTAAGTTTAAGAAATAAATGATGATAATTTGTGAAGGAATAAGAAAAGGGAATTCGAAAAAAACAAAAGATTTAAAATACTATAAACTTAGGTACCATTGTTCGTCTCTCGGCAATGAAAAAAATGTAAAATTTTCATTTGTCTTTTGACTGTGACACCCATCCACTGCACAATAATTGCGTGGTTTCGACATTTCGATAGTCAGAGCGGTAAATGTGACGTGCGAGCACTCAGGCGGGCGTGCGTCAACCTACTGTCCGTTGTATCGTCTCCGATACGCTTAGCGGTAGGCATATAACGCGTGGCGTTGAGTAAGTGACGTACGCCTGACAACACCTACACTACACTACCCTACCCTACCCTAAAACCAATTATTTTATGACTGATTATATTTTTTTTTAATTGATGAAGATCATATTTCTATACTTATTATCCTATTTCGGACGAAGACAAATGCAAAAACACAAAAATCATTAAAATTGTTCCAGCCGTTCTTGAGGTATGAATATGAATGGTGTAACTAACACGACTTTCTTTTAAATATATAGATTTTGGAACTGAGCAACTTTCCATGAGAAAAAAAATATGAATCCTTACTAATATTATAAACGCGAAAGTTTGTATGTATGGATGTTTGTTACTCTTTCACGCCACAACAGATTAACGGATCTGGATGAACTTTGGTAGGTACTCGTAGTCAGATTGGGACGCGGAGAAACTCTTTTGCTAGATCAATTTTTTTGGGTAATTACTACTAAATGGCGGTCTTGCAAAAAGTATTGGACATACTTAAGGATATTGTCTGAGGAATGTGCTAATATGTTACACGATAGTGTGTACTTTGCTCGATCATTAAAAATCCTTAAAACCGGTCTAAAACGTCTAAAAAAAAGGCTAAAACGAATTGTTTATCGATATAATTTCTAAATTTACACATAGTTTTTAAATGGTGATATTTATTTTTAAGTACTACAGAGAAACTGCTAAATTTTAGTTTGTAAATTGAAGTCTTAAGAGAAATAACAACGTAAAACATTGAAAAAGTGCAAAAGTGTGGTTATTGTCTTGACTCTTTACACGTAAAGGAAACAACAGAGACAACTGTTTAACAAATGCTTCGCCTTTAATATGTGTCTCTTTTATTCACACGGGATCTACATCTATTGTGCATTTCTTGAGCGAGAAAATATTCGATAGTTACTTAGTAGCTTTCTTGTCGGTGGTGGGACAAGTGCCATAGACGAAGTAACTATTTAGTAATCTGTGCCATAGGCTACTTTTTTCTACGCTCCACGCACAGCGCACCCTCGGAAACACTCATAGAAACAATGTTCAAGCCAGCGAAGCCGCTGGTAAAAGCTAGTAAAAATATAAAAAGGAACCCATACAGAGGAACTTTTTTAATTTTTTATTTGCCATACCAATTGATCAACGATCAATTGGCAAGCCTTGTAAACTTAAACTTTTTTTAAGAACTTTTTAGGCAAAATTGTTCACATTCATGAGAAAAATCTCATTCCCATATCAGCCGCAGGATGTCCACTGGTGGACAAAGGTCTACTGAAAACTTACTCCAAACGCAACAACCAGTACAATTGTGCTACATTTTTTAGGGTTTCGTACTCAAAGGTTAAAAACGGGACCCTATTAATAAGACTTTGGTCTGCGCCATTTAACTTGCAAGATTTCATTACAGACACCGGGATAGGTGAAACTAAATAAAAGCTTGTAAAAATATTTTTCGGAAAACCTAAAAGCCTTTTGTTTTAATCATTTAGTGTCACGCGATATACATGTGTATGCAAAATTTTAGCTCAATCGGAAACCGGGAAGTGGGTCAAATTTAACTTGCAAAATTTCATTACAGACACCGGGACAGGTGAACCTAATAATAAAATAATAGCTTGTTATTGTAATAATAACAACATACAGTCGAATTGAGAATAGGGTTTATGATTTCTCGAGGTTTTTAATTTCTCGGGTTTCGAGAATTCTCGAGCCCTATTTCCCGGGAATTCTCGGAAAATCGAGAAATTTTCAATTTTTATTTGTTCAGTATTTATTAAAGAATTAAGGCATAAAAAATATGTATTTCTCTATAATAGAACAAAAATCAACATAATATCTCTTAAAACCAGTCAGTTTTTTCTAAAAGCTTTTTTTTTAAACCGACAAAATGTTACTAAATGAACATTTATTATTATAATATGTTAATAAAAATTAATAGTTTCACCTGATGGTAAATGACGATGATGTCGAATGATGACGATGATGTCGAATGATGACGATGATACTAGAATCAACACAATTTCTTTGGACATGAACAATCTTACTAACAATTAAGAGTCTCTTCTAAAACCGGCATAATATCAATCAAAATCAACATAGTTTCCCCAAAAAAAACATAATCTTTTTTTATAATCGTCATAATATTACTAAAAACGGCCTCTTCTAAAATTAACATAATCTCAATTCAAATCAACATATTCTCTCCTGACACTTAACGTAATCTCTTTTTACGTATACCAGATATTTAAGTAAACAATGAAAAAATGTTTTTATTCAAAGAGTGGATGACAAAAACCCGTTAGAAAGATATTTCTCAAAACTGTAAGTTAATTCCCGGGAACAAGGACCTGAAATTTCCGGGGAATTCCCGGGACGAGTGTTCCCGGGAATAAACCCTAATTGAGAACCTCCTTCTTTTTGGAAGTCGGTTGAAAACGGTGGTAATCTCACTCAACACATGCTAATGGATTAGGTACGTGAAAGATATTATAAGGGTGTTATACTCACTTACAGTAATACCTCGTATTTTGATATGTACTCGGAGCGTAAATGGTTTCTTGATGGGATGCCATCAGTGGCGGGCATATTGGATGTTGGACCATCGCTCCACGTCACCTGTGGTTCAATTACTTACTGTTTGTGTGGTACGGAAGTCTCACGCAACCCTTTCATAATATTACAAATGTGAAAATGTGTTTGTTTGTTTGTTACCTTTTCACGCATCAACACCTAAATCATTCTTGCCGGAATTCGGTATGAAGGTAGCCTGTGTAACTGGGAAGGACGTAGGCTACTTTTCATCCCGTGAAAATAGCACAGTCCGATACAGTTTCTAAGGGAACTTCGTAAGACTCTGTTGGTTGGTGATAGGGCATTTTCTAAGACCGCATGGCTAGCTACCACCATCTTATATAAATCTTGCCGCCAAACATCAATGTTTACAGCATATATGTGTTCCGGCATGAAGAAAAGATTGCGTTGCGGAATCTTGGTAAGCCCGCTTCCATCTTCGGCATCATCGTCACTTACAATCAGGTGAGATGATGTCAAGGACTTATCAATCTATATAATATAATAAAACTGTAACGGGGCCAATTTCAAGAGATAAAAAGTAGACTATTTCCTTCCCAGTGAAAACTGTTTTCTACGCTCGAGCACGTCGGTGGCGTCGCAACGGAGCAACGGCTTTAAGTCATTTTTTTGTATAGAATTTATTGAGGGGGTAGGAAGTGACAAAAACTGCTAATCAGAATAGCCCGATATTATAGTTCCTGAGGTACCCGGAGAAAACTCATATCCACGCTTGAGAGCCGGTTGCGGCTCGAGCACTACTCATCTTCAAAAAGAGTCGTAAAAGCTATGTCCACGCGGGCGAAGCCGCGAGCAAAAGCTAGTTGTTAATAAATCGGTACCTATATAATAGGTGAGCGATCTGTGACTTTAAAATAAAGTCTGCGACTATAATCTAGGTAGTGCAACAGAAAACTCTTTGTCAGTCCCAAAATAAAATCTTATTGGTTCATTTTTTTGGTAAGCCAAATAATGCGTCAAAAACTTTGAAAGCAAGGACAGACATATTTTGTTTGGATTATAAAAAGATGGTCGTGTGTTTTACTACTGGTTGTATATTGTGAAATTTAGTTCCTGCACAAGAACAACTAACTTTTCTAACTTGTTCGTCTTGTGGAATCTGAAAAAATGTTTTTGGCACAATATAATATTTGTATGCCGACATTATCACCTGAATAACGTTAGAACGACACGCGCACACATCATTTTACTTAGAGAGACTGAAATGCTATCTGCGCTGCAACCAAGCCCGCGTAGTCATCAGGACTTGTGACGTGTCAAGCGTATGGCGCCAGCCTGCATCCGTTTTTGGTACATGTGCACTAAAATAGCTGTCACGTTATATTTTCTTATCCGATTTCAATATTTTTTTGACAATGTATATTGTTTTTGATGTCTTTATTAAAGTGCATTCTTGGTTCAAAACGTGAATGATCCTTATTTACGCAATATTATCGCAACGGAGCAACGGATTGCAGTGTTTTTTTGTTGAAGTAGTTGAAGGGGTGGGAAGTGACATAGACTGCTAATCAGAATAGCCCGATCTGGGATAGGGATCTGGAGAAAATTCACTCAAAGACAGTCATAAAACTATGTCCACGCGGGTGAATCCGCGGGCAATAGCTAGTACAAAAGTTAATTGCAAGCGGAAGTGGTGAGTGAGTTACGGCCACGTTTACGTGGAACGTTCTTTTCATTAGATTTAAACGTTCATAATTATCATCAATGTATCAACCGAAAAACTTCCACTGGACAAAGACCTCCCCCAAGGATTTCCATGAAGACCGGACTGCGACGCCCATATCCAGCAGCATGCCGCGATTTTCACCAGGTCGTCGGTCTATCGAATTGGGGGGCCTGCTTACTAAAAACTTTACTGGCCCAATGGCCCCAACAGCTATACGCCCCGTCCACTGCATTGCGTGAGCTAAGTTGGTTAACTTGGTTCTCCTACAAATCTTCTTATTTCTTATTTAATCGTGTGAGGAAATTCCGCGTGTAGTTCGCACTATCGCCCTTTGGGTGACTTCTTATGAGGCCCTTAGTAAGTGACCAGGTCTCAGTTACTGGCAACACACACTGGTCAAAGACCTTAGTTTTGAGACACTGCGGTGTTTGGGTCGTGAAGATAGTGCGAAGCTTTCCGAACGCAGCCCTGCTAAGTGAGGTTCGTCAGTTGTGTATGTGTTTCCATATCCTTGATTTGCGGAAACACTGCTGGATAGATTTTGATGAAATTTCGCTTATAGATTTTTGAAATCCTTACATGTTAAAATGTATTTGATTGTTACCTTTTCACGCTTTAACACCTTGACCAATATTCATGAAATTTGGCATGCAAGTAGCCTGTGTCACGGGGAAGGACATATGCTCGTTTTCACGCTTTAACACCTTCACCAATATTCATGAAATTTGGCATACAAGTAGCCTGTGTCGCGGGGAAGGACATATGCTCGTTTTTACCCCGTAGAAATAGCAAAGTCCGATGCAGTTCCTGAGGGAAATGAAAAAGTAGTCTTTTTTTGGTTCATTTCTTTAACATCGCAACAGCACAATGGATTGTTGTGATTTTTTGCACCATATCTGTTGAGGGAGTGGGAAATGACATAGACTGGAGAAAACTAATGTCCACGCTCGCGAGTTGCTTGCGGCTCGCGCACAACTCACCCTCAAAGAAAATGATGTCCACGCCGGCGATGCCGCGGGCAAAAGCTAGCCATTTATATACTAAAAATATTTTTTTTCATTTTCAGAGAATGAAGAACAAATTCTATACAAATGATTCGGGGGCGGGCTGTGTCGGGGCACTCTGCCGTTAGTTTAATATGAAATACTAGTTTCGATGTCCTCTCCTTTTATATTTTTATTTTTTGTCCCCGGTCCTCGAGGTTTGTTACTTGCTTGTTATGGAGGAAAGATTTCTTATGTCAGATTCTTTAGTCACTTCTGTTAGAGTCTTCCGTCACTTCCGTCACGGTTCAGGTTTTTGACTTGGTGCCCCTTATGTGATTTTAAAGATGCGCGGAGGATTTTTTACCAATTTCCATCATTGGCGACACTTTACAAAAACCTAAAATATGTGATATGTGATAAACCTGAGAAAACTCAGGATATTTTTATTACATTTTCGCCCCCTATAGTAAACTAGCTAGCCTCAATAATACGCATATCTTAAGTGGTTAAATTAACTATAATGTTAGTTAAAATACGCATTAATATAAATATTATAAGTTAGTTATAATACGCATTAAATTATAAATATTATATGTTAGTTATAATACGCATTAAGTTATAAATAGGCCTTTGCTGTTATGTAGGTTGCCAGGATATTATTACAATCTCACTACACTAAATTCAGATAGACTATATTATGACGGTAATTTCTCAATCGGCTTACAATTTCACGGCCCATTCTTGTATCTCCGAATAAAATCGATGATTTCTTCTTCTGCGAAGCATTCTGCTACCCCGGGGGGGGGGGGGCGCTCTTTGTCTGTTAAATCAATCAAACTTCCGAACCTAACATCGCTCGTTTCGCACGCTCATTTATTTAATGTTATTACTACGCTTAGTGTTATGTAACTAGTGAGATTACAATGACACTAGTGAAATTGTAAGCAGTATGATACGGTTCACAATCTTTCGACAGTTTACAATCTCGCGAGATAGAAATACAATTTTACGGTGACATATACAACGCAGTTTGGATAACAATAGGTTTCTTTATATCTTTGAATCTTCACGAAAACCTCCCTAACATACATTTACACACCCACTCATAAAAACACCGGCAAATTGATATCCCGAGCAAAATGGTTTCTTGATGGAGGCGCCATCACTCAGCAGGTGCCGCGAAAAAATATTGAACCGAACCACTTAATATCTATAGATAGTGCCTACATCTGTCTGCTTCACGCCGGGTGGCCAGCATCAGGCCGTGTCTACACTGATGACACCTCGGACAAAGAAAAGTTGAATCCTCGATGATAAGTGTACTCTATTTTAGATAACACCCTAAATATGTGAGATGTTGTCGAGGGGTTTACAAATTGTGAATAAAAAATAATAAAAAAAAGTTGTAAAGCCACGGCCAACAACAAGCTTGTCCTAAAAAATGAGGATAGAAATGGAGTGCAATAGGAGTTGCAAGGATGCCGTCATCTGTGTCATCGAGAGTGAACAGATGTTATTTGAGTTTGTGTATACTGCAAAACGTCACCCACCTGCCATCAAGTGAGATGTAGTTAAACGCACCTAAATTTTTAATATTATTATTATTATTATTATTATTATTATAACAGCTCATATACGTCCCCACCGAGGGGCTCGAGCCTACCCTGAATCAGGGCGATTAGGCCTTAGTCGACCACGCGGGCCCAGTGCGGGTTGGTCGACTTCACACACAACCTGCGAGTTTCTTCGCAGGTGTGAGCAGGTTTCCTCACGATGTTTTCCTTCACCGTTAAAGCAATCGGTAAGTATATGTACGTAAGTTTTTGAAAAACTCATTGGTACATTGGCCGTCCAGATTTGAACCCGGTACCTCTGGTTAGATGGACCGAGTCGTTACCGGTTGAGCCACCGACGCTTCAAAGTATTAAAATTCTTGCAAAGAATGGCCTAAGAAGCTCAATGAATGAGTATGTCATAAAACTCGCCTAGGGTCTATTACCTAGAAAACATTAATCAACTGTCGAAACATACAGTATGAATAAGTAGATGAGTTCTGGCGCCTACCTAATCGCAAAACCTTTTGGCCCCACGTAACCCACTTACATAAAGTCCCCTCCACCTTAGCAATTTCCGGTGAGCTGGCAACCCCGAATGATATAGATTTATGACGTCACATCTTCTTTACCAATAACTGGCGCTAGGCTTGTGATAGAAGTACCTACCTACTTATATTACCTCAAAGTACTTATATCGAACCTAATAGGTACCTACCTCTCTTGTGACGTACTAACCAACCAATTATTTGGTGATTCCATTCAACCGCCTCCGTGGTGTAATGGTAACAACCATTGGCTTCACATCAGGAGGTCGCGGATTCGATACCCAGCAGCAGAGTCTAACTTTGAATGACTCAGTTTTGTTGCTGGAAGGGCATTTTTCTAAACCCGTCTAGCTAGCTACCACCATCTTATCTAAGTCTTGCCGCTAAGCATCAATGTTGACAGCATTGATGTGTTTCAACTCGTAGATAATTTATTCAGTTTAGCCAGCCGGTCGTTCCCAATTGCGTTGGGGAATCTCGCTAAGCCCGCTACCATCGTCATCATCGTAGTTTGGTGGAGGGCCAGGTTTAGGATTTTTATAGCCGCAGCGGGCCAAAGAAAACTTCCAATAGTAAAGTGGATTTTTAATAAAACAAAACAGTAATTTTTATTTACTTATGTAAGGAGGAAGAGTCACTTTTAAAAAAACTACCTAATGCGATGATTGTCTATATCTTTGTTCAACTTATGTGCCGCGGAATAAAGGTAGGTATCCTCGCACAATAACCTATAAAATAGATGGCTTAAAATTTAACTAGTTCGCGGGCCAGATGAAGTGTTTCGCGGGCCGAATGGTGGCCCGCGGGCCGTATGTTGGACAGGCTTGGTCTAGAGAATCCATACAGTCGTCCGAGAGAGCGACGTCACGTGCGGTGGCCGACGGGCGGGACGGGGGAGGTCGAGCCCCAGGTTTCGTAGTCAATCTCGAAACTAGGGCTTCCAATCCCGCATTGCATTGCGGGATCTCGGTATCGACGGGATCCACAATTTTCAAAGGTGCGGGATCCTGGTATAACGGGATCCCGCATTCTTGATAAGAGTGGTAAAAATAACAAGTCGACGAAGAAACTAGAGCGCCGACCGATGCATGCGCAGAACTCGATTTCTGTGTAAATTGTATGAGGGTAAACAGTTAGGTAGGTCAGTCAGTACCCGAGCGACAGCGCTCGCGAAAAGACGTCCCTGTATTGCTTATCAATCCCGCAAAATCCCGCGGATCCCGCACTTCCAATCCCGCATTTAGCGGGACCGAAAAATCATGCGGGATCTCGGTATTTCGGGATCTCGGTATACCGAGATTGGAAGCCCTACTCGAAACAATTCATACAACAGCTATGGACCGGCCTACGCGAACAGCGAATTTATGCCTACAGAAGGAGCGAATTTGCTTATTTTGTCTCAGTCGATCAGTATACTCAAAATTGGTTGAAGGTCAAAGTGAGTAAAATTTGTTATCTCATTCGACTTTCTATCTCAGTTATTGTCTACGTTTGTACGACTACACTAAAGCGATGTGAGTGTGTGTTTGCGTGTAGTTGTATTTGACTTATGTTTGATGTGATGAGATTAATGTATGGATATGGCCAGTCCATTATATTTGGTCGAAGCATTCAGGCGGCGTGGCGGCGACCCAGCCAATGAGCAGTTTACTAGTGATGTCGCATTTGACGCACACATCAAAGGCGTTGTACCACTGTAATTGTATTGTGACTGTATGGATACTCACGCTATGCCCCGAGAATCACCCGAGGGATTCTCGAGGTATACCTGCTCAGATAAAAAAAAACTGGCCAAGTGCGACTCGGGGTCACACAAACAGGGTTCCGCAGCAAAACTTTAACTACCAACAGAACAAGACCTCTCAGTACATACTTTTCTTTGGGTAATAGTGGTCTACTTATTCTGGATTTTAGTAATTTCATTTTTCCTTTGGGAATGGAAGGACTTTCTCGTAGATTTTCTTGTAATCTATGCATTCAACCTTATATATTATGTACTAATATTTTTTCAAGATTATAGGTCCAGTACTTTCGGATATAAAGGGGAAATTGTAATTTTTTGTCTATTTCCTTAAATAACTTCCATTCTAGTTATCTTAAAGTTTAAAAAAATGTACTTGAAATTTTCACAATAAGTAGGCCTTTTATTTGCTATGTAACACAATTTATTTTTAAAATCTTTTTAAAAAATTTCTATATACCCTTCAAATTTTAAAATATTTAAAATTCATTTATTTACGTTACATGTTCGTCTTTGGTCACTAACTTACATATGTGTACTAAATTTCAACTCAATCGGTCCAGTAGTTTCCGAGCAAACTGGCTGTGACAGACAGACAGACACACGAGTAATCCTATAATGGTTCCGTTTTTTAGGGTTCCGTACCCAAAGGGTAAAAACGGGACCCTATTACTAAGACTTCGCTGTCCGTCTGTCTGTCTGTCCCCTTGTCACTAGGTTGTACTTATTTCATGAACCGTGATAGCTAGACAGTTGAAATTTTCACAGATGATGTATTTCTGTTGCCGCTATAACAACCATTGCCTTTCAAGTATTATCGTGTGCTTTAGATGTCTATGTGTGCGCGTACAAAGTATACATGTTTGGATTGGTTTTGAACGGCTTCACATTTATGTGATGATGTTCTATCTGAACTTTTTTAAAAGGGTACCTACCTGTTGTTTATAGAACGTACCCCAGATAGGCCATCAGACAGGTCAGCTGCCCCATTTTAAAATACAGTAACTGCAAACTTTTTATACTTGACTTTTTTAAATATTATTGCATTTTTTATTATTTTTATGACTTAATTTGAAGTATCTTTTCAGAAAAATATTTTTTATTGAAGTATCATAATTCAGTTCATAATTCAATTTTTTTTATCAATTTAGCGAACAAAACTTTTTTCATAAAAGGCAAACTCTAAAAAATCTGAGATGAACTGTGATTTGAAATTGGGCAGCCGAGGTGTACGCCCGTCATTTCCGCAGATAAACTGGTTATTCTAGTTTGACACGATAAGGAAACTACATACATGTCACATGCTTTTCGTGTAACACATTACGTGACAGTCAGATAAGGAAGTGGATATAGAGGATCACTTTTGAAATTATTACGGTGAATTCTGTATGGTCAAGTTTTGTATGATTCGAGTATTCTACGACAGAGGTATCTTTAATGAAAATGATACAGAATAAGTTAATCTGTTTTTTTTAATGAATCGGTGTATTTTTTTTTGTTTACAATTGCAAAGCCCTTGGCATCATCTCGTTTCTGATTCGTTCCATCAGACAGGACGATATCATCATCATATAATCTCATATATACGTCCCCATCGAGGGGCTCGAGCCTACCCTGAATAAGGGCGATCGGGCCTTAGTCGACCACGCGGGCTCAGCGCGGGTTGGTCGACTTCACACACAACATTATCATCATCATCTTCATCATCTCATCATCATCATCATCATCTTCAGATGTATATGAGGTATAAAACAGTCGCGAGCAAATTAGTAAAATGCCTGTGGTCCAAGAGCTGCCACACGTGGTGTAAATATTAAAAGTAAGGTCTTTTATCAGTGCTTACAGGCTAAAGGTGATCCCATCAACCATTTATGGTCGAAGCCATCAATATACAGGGTGCAACAAAATTGGCGTAGAACCCGTTAACTGGGGGTTCTACTCATCATACTGAACAACTTTCCCTGAGGAACCTATGGTCAATTCTCAAAAAAATTACAAAATTGGTCAATCAGGTGATCGTTTTGTACGAAGAGTAAACATTTTTTTCGCGTTGTCAGCAAACTTATAGAACAAAAGTTGTTCAGTATGATGAGTAGAAGCCCCAGTTAACGGGACCTACACCAATTTTGTTACACCCTGTATATATTTTTTGTTTATCCAAAGATGGTACCTATGCCTTTGGCGTCATTTCACCTGATGGTAGTTTTAACATTTGATGCACAACGCATATAGCTATTAATTGTAAAACCGGTCCAAATGGGACGTTTCAGTCCAATAGTCTTCTAGTATTTAGAAAGAGATCAATCGTCAAATCCAACTCGGCTGGGCAGCGTTCGGGAAGCTTCGCAATATCTTCACGTCCCAAATGCCGCAGTGTCTTAAGGCCAAGGTCTTCGACCAGAGTGTGTGTCGGATGATGATATACGGAACTGAGACATGGCCGCTTACTTTGGGCCTCATAAGAAAACTCAAGGTCACCCAAAGGGAGCGTGCTATGCACGGAGTTTCTCTGCGTGATCGAATCAGAAACGAGGAGATCCGTAGGAGAACCAAAGTAACCGACATAGCTCTCAGAATTGCTAAACTTAAGTGGAAGTGGGTGGGGCACATAGCTCCTAGAACAGATGGCCGATAGGGCAGTAAAGTTCTCGAGTGGCAACCGCGCACCGGAAAACATGGCGTAGGAAGGTGGACTGATGACCTGGTGAAGGTCGCGGGAAGCCGCTGGATGCGGGCAGCGCAGAACCGGTCTTCGTGGAAATCCTTGAGGCAGGCCTATGTCCAACAGTGGACGTCCTTTGGCTGATATGTTGATGATTGAGTGTGTGTCGGATGATGATATACGGAACTGAGACATGGCCGCTTACTTTGGGCCTCATAAGAAAACTCAAGGTCACCCAAAGGGAGCGTGCTATGCACGGAGTTTCTCTGCGTGATCGAATCAGAAACGAGGAGATCCGTAGGAGAACCAAAGTAACCGACATAGCTCTCAGAATTGCTAAACTTAAGTGGAAGTGGGTGGGGCACATAGCTCCTAGAACAGATGGCCGATAGGGCAGTAAAGTTCTCGAGTGGCAACCGCGCACCGGAAAACATGGCGTAGGAAGGTGGACTGATGACCTGGTGAAGGTCGCGGGAAGCCGCTGGATGCGGGCAGCGCAGAACCGGTCTTCGTGGAAATCCTTGAGACAGGCCTATGTCCAACAGTGGACGTCCTTTGGCTGATATGTTGATGATTGAGCAAGTAACAGTTAGGTTTGACAGGCAGATATAACAAGTTTCCCTGGATAGATATTGACAGGACTACCACCAGTCTGCAGTCACTGGAGTGCTCTACTTTGGATACATCTGTGGCGGTTCTTGGACCACTTTTGCCCACTATAACTTAACATGTGTTTCTTAGAATTTATAAGACAACCTTCCTTTTTTTCGAAACTTATAAGATTTTAGCAGCAAAGAGCATATGTATTCAGTGGCACAGTTGCTATTAGTAGAAATAACTTTAGGAATTAATTAAAAATTAAAAACCCGACTGCTTAAAAACGGAAGCCCTCTTTTTTGTACCGTCAGATAAAAATGTAGACATAGACATAGACATAGACATCATTTATTATTAATATACATTACACGTCAAGAAATTAAAGAAAAAATAAAAAAAATATTAGATTAAATTACATAAAAATGTCAATTTAAATATAGCAATAACTAAGGTATGTTATTTAAATAAAGAAAATAAAATATACAAAATAGTAATATTTTGTCACTAATTAGTGTTAATAGTCAAAAACTCATTATGACTGTAGAAAGACTGCTCGACGAGCCATTTTTTGAGTTTCCTCTTAAAAATAGAATTGCTCGGAGCTTCAGTAACATCGGCAGGTAGTCGGTTGTATATGGACGGGCCCATGACATGCGTTGTTCGGGATAACTTTTCCAATCTCCTCGGAACAGCAGCTAGCTTATTACCATGCCTAGTATTGTATTGGTGTCCTTCACCACGCGTCACGTACATGTCAAGATTCTCCCTGACATACAAGGCTACCTGGTGTATCAGCATACTCGGATCCTATGTCACTCACGGGATTAAGACGAATCTAACGACACCTCTCACTTTAAAATCCATCAAGCCGTGCAAGCTAAAGAGCGAACCAAATAATTAAATGACCTATTTTTTTGGCTAATCGAGTCTAAATGTATTCTATATCTATCACTTACGGGATCGAGAAGAATCTAACGACACCTCGCACTCCAAAATCCATCAAGCCGTGCAAGTTAAAGAGCGAACCAAATAATTAAATGACCTCTTTTTTTGGCTAATCGAGTCTAAATGTATTCTATATCTATCACTCACGGGATCAAGACGAATCTAACGACACCTCGCACTCCAAAATCCATCAAGCCGTGCAAGCTAAAGAGCGAACCAAATAATTAAATGACCTCTTTTTTTGGCTAATCGAGTCTAAATGTATTCTATATCTATCACTCACGGGATCAAGACGAATCTAACAACACCTCGCACCCCAAAATCCATCAAGCCGTGCAAGCTAAAGAGCGAACCAAATAATTAAATGACCTCTTTTTTTGGCTTATCGAGTCTAAATGTATTCTATATCTATCACTGACTCAATGACTGATTCGGTGGCTCAGTGGTTAGTGCCCTTGACTACTGATCCGAGGGTTGTGGGTTCGATCCCCACCCAGGGCAAGCATTTGTGTGATGAGCAGATTTGTTTGCTCTGTGTCTGGGTGTTAAATATCTATATATGTATGTATTTAAAACGTATATAAGTATAAATATCAGTCTCTGGTAACCCATAACACAGGGAATCCTACTTTCGGGCCAGATGACCATATTGTGTGATTTGTCCCAGAATATTTATTTATTTATTTATCACTCACGGGATCAAGACGAATCTAACGACACCTCGCAATACAAAATCCATTAAGCCGTTTTAAGGCTACAGAGCGTGCCAAAGAAAGAAACAACATAAATGAATATACATGCATACATACACTCGAAAAACATAACCCTCCTTCTGCGCAGACGTCTCGTAAAAAGTAAATTAAATAAAAAATAAAATAATAAATATTCTGGGACAAATCACACATGGTCATCTGGCCCCAAAGTAGGATTCCCTGTGTTATGGGAACCAGAGACTGATATACATACTTATATACGTTTAAATACATACATATATAGATATTTAACACCCAGACGCAGAGCAAACAAATCTGCTCATCACACAAATGTTTGCCCTGGGTGGGGATCGAACCCACGACTCCCGGATCAGTAGTCAGGAGCACTAACCACCGAGCCACCGAGTCAGTCAAATTAATAACATATTTAATCACTTACAGATTAACCACCTCCGTAGCTCAGAGGCAAAGTTCACTGGCTTTACACAGGAGGTCGCGGGTTCGATTCAAATGTAGGTAAGACTCGGTTTGGTTGGTGGTAGGGCATTTTCTAAGCCCGCCTGGCTAGCTACCACAATCTTATCTTAGTCTTGCCGCCAAATATTAATGTTGATATCAGTGGTGTGTTCCGGCATGAAGATAAGATAGCCAGTTCCTCATTGCGTTGGGAAATCTTGGTAAGCCCGCTTCCATCTTCGGCAACATCCGTCACTTACCACCAGGTGAGATGTTGTCAAGGGTTTACCAATGGTTAATAAAAAAAAAGACTTAAAAAAAATCACTTGAGTAATGTAGAAGCTCAAAAATAATGAAGTTCGTAACGGGGACGCTAGACACTTAGGTACATGCTTTGCGAATAGTACTTAGTTGTGAAGTGTCTATGTTGCTAATGTCACAGTATTACGTAATAGGCCGCTATATTGTAATACTGTGCTAATGTAGACAACACAAAGTTGATTATACAGTACAGCGGAGTGCTAAAGTGCATATTATTGTACCTACTAAATTTCGAACTATTACCTAGGTGAAGAGTGAAGAATATTTAAAAAAAGTATACATATAGCTTTTGACGTGAATACGTCTTTAAAATTACCTACATAGGGATGCAATCCAAAAAAACGAATGATAACAAAATCGGGGGATACAGTTTAGTGTTGTAGCTACATATCTATCATCTCCATCCAAATTTCGTTTACACCACTTGATAGCTAAAGAATTAAAGAATTTATTACGCTAAGTAAGGACTGTAACACATCGCGCGCGGGGAAGGGGGCAGCCCCGCCATTTTGAAGGTCATTTTACTTCCATGAAGTATTCACGTAAAACAAAAGGTCGTGTCCATGACACAGCCACACCCCATTTTTTTAGGCCCATTTTTTTAGGCACATTTGGTTAGCCCTTGGCATCGTATCACCTGGTGGTAAGTGACGATGATGCCGAAGATGGAAGTATAGTATACTAGCTGTTTCCCGCGGCTTCACCCGCGGCGTGGACAACGTTTCTATGACTTTTCGAGGGTGCGCAGTGCGCGAGTCGCAAGCAGCTCGCGAGCGTGAAAAAAGTAGCCTATGTGTTAATCCAGGTCCTGATCTGTCTACCTACCAAATTTCAGCCAGATCCGTTCAGTAGTTTTTGCGTGAAAGAGTAACAAACATACATCCATACATTCTTACAAACTTTCGCCTTTATAATATTAAGTAGAATAGGATATAGTATCACGACTCTCCCTATACTGTGGCTTTATAATATCGCTTAGTCTTGTAAAATTAAAAAACATTATAATTTTTGCTGAAAATTGACACTGTTTATTAACTGAATCACACTAAATACGTTAAAAAAAACGATTTCAATCGCTGCAACCAATTATTGTTTTTGTAAATATATCTAAGTAGAACTTAAACGAATTTAATAAAATTAATATAAAAAAGAATCATCAAAATAAGTCGACAATCGCCGAAAAAATCGCGTTACATACATCCAAAAAAAAATCCGAAAAAAGTCGATTGATAACGATGGATTTTTTTTAAGAAATCGAATCTCATTGCAGTTGTGTAAACGATTATCACTCTTATAGGATTGGTACCGACCACAGATCGATTTTTGAACGACTTCCAGGGGTCCGATTGAGCTGAAATTTGGAATGAAGCCGTATTTCCGGTGATAATAGATCCTTTTAGTATTTTGAAGTTGATCTGATGATGAAATTTGGAGGCGGAATCATGGTCCCAGATTCGTCTTTTATTTTCAAAAGAATCGTAGGAAATACAGCCTTTTTTGAATTTGGAACCAAGTATTTATATTCTTTTGAGCACTCGGCTTTTGAGCATAAAAACTCTTTTCAAATGAAAGCTTGTACCAAAAAGCTTTTAGGTTTTTCGAAAATTATTTTTTACATTGTGATGGATGACCTAACAGAAGGTCTGAACTAAGAATAAATCGAAGAAAAGGCAAGGGTTGTAAAAGCAGAAAAGATTTAGAGCACCCCTTCTATCGAAATGTATTTACGATTCACCCCTCGCACATAACCCATCTACGATGAAAAAATGGTTGCTTCTCTCGTAAGTTTTGTAAGTTCTTATTCAGAGTTTTATTTTATTAAGTAATGGTGCTTAAGTACATAGATAGATAGTGTTGATCGTTACATTTCATTCCACGTGTTTAAGCGCTTTGCGTTTGAGTGATGAAATTCACCAAATATACTTATATGAAGATACTTTTTATCTTTATTATATGTAAAAATTAATCTCTATTTCTTGGCTAGACCGATTTCGCTTATTCTTTTTTTGTTGAGTTCGTTATTGTCAGGAGAAGGTTCTCATGTAGTGTAGGGTAGGATAGGGTAGGGTAGTGTAGTGTAGGGTAAGGTAGGGTAAGGTAGGGTAAAGTAGGGTAGTGTACGGTAGAGTAGGGTGTGTAGTGTAGAGTAAGTTTGTACGAACTTCGCCGGGACAGCTATCATAACATAATAAAGTTGTTGGATAAAGTAGGTACCTAAAGTAGAGGTTTATCAGTGTGGCAACACAAATAATGGGAACTTAAAATGTATGTGTTGGTATCATTGGGGAAATAAAGAACATGGACGATAACAGTGGCTTTTTTTATAATTTGAATATAAAACAGAAGTACCTACCTATGTATAACGTAATTAAAATTTTGATCACCCTTGAAAAGTTAGTATTTATCCAATTTTGATAAATTGGGTGAAAGTACTTTCAGGGAGTTACACCCGAACCATCCCGAACGGAGTTATAGAAATATGTTGAAGGATAAAACATTTTTACAAAAAAATGACAATGAAATAGGTTTCTTTTAATTAAAATTTGTTATAAATTTTAATCACTTTTACTGCTGGACGAATCTTGAGAATCTTCGCCTATTATTTAAATACTAAACCAGAATCACGGATTCGTGTAACGTCGGCGGCTCCTTTGACGCAAACTTTTGACGCGCACCGGCAGCAGCGAGCGGCATTTATGAAAGAAGCAGCTAATTCAGCGAACGAACTTTACCAACTAGGAGACTTAACCTATCAATAAAAAAAAATCTGGAGTGGTTAGGTTAGTGAGTGCCGACAGAAGTGAAACCTTTTTCCTTACATTTCATAAGTTTTGACGTATTGTATTGCATCTTATCGTACAGTATTGTATCGTACCGTATCGTATGTTAAGTATGGTAACAGGTAACGGTAAGGGTGTCGCGAGTACAATGGTTTTTCCCATCTTAAATACAATTTTAAAAATTTCGGTAACAGGTATAAGTAAGGGTGTCGCGAGAAAAATGGTTTTTTCCCATCTCAAATACAGATACAGTTTTACACGTTTCAGTAACAGGTAACAGGCAACGGTAAGGTATTACGAGTTAAATGGTTTTTTGTCATCTTAAATACAGTTTTATAAGTTTTGTTCGTGGTGCCCAACGCGCCTTAAGAAGTTTTCACTTAAAAACAACATTATTATCAAATCACATTACTACTGCGTTATACACACAAAAAAATACAGTTGAATTGAAAAACTCTTCCTTTTTGAAATCTGTTCAATATCGTTTACTGAAAGTCGAATTTGTATGGGATCCAAACGCCGTATTTGTGACAAGGTATGGGAAGTGTATGAGCGAAGTGACAAGAAACGGCGAGCCCGAAAGAAACGAGATCGAGATACGATAGGTACCTCTAAGAAAGCCGTAAGGGGATGCTAAATAAAGAAAAACTTCAGAATCGGAATAAAAAAAAAATATTAAAGAAAGCGTCAACAAACGTTTCAAGATTCGCAGAACTTTTTAAATTAGAGGTTTTAAAACTGACATATGTATGTGTGTATGTATGAATGTGTATATGTATGAATGTGTATATGTATGTATGTGTGTATGTTTGTATGTATGTACGTGTGTGTTGTGTATTTTCTCGAGTGGCGATCACGGGCCGGGAGACTTAGGGCAGGCAGGCTTCTCAATAGTGGACCAGCGACTTGGTGAATGGCGCGGGAAGCTGCTGGAAATCCTTGTATAGACCTACCTATATTCAACAGTGTTGTAATGTTCACATCAGCTCATATATACGTCCCCACCGAAGGGCTGGAGCCTACCCTGAATTAGGGCGATCGGGCCTTAGTCGACCACGCGGGCCCAGTGCGGGTTGGTCAACTTCACACACAACCTTCAAGTTTCTTCGCAGATGTGTGCAGGTTTACTTACGATGTTTTTCTTCACCGTAAGAGCCTCGGATAAACGTACATATGAGATGGAAATTCGAAAACACATTGGTACGTGGCAGGACTAATAATTTTCATATTTTTTTTATTTATTTTGTCTGTCTATCTATCAATAGGCTTACTTTAAATGATAGGTATAGAAACTGCAAGTGATCTTCATGCCTTGAAAATGAAATAGCTGCTTCTTCGCATCCTTTTAACCGCCTCCGTGGCGTAATAGTCGGTCCATTGACTTCACACCAGGCGGTCGCGCGTTCGATTCCCGACGGGGTCAACTTTGTAAGACTCGGTTTTATTGGTGGTAGAGCATTTGCATAGCCCGCCTGGCTAGCTACCATCATCTTATCTCAGTATTGCCGCCAAACATCAGTGTTAACAGCATTGACGTGTTCCGGCTTGAAGATAAGATGGCCAGAACTACATTGCGTCGGAGAATGTTGGTAAGCCCACTTCCATCTTGGGCATTATCGTCACTTACCATCAGGTGAGATGATGCCAATTGTGGATAAAAAAATATATTTCCCGGGTCAGTCAAGATATTGTGAGATGAGCCCCGCTCCGAGGTCCTCCAGGTTACTATTATTGTAGCGCCATCTAATCTGTAACTCAATTACAGTTATCTCGTTGGCATCAAGGAGACCCCACAACGACTGGTCCTGCGCTGCCCACATCCAGCGGCTTCCCTTGACCATCTCCAGGTCTTCGGTTGACTACACTACGTGTTTCGGTGCGCGGTTGCCACTCAGGAACTTTACTGCCACAACGGCAATCTGTTCAAACTAGACATATAGTTTAGTCACAGTATTACGATATGGCTTACCAAACTCGCGGAGTATGCTCCGCCGCCCGCTGCTCCGCAAGTGGGCCTTCCGTTGCTCTGCGTAAGTACTGTTCGTTGCACTACTGTAAGCCGCTATATTGTAATACTGTGGTTTAGTACTTATATGCAATGTCTCGTGAGGGGCTCGTCCACTTTGAAGCTGCATTTACCCCGTATATAATATTATATATATAATATTTTAACTGTTGCTAGTCAATTTATATATGAAAACATCATGTACGTTCGTAAGAATTTTCATTTATTTACTAAAAAACAGTGACGGGCATAATTTGAATTTAAGAAATGTAAATAAAATAGATATAGCCTTTTCGAGACTGAGTAAGGTTAAAAAGTCATTTGTGGGGCAGTGTATAAGATTCTACAATAAAATTCCAGAAAATGTAACTAGTTTGTCAGAGAATAAATTCAAGACTCATGTCAAAAAATGCTTGTGCTCTAGAGGATATTATAAAATAATTGATTATGTAAATGACAAATATATAAATGTTGATTCTATAACAAATACTATTACCTGAGACTGTAACCTGAATCATGACATTATTTGTAATATACCATTTTTTTTTGTTTTGACTATTTAAAAGTGTGTGTAAACACCTATTTGAAATAAATTGTTTTGAATTTTGAATTTTTTGAATTTTGCGCTGCGTACACAGCTTACAATTACCAGGATCGATTTGCCAGTCGTTCCCCGCCCGCGTCACACTAAAGACTCAACGCGAAAGACATAACCTTTCTTTCTATAAATCAACTTATTTAATTTCATATAATATCGGACACTCGTGAACTTTTTTTTTACTCACAATTGACAAAATCCATGTAGTGACCGTGTTATGTTATGGTGAGTCAACATGCGTGATTGACGTGACCATGCATGTAGCATTAAGCTACGACCGGTGCCTAGGACCCTACAAATAGCAGACTGGTAAAATTTTAAATTACGAGCCGTGTAACCCTTCTTAAGCCTCGCAAACAAGCCAAGATTGTACACGAAGCAGTTAAGGCCCAATAAAAAAGATTGCTCCCGGAAATCCGCCGCAACTCCATCTAACTTGATACGTTTGATGCCACTGTGTTCTAGTGATATGTCCCGCCGTCCGCCTTCCCTTGCTACTAAGGATAATTAATATAATTTCCTCGGTATTAAAGTGATCGATTGTTTGTAAAAGAGACTATTAATGAAAAGTTTTATGTATTTAAAAGGGAAAATAAATTAATGTTCAATGCACCATTGTGCTTCGTTCATGGATCTAAAAGAAATTTATAATAATAAAAATACCTATTTGAAATCGAGTACTTAGCCCACACGACTAAAATTAAGGGACTACGTAGATATGCATAAAACGCTGTTATGTACACTGTATTCAAAAATAAACTTAGATAATTACACTTAAGGCTGTCTTTAGTTAAAACAACAGCCTCGGGCAGTTAAAAGTATATAACGAAGAACTGTCTTCTCACCCAAATAAGACAATTTCATCTCAGGAACAATGCGTATTAACGCGGCACTCCAGCATGAGTTTACAATAGTTTTACAGAATAACTGCAACATGTTTTTAATGAATTAGGGTATTTTCGCTTATAAAAATATTATTCAACAAATAACATGCCTTCTAGAATGATTTTGATGATTCTTTTTTCGTTTCAAAGAAGATATTCCAAGGGTGGTACCATGATGATAAAAAAACCAGAATCTGATGATGGGATCCCAGGGAAATCGAGGGCAACCCTCAAATTTTATAGGCTAGTATTACGTGTTTCATACGTTTTCTAAAGCTATTAAAGTATTTGCATTTGGCAGTCATAATCTCATGATGATGAGCTGATTAAGAAAGATACAGCTCATTAACGGGTATGAGTTAGTGAATAATACTTTAAATATAGATAGATACGTAGGTACGCATAGACCGATAGTTGTATTCTTTTGGGTTATTCAGATGAGCTGATGATGGAAGATTTAACTCTCATACTGCTGAGATGATGATGGAAGCCACAGGACTCTGTATCTTTTAATGAAACACATGCATTATGATTTGATGATTCCTATTGGCGAGTAGGTGATTGGGATTAACGTTATTAGATAGACAGCATTATCACTAAATATAAAGAAAATAAAAAAAAGTTTAAAAAAAACTGAAAAACGATTTCAAAATATACTCAAAACTATGAAATAATATTATTATACTTAAATACACGGCACTAACCAACAATAACGAAATCAAAGGTGGATACGAATTAAATTAGGGGCTTAATTTTTTTTGAGGTCGGTGTCAGCAAACCATTGAATCTAAAACATTTGATACGTAAGTAGTTGTGTGCTGACACCGAACTCAAAAAAATTTAAGCCCCTAATTTAATTCGTACCCACCTTTGATTTCGTTATTGTTGGTTAATGTTGTGTATTTAAGTATAATAATAATATTTCATACTTTTGAGTAAATTTCATTTTAAAGTCGTTTTTCAGTTTTTTCAAACTTTTTTTACATTTATTAAAATCACAATATCTTCATACTTATGTAACACGAATAATTTTAAAATAAAATAACGTTCTCGACAGATTGTTTTGACTAAGTGGAAAATATTAGCATAGCTTATTTTGAGTGCCTATATATTATGATGACTTCCTTACTTTCTTATTCTTTTGTTTAATAATTAGGTACCTAAAGTAAGAACGTCTACCCATTTTCCTATTTCAAGTCCTTCATAAATAAATATTTACGAAGATGACTCATGGCATTACGGGAACAATTAGTGTTAGTGTACAGTAGAATAATTCAATGGGGATAAACTTTACTAACGCGAACCATCAACTGAACTCCAGCTCAGCCGATAAAACTTCGCTAACTCCCCCCATTGCTTGTTGGAGCGATGACTTTTTGACGTGTTTAAGTAAGGTATGGGTATAGGCATGAGGTTTTCACTTTCGAGCGACCGAGCGAGCGCAGTAAAAAAAGTTTTACCGTCGTGTTTTCTTTTTTACCATAAATGTGTTCTGTATCTTTAGTAGGTATTAATAAAAAAAAACTTCAGCTCATCCATCCGCCAAACGATCCGTCTGCGTTCGTTCCCTAGACATAAAATTTTGAAATTAAGAGGTTTGATAACTTGTCGATAGATTCTGAGCAGTTTCTATTGGCATTTAAGGATATTTGCCATATCACAGTAAAATCATTTATTCGCAGGAAACATGGTGGTTAAGATAAACAAATATATATATAAGGCATATCATGTCTCGCTTATAAAAATAAGCATGCAAAACAGTGTCTGTGCAGGTAGATATAAATAAAATTGTTAACAATATTGTCAGTTCGAATAATAAAGTTATTACATAGCTTCGGTTACATTATTGCAAGAATTCTTTCACATTATAATAGTTTTTATCGTTAAGCCATTTGTACAATTTTGTCTTGAATATTTTAATAGGGAAATCTTTAATATTATTGGGAAGTTTAGATGTTTATGTATGTCATGTACTATAGATGTTTATGTATGTCATGTACTATAGATCGCATCGACTATGATCGAAAACTCCTCAATTGTAAACTGACCTATTTAACGATACCCCATATGATAGGGTACGTCAACAAAATAGACAGATGTACGGGTAGACAGACGGATGGACAGACAGATATGGCGAATTTACAAGGGTTCCTTTTTGACTACTGAACCGAACTGAACCCTAAAAAATCTAAACTTTTACCTAAAACAGACGGTTTTAAAATTACAAACGTAAAATCAGCAACTATTTTAAACAAAACCAGGTAGACAGTTTTAACTTCCATCAGTGACAGAGATAAGGGAGCTACTTAGTTGATTAAGGCATTCCAACAGCGACACACGGCGACACGACTTGCTACATTTTAAGCTGGGCGGAACTATTTGTGGCCGATGTAGGTCAGTTCTTCATGTGGGCCGAGCTCTGGGCTGAGCTTGGTGGAGCTGGTTATGTTACTACCAATGTTAGTGACGGCAAAGTAATGTTCCGTAGTCTTTTAAACAAAATGTATATTATGTCTTTACCTATGAAATTACTGATATATAAAAAAGTTTAAAGATGAAAATTAATATTAAGAACAAGAGTTATTAAAACAAAATTTATTCTCAAAATAGCATTAGACAATTTGAAATTAAATGGTGGTAAACATATGCCTATTATTTAGATATTTTGACAGCACGGTGGCTTTAACCCCATGAAATCGGGTTTTATTCACCTGAAATATCGCCTTTACTGAGGCAAAAATACACATTTTTAATTTTAAAGCTCTAGAGTTCTTGCAGCAGTTTCTTCGCTACTAATGTCGTATTTAACCCCGCATAAGATTTCGTCACTTTCAGAACTTTTTTTAATAAATAACTAGTCTAAAAAATTGCCCCATCTGATTATTTAGAAAACGCCTTCTTTCCATTCAATGGTACATAGCTCAGGGGATTGGAACATGAAAGAAATGCCACTAGTTACTAATAAAAGACCATAAGTAGTGTCACCATAAGGTCAAAATTAAAAAACAAAAACTTTTTCATTTTCATTAAAAATAAAGGTCATTGGGCAGCATAGTATGAAACCTATACCCACGGCCTACAGAAAAAAAATTAGGTAGGATGTTTAGATAAACGTCTCTAGTTCACGAATATATATGTCGCATTAACGTAGTTAATGGGATTCAAGCCAAAAGCTTAAAAAAGAAAAATATAATATTAAGGTTAAAACTTTCGTGTTAGCAACGTGACAGAACGTCCTTAAACGTTCTTGAGGTAAAAAAAATGGATGAAGCCTCTTGCTAGTGAAGAGCAGAGTTGAAAAAATCGAAGGAGCCTCTTGCTAGTGAGGAGCAGAGTTGAAAAAATAGATGGAGCCTCTTCAACTCTGCTTTTCACTAGCAAGAGGCTTCATCGATTTTTTTAACTCTGGTCTTCACTAGCAAGAGGCTTCATCCATTTTTTCAACTCTGCTTTTTACTAGCAAGAGGCTCCATCTATTTTTTCAACTCTGCTCCTCCCTAGCAAGAGGCTCCATCGATTTTTTCAACTTTGCTTTTCACTAGCAAGAGGCTCCATCGATTTGTGCTTCACTAAAATTGTTTTATTTACGCATTTATATTTTTTTTTTTACATTTTATTCCTATGGTTTAAAAAAAAAACTATTTGTAATGAAATGTGGGTTAATACTTAACAATTTAAAACTAATTTGGTTTTTGTAGGATAACTTTAGTTAACCGGGTCAGATTTTGCCCAATGACCTTTCAAAAACTAAATCGGCAATTTCATAGGTAAAGACATATTATTTAAAAAACAAAATTATTAAAGTAGTTGGTAAAAGAACATATTGTAAGGAAAATATATGAAGTACTAGCTGTTTCCCGCGGTTTCACCCGCGTGGACAACGTTTCTATGACTTTTCGAGGGTGCGCAGTGCGCGAGCCGCATGCGGCTCGCGAGCGTGGTAAAAAGTAGCCTATGTTTGAATGCAGGTCCTAATCTGTCTACCTACCAAATTTCAGCCAAATCCGTTCAGTAGTTTTTGCGGGAAAGCGTAACAGACAGACAGAGTTACTTTCACATTTATAATATTATTAGTAGGGATAAACATTCTACAAATCCAACTACGAAACCTAAAAAAACTGCTTAATCGTGACAGTTTTCCTTTGAAATCCCTATCCCTACTAATATTATAAATGCGAAAGTAACTCTGTCTGTCTGTTACGCTTTCCCGCAAAACCTACTGAACGGATTTGGCTGAAATTTGGTAGGTAGACAGATTAGGACCTGGATTAAGACATAGGCTACTTTTTACCACGCTCGCGAGCCGCTTGCGGCTCGCGCACTGCGCACCCTCGAAAAGTCATAGAAACGTGGTCCACGCGGGTATGAAGCCGCGGGAAACAGCTAGTTGATTATATTTCCTACTATCCCTACTAATATAATATTATAAATGCGAAAGTAACTCTGTCTGTCTGTTACGCTTTCCCACAAAAACTACTAAACGGATTTGGCTGAAATTTGGTAGGTAGACAGATTAGGACCTGGATTAAGACATAGGCTACTGTTTACCACGCGCGCGAGCCGTTAACCCCTTCGGCCGTCTACAGAACCGGAGTTTCGGAACTGGTTCCGTACGAGGTAAGCACTAAAATAATAAAAATAATGCGAGTTTAAAGCCTGTGAGGATGCTGTCCGACATCCGTAATCCAATTTTTTTTAAAGTATTATTTTAACTAGCTTTTGCCAGCGGCTTCGCTCGCGTTAACATAGTTACTATGACTGTATTCGAGGGTGCGCAGTGCGGAAGTAAAAAAATAATCCCTATATGTTAACCCAGGTCAAAGTATATATATTAGTACCCAGGTCCCAATCTGTCTACCTACCAAATTTAATCCAGATCCGTTTATCTGTTGTGGCTTGAAAGAGTAACAAACATTTTATCCATACATCCAACTTTCACGTTTATAATTTTAGTAAAGAATTGTTTAGTGTTTTTGTCATGAATATGATTCATGAGTTCATGACCCTATCTTTGGATAGTTTGTTTAAGGCATTGGGCAGGGTATACACCCTCTCTTAGGAATAGCTGTTGATTTTCGTCTTCTGATTCACTTCCTAAAATGAATCCCTCGCCTTACCAGGCCCCCGACACTCGGTCGAGCAAGCGAGATAAGTACCTACACATTAGCGCATCCTACAGGCCGCGCTCCGCTCGTCACAGCGCTAGAACGCCGTACAGTCGGTAGAACGCCGTACAGTCGCCGCCGCAACTCGCGCGCCGCCCGTGTACGCAGTTATAACAGCTAAATCGAGCCCCTTAATACTCATGTTTCCGTGTATTGTCTGATAGTGGGAAGGAGTAGGTGAATAAATGCGTAGGTATTTTCGTTTTATAAAGAAGTGCAGTATCTGTTACGAAGTAACTGTGGCCTTAACGTCACCCTGTATATTGATAACCTCTATTTTCGAAGAAGCACGATATATCAGAGCCACCCTCGCCCTCGCCTCCGTCGAAACGTGACACAAGCCACACCGTGTCGCCCCGTCGTCGCCGCGTCGTCGCATGTAACAACTCGCGACGGGCGCCGCGCCGGCGGCGGTGAAGCCAAAAACGCGATACATTTGTCTTGACGAGCCTTCCGCCGCGGCGTCGCCGGCACGACTCTTCGAGTCAAACTCAAATGAGTCACGAAACTTTGGATGTGACATATTGACTTGTAAAAAACGCGATACATTTGTCTTGACGAGCCTTCCGCCACGGCGTCGCCGGCACGACTCTTCGAGTCAAACTCAAATGAGTCACGAAACTTTGGATGTGACATATTGACTTGTAAAAAACGCGATACATTTGTCTTGACGAGCCTTCCGCCACGGCGTCGCCGGCACGACTCTTCGAGTCAAACTCAAATGAGTCCCGAAACTTTGGATGTGACATATTGACTTGTAAAAAACGCGATACATTTGTCTTGACGAGCCTTCCGCCACGGCGTCGCCGGCACGACTCTTCGAGTCAAACTCAAATGAGTCACGAAACTTTGGATATGACATATTGACTTGTAAAAAACGCGATACATTTGTCTTGACGAGCCTTCCGCCACGGCGTCGCCGGCACGACTCTTCGAGTCAAACTCAAATGAGTCACGAAACTTTGGATGTGACATATTGACTTGTAAAAAACGCGATACATTTGTCTTGACGCGCCTTCCGCCGCGGCGTCGCCGGCACGACTCTTCGAGTCAAACTCAAAAGAGTCACGAAACTTTGGATGTGACATATTGACTTGTAAATAAGCGAAGATATTGACAGTAAGATGAAGGATACTTATTAGGAACATTTTGCCATTGGGGCAGTAAAGATCTCTAGTGGCGACCGCGCACCGGTAAACGTAGCGTAGGCAGGCCTCTCACGCGGTGGACTGACGACCTAGTGAAGATCGCGGGAAGCCGCTAGATGTGGGCAGCACAGGACCGGTCGTCATGGAAATCCTTGGGGAGGCCTTTGTCCAGCAGTGGACGGTTTTCAGCTGATATGATGAAAGCAACTTATGAAGACCAGCCATACCGTGCACGGTGTGAGAAAAAAATGTTGACTTGCTTTTGTCGTGTCTTTGGGCTCAGACGGGGCGTATTTTACAATAAGTTGTGTCACGAAAATTGCGTACTTATGGCGGCTGAGATCTGAGTATGAGTACAGCGAGATACAGCAAGGTGAGGTATATCGCATTAAAGTAAGTTCTTCCGAATTGCCCAAACAAAATACCCTAGGGTCACACCCCGAACACTTTATACAACGGGCAAGAAATAACATTTCTAAAAACAAATAAAGGAGCAAAAAAAACACGGCTAAATCCTATACGTTCAAGAATTAAACTATAACCAATCGCAATCAATCCGGGTGACGAGGGGATGAGGTCGCAATCTAAAGAGCGGGAGGGATTACTAATTTAATTTATATACTTTGCTAGGGTTGCACCTTCAAAATGGGAGACCCTTAAAAGTTTCGAAATTCTGCTACGCATATAAATACTGAAATACTGTTAGGATCGATTAGAAATTTGTGTTTTGTAACTTACATTTAAGTTTAGCATCAAATTTACAGTAGCTACGACACAGCCCATCCATTTTTTTCTCATATTTTTAGACGAGAGACGAAATAATGCGCCATAAAAATATGTTCCGATGTGAATGGTTCGCTAACATGGCGAAGATCCTACCAGCTGCCCGATGGGCGTCGCTGGGCACTGCTGTGTGAGACTGCCCAGGGACCATGAAGAGCTAGAATATACCCACGATAACTATGCATATGATATTAACTGGCCACCATAAAAATCCTTACTAATGTTATAAATTTGAAAATGGGTTTGTTTGTTACCTTTTCACGCTTCAATACCAAGACTAATCTTGATGAAATTTGGCAGGCAGGTAGCCTGTGTCACTGAAAAGTATAGTACGATGCAGTTCCTGAAGGAACTGAAAAACTACTCTTTTTTGGTTAATTTCTTTAACATCGCAACGGAACGTAAGGGTAAAAGAGTTGTGTTTTTTGCACAGAGATGATTGAGGGAGTGGGAAATGACATAATTACTAATTAGTATATCCTGACATAGTTCCCGAAAGACCGGGGGAAAACTCATTTTCACGCTCGAGCACGTCGGCGTTGCAACGGAGCAACGGATTGAAGTGTTTTTTTTGTATAGAATTGGTTGAGGGGGTGGAAAGTGACATAGATTGCTAATATGAATAGCCTGGTATAGATCCTGAGGGATCTAGAGAAAACCCATAGCGGCTCGCGCACCACTCACCCTCAATAAGAGTCATAAAAACGATTTCCACGCGGTGAACTCGGTAGACTGCTCTGGAGAGAGCACACGGTAAATGAAATTAATTTTTATAAAAAAATCATGCTGTTTGTTTTGAGCAGTCTACCGAGTTACCGAGGATCAGCAGGATGTGATCTTCTACTCATTTGTAGCCAGGGAACTAACCTAATGACTGCATCTCGTAGTTTTCTTGCTTTTCTTGGTCTAAAAAAAATAATCGTGGCTTTTTGAACGACCTCTCTGTATGAAAATGTACTGTGAAAACTTAAGTGGCCGATATTTTGTTTTAAGTAGTAAACAGGTGTAAAAAAAATTGGTGTAGTACCCGTTAACTAAGGATTCTACTCATCATACTGATCAACATTCCCCAAGGAACCCATACACTATTCCCAAAAAAAAAATTGGACCCTCCATAATAAAATGCACAAAACTGGTCGATCAACTGATCGATTTGTATGAAGATTTTTTTTTGCGATTTCAGCAAAGTCGTAGAATGCTAAGTACATGCCCTAGCTAACGGGATCTACATCAATTTTGTTACACCTGCATCATATCAGCAGAAGGACGTCCACTGCTGGACATAGGTCTCCCCCAAGTTACCGTAATAGCACCAAATGTCGTAACAAAAACGTAGCTCGGTGCGACGAGGCGGCAAAACTTAAATGAACCCAACATTTATAATATAGGCACACCCCGGACCAGAGTATACGTATTAGTATCAACATACAGTATGGACACTCCCTGTTATAATATAGACACACCCCGGACCAGAGTATATATTATATTAGTATTAACATACATTATGGACACTCCCTGTTATAATATAGGCACACCCCGGACCAGAGTATGTATTATATTAGTATTAACATACAGTATGGACACTCCCTGTTATAATATAGGCACACCCCGGACCATAGTATATATTATATTAGTATTAACATACAGTATGGACACTCCCTGTTATAATATAGGCACACCCCGGACCAGAGTATATGTATTAGTATCAACATACAGTATGGACACTCCCTGTTATAATATAGGCACACCCCGGACCACAGTATAAGTATTAGTATTAACATACAGTATGAACACTCCCTGTTATAATATAGGTACACCCCGGAACAGAGTATATGTATTAGTATCAACATACAGTATGGACACTCCCTGTCACAATATAGGCACACCCCGGACCAGAGTATATATTATATTAGTATTAACAAACAGTATGGACACTCCCTGTTATAATATAGGTACAGCCCGGACCAGAGTATATATTATATTAGTATTAACATACATTATGGACACTCCCTGTTATAATATAGGCACACCCCGGACCAGAGTATATATTATATTAGTATTAACATACAGTATGGACACTCCCTGTTATAATATAGGCACACCCCGGACCATAGTATATATTATATTAGTATTAACATACAGTATGGACACTCCCTGTTATAATATAGGCACACCCCGGACCAGAGTATATGTATTAGTATCAACATACAGTATGGACACTCCCTGTTATAATATAGGCACACCCCGGACCACAGTATAAGTATTAGTATTAACATACAGTATGGACACTCCCTGTTATAATATAGGTACAGCCCGGACCAGAGTATATATTATATTAGTATTAACATACAGTATGGACACTCCCTGTTATAATATAGGCACACCCCGGACCAGAGTATATGTATTAGTATCAACATACAGTATGGACACTCCTGTCATAATATAGGCACACCCCGGACCAGAGTATATATTATATTAGTATTAACATACAGTATGGACACTCCCTACTGCACACTCCGGACACTGCATACAACGCTCGTGAAATAACATTTCTAAAAACAAATTACGGAGCAAACAAAATCACGGCGAAATCCTATACATATTCAATCTATATCAATCTTGGTGACGAAGGGTGAGGTCGGAATCTAGAGAGCGGCAGGGAGTGTCCATACTGTATGTTAGTACTGTTTTTTTTTTATTCACAATTGGTAAACCCTTGACAACATCTCACCTGGTGGTAAGTGACGATATTGCCGAAGATGGAAGCGGGCTTACCAAGATTCCCCAACGTAAAGGGGAACTGGCTATCTTATCTTCATGCCGGAACACACCAATGATATCAACATTGATATTTGGCGGCAAGACTTAGATAAGATGGTGGTAGCTAGCCAGGCGGGCTTAGAAAATGCCCTACCACCAACCAAACCGAGTCTTACAATTGACCCCGCCGGGAATCGAACCCGCGACCTCCTGTTTAAAGCCAGTGAACTTTGCCTCTGAGCTACGGAGGCGGTTATAAGTATGTATACTTTGATATAGGTACTTATCTATACGGTCCAGTCCGGCCCTCAGTGAGACTCTGGATCGATCCTACACACAAGACGACACTGCCCTAAGCAAGCGAAATAACATTGTATACTCTACATTTTAAATAAAGTGCCTCCATTTACAACAAAGTGGGTACAGTTTCTAGGCTCCGAGACTGTTCCACTTCGGGCTTTTTCGTCTCTTCCGCCGCCAACGCGCGGATATATCATGTGCTGTGGGCCGACACATACAAAATAGATATTAGACGCACGCTCCCGAATAACATTGTGGGGACCAAAGAAGGCTGGAAAATAATCGAGGATCGTGGAGTTAGTAAAATAGTCACTTGTTAGTGCGAGGAGGAAGGAAACAATAAAGAAGAATATGTTGTTAAAGTGTGAATATGTACCTACATACCTACCTACCTACCTAACGTACCTACGTTTTATTAGATTTATGTAAAACATGTAAAAAAATATCGCTACATGACCAAAGTATATATATTGGTACTAACATATAGTATGGACACTCCCTGCCGCTCTCTAGATTGCGACTTCACCCCCTCGCCACCCAGATTGATACATATTGGTTACAGTTTGGTTGTTGAACGTATAGAATTTCGCCGCCATTTTGTTTGTTCCGTCATTCCTTTTATGAAATGTCATTTCTGGCCCGTTGTATGAAGTGTCCAGGGTGTGACATGACACTGCAACCGCTAGGCTAGGACCGCCGCCTCCTGCCCGGGAGGTCGTGGTTCGAATCCCGCCACGTACCAATGTGATTTAGAATTTAGATTTCTTAAGTATGTTTATCCAACGCTCTTACGGTGAAGGAAAACATCGTGAGGAAACCTGCACACGCCTGCGAAGAAACTCGCAGGTGGTGTGTGAAGTCGACCAACCAACACAGGGCCCGCGTGGTCGACTAAGGCCCGATCGCCCTAATTCAGGGTAGGCTCGAGCCCCTCGGTGGGGACGTATATGAGCTAATATAATGTTTATGACACTGCAACCGATCATATAGCGTGGTTTTGCATTGTGCTATTTTAAAAGCCATTATTTAATTTGCATTATTTGTATGCATGTATGTAGGTATACATACGTAATGATGTGTGTGTGTATGTATGAAATGTATGTATGTTGGTGGTAGGATATTTTTAATCCAAATAGTTCTGCTAGTAGAACTGCCAGTAGGACTAGATGGACAAAACCATAATTTCTAAGCCCGCCTGGCTATATTCCACCATCTTATGTAAGTCTTGCCGTCAAACATCAGTGTTGACAACATTGGTCTGTTCCGGTTTGAAGATAAGATAGCCAGTTCTCCATTGCGTTGGGGAATCTTGGTAAGCCAGCTTCCATCTTCAGCATCATCGTCCGTCACTTACCATAAGGTGAGATTTTGCTAAGGGCTTACCAATTGTGAATAAAAAAACATGTAAGTTAGTTTGTAAAAGTCAAATATTGTTAACGATTTTAAAGCGACTTTCAGGGGTCCAGCTGAGTTGAAATTTGGAATGAAGCTGTATTCTTGGTGAAAATCCTTCTGGCATTTTGAAGTTGATCTGATGATGAACTTTTTAAGTGGAATGAAGGTCCAAGTATCTTCTTTTATTTTCAATAGATTCGTAGGAAATCCTGTGCCCGCCTTTTTTAAAAATTGGGAAACGTGTATATATGTGGCACCTCACCGTGGGCATTTGCCTTAATGATAATAAAATCTTTTTTTTAAATAAAAGCTTTTACCTTTTTTTACGTTTTCTTCAACTTATTTACTATAAATATTTTTTGTTCGTTCTAGTCGCACTATCACGTTGAAACTTAGACGTTGAAATGATAAAGTATCTTGTTTACATTGTTCGAGAATTTGAATGAATGTTACTTTACTTATATAGAAGTAACGAATAACTCTAACTATATACATAAACATATACTAGCTGTCCTGGCAAACTTCGGACCGCCTCACAAAATATAATACACCAAACTACACTGCACTGCACTACTCTACACTACATTACACTGCACTACTCTACACTACATTACACTGCACTACACTACTCTACACTATACTGCACTAAACTACACTACACTACACTATACTTCACTACAAGTAAAACTGTCTCAAAAATGTCTGAACGTTTTTCGACTTCAAAAGAACTTTTCGTGCGTCTATCTATTCTTTCCACCTCAATGCCACACAAATTCCTTTGTTTACCAGAAGTCTTATATCGCCGCTCCCTCCCCCTGCTTTTCCTTAGACACACATAAACCCCCACACACACAAACACACACATGGTGGGTTAGTAGCAATAAACAACTTTGCATCGTGAACAACTTTGTAAGGAAATAAGTAGCAAATGTTTAGGGTTTAAGTACAGCTCCTTGGGGCCTTTATTAACATTGTCTGAAATACGAGTAAGGCTCAGTTCCACGTGGCGAAAACTTTGTATTATGTAGCAAAAAACTTGTACAAGATAACCAACTTTGAGGAAATATAATTGCAGACTGAGGAGAACATAATGTCTATACGAGGCATTGGGACATGATTTTGAAAATACCTTACTGCCTTACTGTATCTTTGTATTATGTAGCAAAGAACTTGTACAAGATTACCAACTTAGATGAAATATAATTGCACACTGAGGAGAACATAATGTCTATTTGAGGCATTGAGAAATTATTTTGAAAATACCTTCCTGCCTAACTGTATCTTTGTATTATGTAGCAAAGAACTTGTACAAGATTACCAACTTAGATGAAATATAATTGCACACTGAGGAGAACATACTGTCTATTTGAGACATTGAGAAATAATTTTGAAAATACCTTCCTGCCTAACTGTATCTTTGTATTATGTAGCAAAAAACTTGTACAAGATTACCAACTTGGAGGAAATCTATTTGCAGACTGAGGAGAACATAATGTCTGTTTGAGGCATTGAGAAATGATTTTGAAAATATCTTACTGTCTTAATGTATTTTAAAATAAAAATTAATCTACAAAAAAAATAAAGGAATGTAAAGCGTAAAAAAACCAAAACTTTTTAGTTTAGGTAAGCTCCTACAGAAATGTAAATATCTAAATAATTTTAAGTCAGGGCCAATCAAACAAGCAAATTAATCTTTAATCTAGACATATGTGGCAGGCATACTGTATGATTAGTCATTTTACAAATGATCAGGCAAATTGGATGCTCGGTCCTTATATATAATGACAGACAAATTGTAAAATGTCGTACGCAGATTGTAAAATGGTCAATGGAACCCGCGACCTTCTGATGTGAAGCTTATGGACTTAACTATTACGCCACGGAGGTGGTTAAAACATACCTACTTATTTAAAAACAAAACGAATTATTTAGAATTTGTTTTTGTTTCGCTAAGTGGTGCACACGTGAATATATATGCACGGGTTCGATTCCTGACGGGGTTCTAAGTAACTTTGTAAGACACGGTTTTTTTGGTGGATGGGCATTGTCTAAGCCCGCCTGGCTAGCTACCACCAACTTACTAGGTCGTTTGCCTCTAATCACATGGAGATCCCCATTGTAATGTGGTAAGCCCACTTCCATCTCGGCATTATCTTCACTTACCATCAGGTGAAATGATGTCCAGGGATTACCAATTGTGGAGAAAAATAAACTAGAACTCAAATTTTTAAAAAATAATCAAGGCCTCCGAGGTCGTTTCTCAATATTTATTTCATTTTAGTTAACAGATTCTTTCAGCGTCGGTGGCACAACGGCAAGGGCCGCTACCTCCTATCCGGGAAGTCGTGGTTTGAGTTCTGTCACATACCAACGTGTTTTCGAATTTCGATCTCATATATACGTTTATCCAACGCTCTTACGGTGAAGGAAAACATCGTGAGGGAACCTGCACATATCTGCGAAGAAACTCGAAGGTTGTGTGTGAAGTGAACCAACCCGCACTGGGCCCACGCGGTCGACTAAGGCCAGATCGCTCTAATTCAGGGTAGGCTCGAGCCCCTCGGTGGGGATGTATATAAGGTGTAACAAAATTTGCTGAAACTATTTTAACTAGTGCTTCTTATCATGAAAATGAACCACTTTCCCCATGGAACCCACAGTCAAATCGCAAAAAAAAAATGTCTCTCCCATACCTACTCGATCAGCTGATCAGCCAACTTAGTATGAGAAGTTCAAATTTTTTTATGAGTTTTGACTATGGGTTCCATTGGGAAAGTTGTTCAGTTTCATGGGTAGAAGCACCAGTTAAAATAGATTTAACTAATTTTGTTAGACCTTAGACAAGATGTATGACAAAATTTGAACAGTTTCATGAGTAGAAGTTCACTTAAAAACCGACCAAGTGCGACTTTTTTTTAATTTTTTTATTCTCTATTGGTAAGCCCTTGGCATCATCTTACCAGATGGTAAGTGACGATGATGCCGAAGATGGAAGCGGGCTTGCCAAGATTCCTCAACGCAATGGAGAACTGGCTATCTTATCTTCATGCCGGAACACATCAATGTTTTTTTTAACTCTGATATTTGGCGGCAAGACTTAGATAAGATGGAAGATGGTGGTAGCTAGCCAGGCGGGCTTAGAAAATGCCCTACCACCAACCAAACCGAGTCTTACAATTGACCCCGCCGGGAATCGAACCCGCGACCTCCTGTGTTAAGTCAGTTAACTTTGCCTCTGAGCTACAGAGGCGGTTGAAGCACTCAGGGTCACACAAACAGGGTTCCGCACCAAAACGAGTACGAGGAACTTAAGTAATAATACCAAAGTTAGCGGTGGTGGCACACTTATCGCGGTTAAACGGGAGTTACGCGCAACGCAGTTAGTATGTCAAGATGTTAGTTCGATTGAATCGGTAGCCATCTCTATACCTATAAGGGCCCAATCTACTCAGAATAGCAACAGCTGTTTATTGTTAGTTGCCACCTACATTCGTCCTAACTCCCCAGCCTACATCTATAGTAACCACTTTGACATAGTTTGTGACCTTCACACAAATATAAACCCTACTTACTCACTTTTTATAGGTGATTTTAACATTCCTGACATTGACTGGGTACAAACAAACAACAATAGCTACCTCGATCCCTCAGTTGAAACTGCTTCCAGCACACATACATCATTATTTAACTCCATGTCATATATGTCCCTTAATCAGTTTAATTATTTACGTAATTTAAATAACAGAACATTAGATTTACTTTTGTCGTCCACTCCGGTCAAAATGAATGGGGAAGTTAATCCATTAGTAGAATTAGATCGTCACCACCCTGCTTTTTCGTTTGATCTGTCAATCCAAACCACAGTGGGTATGAAAAAACATGTATCTTCTAAATACTGTTTTTATAAAGCTGATTATGAAGCAATCAATAAAGAAATATTATCCGTTGATTTTACTAGTATATTGCTGGACAAATCTGTTGATGAGTCTGTACAAATATTTTATGAGTACTTATACAGAATCATACGGAGTTTTGTTCCGGTAAGTCAGGCTAAACCAGCCGGTTTTCCAGTCTGGTTTAACCATGAATTAATCAAATTGTCTAAACTTAAGCTAAAAGCATGGATAGCCTACAAGAAAAATGGAAGCAAAGATAATTACACATCTTTCTCTATGTACAGGGCGCATTTCAAATCTTTGTTAAAATTAACTTATAATAAATATATACACAATACTGAGACATTAATAACAAAAAATATTAAACATTTCTGGCAGTTTGTTTCATCAAAAAAAGATAACAAGAGCGCGTATCCTGAAAGTATGTCCTACAATAATAGAACTGCAAATGATCCGCTCACTATTTGTTCTTTGTTTTCTACTTTCTTTCAATCCGTTTATGAAGACTCTCAACTTGACTATGAGACATGGGAACCCTGTGAATTGACTTCAGACCTGGCTAGTAATATAACTAACATATATCTCAGTATCGATAACATCGAAAAAGAACTTCTAGCTTTGGATCCGAACAAAGGCTCAGGGCCTGATGGGATTCATCCACACTTTATTAGACAGACAGCTAGCAGCCTTAAATTTCCTTTGTTTATAATCCTAAACAAAAGCTTAGAACATGGTACCTTTCCTAATATTTGGAAGATTGCCAATATAACTCCGGTATTCAAAAATGGCAATAAATCAGTTATTGAAAATTATAGGCCTATATCAATTTTGTCCGCCTTATCTAAGTTTTTGAGAAACTAGTTCATAAATCTATCTATCCATTGCTTTCTAATCAAATCTTGACTAACCAACACGGATTTGTAAAAGACCGTAGTACCTGTAGTAATCTTCTGTTATTTGCATCATTTCTTTTTAACACTATTGATAACAACGGCCAAGTGGACTGTATTTACACTGATTTCAAAAAAGCATTTGATAAGGTTGACCATTTAATCCTATTGGAAAAATTGGCATTTAACGGGATCAAAGGATCATTACTTCGCTGGTTTACATCATATATACACAATAGAAAGCAGAAAATAGTAGTGAATGGTTATGAATCCAGCTCGTTTATAGTCACATCAGGTGTGCCACAAGGCTCCATTTTAGGGCCATTTTTATTTATTATTTACATAAATGACATTAATAGGTACATTAAATATTCAAATTTTATTATATATGCAGATGATTTAAAAATCTATAAATCTATTAACAATACAAATGACTGTACTCTGTTACAATTGGATTTGTTATCCCTACAAAATTTCTGTGACATAAACAAAATTTATTTAAGTTATCCTAAATGTCAAGTTATTTCATTCACGAGAAAAATTAAACCTGTTAATTACAATTACAGTCTGGGGACCACAAATTTACAAAAGGTTTCTACTATAAGGGATTTAGGAGTAATGTTAGACTCAAAACTGATACTCAGAGATCATGTTAATACGATAGTCAACAAAGCATTTAAGCTTTTTGGATTTGTAGCACGTATTTCTAAGGTTTTTAAGGAACCCAGTACATATATTTACTTATATTGTAGTCTTATTAGGCCAATTCTTGAATACTGTGTAATGGTTTGGGATCCGTATTATAATATTTACACTCACGCTATTGAAAGGGTACAAAAAAAAAATCTTTAAAATGATCAGTTTTTGTTGCTATCGTCGCCGTTGTAATAACTATAACGAACTGATTGACAAATTTAATATTATGTCTCTAGAACAACGCCGTATTCAGCTAGAGCAATTGTGTCTGTATAAATTGATCAACAATTATATTGATTGTCCTGAGCTCGTCAATAGTATTGGTTATCGCGTGCCGGCGAGGTCTCTCAGGTCTAAGCGGCTCTTTTCTGTAAGCTTTTGTCGTACCAATGCAGGAAAGCGATCGCCAATTTATAGAATGCTTAACAGATATAACGAACAGTTTTCTGATCTCGATATATTCAGCACACCCTTGACAAGATATAGAACGAATATTATCTCTTTACTTAACAGCGCATAGAATAGCACTTTTATCGTCTTTTATTGTCTTTTAACATACTTTTTGTTTCTTAGTTTTACCAATATTTTTTTTCTCTATTAATTATCCATTCTTTTTACTTCTATTTTGTTGTTTTCTAAATTTATTTTATAGTTTTTAATGACAGCTTTTTGACTGTTTATAGCGGTAGATTGATAAGTAGGCTTATATTTTTAAATAATTGTGGAACTCGTTGTTGGAATGTATAGACTTACCTTTCTATTTATATTTTATACCTTAAGTATCAATGTACATTACCGTTTGTGTTCTCCTAATAAAAATAAAATAAATAAAATAAAATAAAACTTTAAATTCCAACAGAACAAGACCTCTCAGTACATATTTTGCTCTATGTAAATAGGGCTTTACTCATTTTGACTTTGGAAATTTTATTTTTCCTGTTATATTTTATGAGCTGATGTGATGATAACAGCTTTTACATATTTACACTGGGTATTTACAGACTAACCCTCGGAATTACGTGAATTTGGGTGCGCGGGCGACCGATCACTTACATTTTTAATTTAGGAGAGCGCCATTCAGCTGGATGGGTGATGGATCTCGCACAATGCGAGTATTCTTAATATTTTCCTTTCTTTTTGTCTTCTTTTCCTCGAAACGTTTTACTAAACAAACACGGCCAACGTCATGGCTCTCTGTTTCAGAAGAGTGAATTTTTGTAAGTGAATGCGTACATAACTCGTAAAACAGATGGCCGTTGGGGCAGTAAAGTTCTCGAGTGAGGACCGCGCGTCGGAAAACGTAACGTAAGCGGGCCTCCGATTCGGTAGCCGCTGGATGCGGGCTGCGCAGAATCCTCGGGGAGGCCTATGTCCAGCAGTGGACGTCTTTCGGCTGACCTGGTGATGATGATAATGAATGTGTACACATTTTTCTTCGAATAACGGCTCAAACCTCAAAAGGCAGACTCGTGAAGGTTTCCATTTTATTTAACATTGTTCCCTACCTTACACTATACTTCCCTACCCTACCGTACACTATCCTACACTACACTACTCAACAAAAAAAGAATTAGCGAAATCGGTCCAGCCGTTCACGCGTGATGCGATGACCAGAAGAAATAGGGGTTCATTTTTATATATTATGTATATAGATAATGGAAAGATTAAAAAAGGACGAGTAATTGATGTTAGTTGTTTGAGTCATTCGTCGCTACGTCCAAAAAGTTTCGTCCGAATGGACGTAACAGCACCTTCCAAGTTTACCTACTTTTGATACTGTGCAGGTACCAATACTAGTATAAACAGTTATTGTTATTGTCCTTAACTTAAACTTTCAGTTAGTTTAGAGTTACAGCACGGGCGTAGCCAGGGGGGCGGGAGGGGAGGTTTGGGGGTGAACTAACATTTATAGAATTCAAACAAGAACAGGCGTGCGGCATATCTCATTAATTAGGTATCTAATTACTTTTACCTACATTAAAATATAGGTTGGTTTGGATTCACTTTAGAAATAAATAATTAAATTAAAATAAAATTAAGCTCAGAGGCAAAGTTCACTGGCTTTACACAGGAGGTCGCGGGTTCGATTCCCGGCGGGGTCAATTGTAAGACTCGGTTTGGTTGGTGGTAGGGCATTTTCTAAGGCCACCAGGCTAGCTACCACCATCTTATTTAAGTCTTGCCGCCAAATATCAATGTTGATATCATTGGTGTTTTCCGGAATGAAGATAAGATAGCCAGTTCCCCATTGCTTTGGGGAATCTTGGTAAGCCCGCTTCCATCTTCGGCAACATCGTCACTTACCACCAGGTGAGATGTTGTCAAGGGTTTACCAATTGTGAAATATAAAAAAAAACCCTTCGTGAGCGAGTCCCCTGGCTATATACTAAAACCTACGCCCGTGAGTTACAGCTTGACCCTTTTGTGTTGCTCGATCGACTCCAGTGTCCTGCAGTTCGTATATAGCAACAACGGCTTCTAAGTTTAAGTAGAAACAAAGTTTTGGGTCCATAGCAAACTCCAGAAGTTGCCGGTCGGTAACTTGCGGCTTGTTGCGATACGACCGACTAAGTGTTGGCGATTTAGTATGTTACCATCATCATATTAGCCGAAAGACTAATCTACTGCTGGACAAAGGCCTCCCTCCCCAAGGATTTCCACGACGACCGGTCCTGCGCTGCCCGCATCCAGCGACTTTCCAGGATTTTCACCAGGTCGTCGTACCACTGCGTATGAGGCCTGCCTAAGATACGTTTTCCAGTGAGCGGTCGCCACTCGAGGACTTTACTACCCCAACGGCTATCTGTTCTTCGAGCTATGTGCTCTGCCCAGTGCCACTTCAGTTTAGCGATTCTGTGAGCTATGTCGGTTACTTTGGTTCTCCTGCGGATCTCCTCATTTCTGATTCGATCTCGTAGGGAAATTCCGAGCATAGCTTGCCCTTTGGGTAACCTTGAGCCTTCTGATGGGGTAAGTGACCATGTCTTAGTTCCGTAAGTCATCACAGGCAACACACACTGGTCAAAGACCTTAGTCTTGAGACACTGCGGTATTTGGGACGTGAGGATATTGCGAAGTTTCCCGAACGCTGCCCAGCCGAGTTGGATTCGTCAATTGATCTCCTTTTTGAAGTTGGACCTACCTAGCTGGACTTTTAGTGTCAGTAATGTTACCAAATATTAAAAAAAAATTGTTGAATAATATTAGTAGGAAATATTCTAGAATCAAAAATATGGCAATAATTTTCGAAAAACCTAAAAACTTTTTGGTACAATCTTTCAATATTGTATTGTCACGCGATATACATATGCATGCAAAATTTCAGCACAATCGGAATCCGGGAAGTGGGTTAAATTTAACTTGCAAGATTTCAATGCAGACACCAGAGCAGGCGAAACTAAATAAAAGCTTGTAAAAAAACAAGGTCTCCCAGCACAAGTATAAGAAAAAATGCGAAAATTGATATTAATTTGCAGTTTTAAGTTTTATCACTTAAAACATGTTTTCTTTTGCAATTACAAACTTATAATAGCAGAGAAAATGACTGTTGAACATGACATATATTGATGTATGGATGAACATCTTTCAACCGACTCCCATAAACGAGAAGGTTTTCAATTCGACTGTATGTTTTTTTTAATTATCATTATCACGATTATTTAATTATTTGATATTGATATGCTGCCAAGTTGATCTCTATATAAATATTATCGTATGTGTTTTTTTTTAATTTACAATTGGAAAGCCCTTGGCATCATCTCACCTGATGGTAAGTGACGATGGAAGTGACTTACCAAGATTCTCCAAACCAATGGAGAACTGACTATCTTATCTTCAAGTGGAAACACATGATGTTAAGACTGATGTTTGGCGGCAAGACTTAGATAAGATGGTGGTAGCTAGCCAGGCGGGCTTAAAAAATGCCCTACCACCAACCAAACTGTGTCTTACAAGTTGACCCCACCGGGAATCGAACCCGCGACCTCCAAGTGTGAAGCGAATGGACTAACTTCAAAATTTCAGAATGCACAAAAATGGTCGATCAGCTGATCGATTTGTATGAAGAGTAAAATATTTTTTGCGATTTCAGCAAAGTCGTAGAACAAAAAAAATTCAGTATGATAAGTAGAACCCCCAGTTAATGTGACCTACACCAATTTTGTTACACCCTGTATATTACTTTAATTATATGTCTATTAACGGCATGATAAGTGTTAAGGCTTTTTTAATTCACTTAACTAGTGTATTGTGTGGCTTCTAGACATTACAAAATTTTCTATACATATAATAAAACTTTAACGGGGCTGTGTCTTGTATATGAAATATTTTTGGAAATTTATAACTGTAGTGGAAATTACTAAAGATATACGAGTAGAGGCCAAAACAACAACTTTTAGAATTTTTGTCTGTCTGTCAGTAGGTATGTTCGCGCATCACGCAAAAACAACCAAGCCAATTTTGATTAAATTTTGTATGGTAGTTCCTTATAGCCCGGGTTAACATAAAGGATACTTTTATCCCGGAAAATTCAAGAGTTCCTGTGTGAAAATTCAAAACCTCCACGCGGACGAAGTCGCGGGCACAGCTATTATTACATAAATGTAAAAAAAACTAGAAGTACCTAGTAATAGTAGATACTTATCTATCTACATAGGAATTGTTTCAGTCTTTTTATCTGACCAAATTCATTAAATTATGCTGTCCAAATGAAAAACAAAACCCATTCTGTATTCTGTTATTATTAGGTACTTCTTCTTATCGTGAGGCATAATTAACCGTGCTATCCAAGGGATAGACGGCGTTTGCCTGGTGTTGCACTTAGCATCATCCACGGTCACGTGTAGGGCGTTTAGATACCGACGTGTGCAACGCGACCTTCATACACATTTGGAATCAGATGTGCAGATTTCCTCACGATGTTTTTTACCGTTAAAGCAATCGGTAAGTATATGTATTTAAGTTTAGAAAAACTCATTGGTGTATTAGCCGTCCGGATTTGAACCCGGGACGTCTGGTTAGGAGGAACGAGTCGTTACCGGTTGAGCCACCGACGCTATTATATTATTACTTAGTAACAGTGACGTAGAACGCCTTGTCTTTGAAAAGAAAGCGAGGAAAAAATACTTACTTTTCAATTAAAACGCAATAGTCCAGTCACTTCCATTCTTTAATACGTCCGCAAGAAATACGTACAAAAGAGCAGCCCCAGAGAAAGGAACTTTTAGGGTTCTCTAACCAAAGGGTGCCAACGGGAGCCTATTACTAAACCTACGCCAAAGTCTAAACAATCCATACAGTCATCCAACAGAGACGTCAGGACAATGGTGCGAGGGCCGAGGGGCAAGGCAGGGGGGGGGGGTGAACCCCCAGTTCCATACCGAATTAACAAAACAGTTTCAGAATGCGCACTTGATAAGAGTAGATGCCATGCTCCTATATTAGTTTTAGACAAGCAGGTATGGGCTCAAGAACGCTCGGTCTTATTAACTAGTCTCATATATGCTTAAAAGAGCATTTAACAATGCTATTATAAGCCACTTACTCTTAAAATTGCATTTGCTAAGACCAATTGCACTTGAGGAAATTTGCTCTTATACATTTTCTAAGCTCGTTAGAATTTATTGTAGACATGAAAATGCTATTCTTAGAATATTATATTAATGTCATGAGTTTGAGTATACTTGTGGGTACCTTCATGAATACTCTAAAACTGTAGCGGGGCCGTTTCTGTACATGAAATATTTTTGGATAATAATAAATAACTGTGGTGGACATTTCACTAACGATATAGAGGCATAAACAACAACTTTTGGATTTAAAAAAAAAAAGTACTCTAAGATATTTACATTAAATAAAACCACTTAAGTTCGGGTTTTTCTGATCTTATTCAAAACTATTAATAGATCAACACCAGCGGATCAGTTAGATATTAGAATTGTATAAGATCAAAGTACTTATAATACAAAAGACAAGACTATATTTCAGCATGGAGTAACCTTTAGTACATATTTAAAATGCCAATATTTCAAATTATTCAGGAATAATATAAATAACATGCGAGTTTTATACAAAAAAAAATTCGAGCGAGACCTACAGTACTCGCATATGATGTGTAACATGTGACAAAAATATACTTTATAAAGGGACGACAAAGATACGGCAGACTAGGCTGTATGGTCATAGATACCTTTGCCTTTTCCGCGCTTTTAAAGCCTGAAAAAAGGACGGCAAAGATACGGCAGACTAGGCTGTATGGTCATAGATACCTTTGCCTTTTCCGCGCTTTTAAAGCCTGAAAAAACGCGACTCCCTGGGAGACATTTCCGTCCCATGGGACACTTTTCCGTCCAATTTCACGAAATCACTCCCACAAATTGCAGGAAAGCGAGAGCAAAGATGTTACACATCAAAAAGAAAAAAACTAAATTAGTTTTTAATTATTGCGTTAACTATGTTACTTAGTAAGATTTAGCGTTTGAAAAATGTATTTATATACAAATGGCATCAGTATCAATACGAAATCAAAAAACGTACACAGTGTGCGTCTATCTAGTACTGTAGCGCCAAAACTACTAAACAAATTTGGGTATAATTTGGGTTAGGGTAATATTATTTTTATACCATCAGCTGTGTGAACATTTTATTCTATCGAGATTTTTTAGGGTTGCCATCATAGTTGAAAATCACTTAATATTACTTTGTGAATTGCTATAACTTTATATTATATGGCCTACCATACTGTGAAGTTAATTGTTTCGATAGTAAGTAACTATAATAGAATTTATTAGGGTCTACAAAATTCAGTAGTTCGTATTTATTCCTGAAAAAAAAACATACTAATAAGGTACCTCGCATATTATAATCCCAAAATATTTGTAATTTTTTGGGGTACGTACCCAAAGGGTAAAAACGGGACCCTATTACTAAGACTTCGCTGTCCGTCCGTCTGTTTGTCTGTCACCGGGCTGTATTTCATGAACCGTGATAGAGATAGTTGAATTTTTTACAGATGAAGTATTTCTGTTGCCGCTATAACAACAAATACTAAAAATTAGAAAAAGTGAAAAATTAAGGGGGTTCTCCATACAAAAAAAGATTTTAGCGGCATTTAGTATGATGGTACGTAACCCTATGTGTGCGATTCTGACTCACACTTAGCCGGTGTTTTTGTCTTACCTTCTTTTTTGTCTTTTTAGTAAGCGTATTTTTAAATGTTAATTTATGTTGATGATTTAAGAGCTCTCGAAAACTTTTTTTTTAATTTAAATTGATAAGCCCTTACATCATCTCACCTGATAGTAGGTGACTATGATGCCGAAGATGGAAGCGGGCTTACCAAGATCCACCAACACAATCGGGAACTGGCTATCTTATCTACAAGCCGGAACACATCAATGCTGTTAATATTGATGTTTGGCGGCAAGACTAAGATAAGATGGTAGTAACCAAACCGAGTCATTAAGTTAGACTCCGCCGGGAATCGAACCCGCGACCTCCTGATGGACTTAACCATTACGACACGGAGACGGTTTTAAGAGGCGGTTAAAGTATGTACAGCGTGACTGTACAATTTATTTACTTTTACAATGAAATGCCAGGTGTGAACACCATTCTTGTGAAGGCCTCTTTACATGTAAATTCTTTCTTTATACTCCTGTTTTCTTTTTTTTACGACGACGATAAACGATTTCGCTCCGCGTACTTTGGTAGCAAAGTACTTTGATATTAAAAGTTTTCTTTTAGGGTTTCATAGTCGAATGATGGCAAACTGCACTAATATCCTACGTTGCGTCATCCGTTCGAATATCTGTTATACAAGGCTAGATCCTTTTAACTGTTAAAGATTCTCAGTGTAATTTTCACAGAAAACATATTAGGGTGCTGTGACCACTATCATAGCTAACAATTAAAAGTGGCCAAGAGCGTGACATAAAGGTGACATATCACGCGCAAAGTAGGGTTCCGTCAAAATATATATATTAGTACTAACATACGGTATGGACACTCCCTGCCGCCCTCTAAATTTCGACCTCACCCCCTCGTCATCCAGATTAATACAGATTGGTTCTCGAACGTATGGGATTTCGCCGTGATTTTGTTTGCTCCGTCATTTGTTTTTAGAAATGTCATTTCGCGAACGTTGTATGCAGTTCCGTTGTCTTATAAAAAAAGGCGGTTTGGCCATGGGGCCTTAGCCTTGTCGTGAAACGCAAACAGATTGAAGTCTTAGTCTCTTTCGTTACGGTTTTGTTAAGATCTACTTTTCTGACTTAATATCCGTGATTTTAAAGACATTTCACGCCAAGAAAATGCATAATATGAAAAACAAAGTTATTTTTGCAGTAGGTTTGATATGGAACTATCACCACCTCCGTGGCGTAATGGTTTAATCCATTAACTTCACATCAAGAGGTCGCTGGTTCAATTCCCGGCGGAGTGAAACTTTATAAGACTTCGCGGTGAAAGGTCATTTCTAAGCCCGGCTGGCTACTTACCACCACGTTATCTAAGACCTGCCGCCAAACATCAATGCCAACAACATTGATGCGATCCTGCATGAAGAAAAGATAGCCAGTTCCCGATTGCGTTAGGGAATCTCGGTAAACCCGTTATTATTATTTTGTGACTATCAGAAGCAGTGTAATTTGCACCTATTTTTTAAAATAAATGTTAAATAAATACTTAAATACGAGTACCTTGAACTTTTTACAAATTTTGTGGTAAAAAAATCCTAAAACGCGGTAACATTGAAGAGCCATTGTCAGTCGTGTCTATGGTCGTGTTTAGGATATTTAACCGCCTCCGTAGCGTAATGGTTAGTTATTCGCAGTCCATGGAGGTCGCGGGTTCGATTCCCGATGGGGTCTAACTTTGTAAGACTCGGTTTGATTGGTGGTAGGGTATTTTCTAAGCCCGCCTACCACCATCTTGTCTGTCTTGCCGCTAAACATCAATCTTGACAGCATTGATGTGTTCCGGCATGAAGATAAAGTAGCCAGTTCCCCATTGCGTTGGGGAATGTTGATAAGCCCGCTTCTATCTTCGGCATCATCGTCACTTACCATCAGGTGAGATGATGCCAAGGACTTATCAATTGTGGATAAAAAAGCCAGTCTCAGTCGTGTCTATGGTAGTGTGTGATGATGATGATCTATCCGACCGATTTCGGTCATGGCGACCACTTCGACTCCTAGTCGGTTTGCCGCGCGAAGATGTTTTATGTAGCCAATCTTCGCAGCGAAACTCCTCGCGCACTGAGGGCATTTAAGTATGCCACCCTCGTAATTGTATGAAATGGTCGCAGGTGGTCGGGCCTTTAACTGGTCGCGTTTGATATCAAGGTGTAGTGTGTACGATACCCTGGTACCATAGTACAAGTGGTACGGAACCCTCAGTGCCCGAGTCCGACTAACACTAAAGGACATGGCTTGATGAAGTATAGGCGACTGACCCACCAATGTTTAAACACTGTACCTACTAAGATGTGACGCTGAACAGCTATTTTCTTTTAAAAATTGGTTAGCCCTTGGCATCATCTCACCTGATGGTAAGTGACGATGATGCCGAAGATGGAAGCGGGCGAACGCAATGGAGAACTGTCTATCTTATCTTCAAGCCGGAACACATCAATGTTACTAACACTGATGTTTGGCGGCAAGACTTAGATAAGATGGTGGTAGCTAGCCAGGCGGGCTTAGAAAATGCCTTACCACCAACCAAAGTAAATAAAAAAAATATATCAGTAGTCCGCATGAAAAAACCTTCACGAACTTTTCGTTATTTCATAATTCTGAAAAATAAATAGTAGAACTCCTACTATATGTAATACGTGCACAAATAAAAAAATATTAATTAAGTTCTATAAGATTAATAAGTACGTAGTAATTAATCAATGAATATTTGATTACTATGTGTTAGTGAGAAGTTTATGTACATGATAATTTATAATGATACATATATATTTGAAATGCATAATAAACATTCAGTCCGCAAAATAACTACTTGAGCGGCAAGATTTCATGATTGAGCGGCAGAAAAAAGTGTGGTACGGGGAGTTCTAAATGGAAGCGGGAGCGAGCGAAGCGAGCTCGGACTTGCGGAGCACCCCGACTCGGATCCGTTAGGTTCGGAGACTGTGCGGGGAGGCGAGCTAAGCTCGCCTCCCCGCACAGTCGTAGTGTTAGGTTTAACATGAGAACACAGAAGTAGGAGCCCCGAAGGGGCTCCGTCGACCACTCAACACTGTAGGAAGAGTGTAGTACGGGGATGTTTAAAATAATTACAGCCATCCAGAATGACATAAATTGCTGATTGATTTTGAAATGTTTGCTGACCATGAGTTGCTGACCAATTAGCTATTTCTGCTCACCGATTATATTTTTCTGCTCACAGAAATAACAATACTATGCTAACCATTTAATTGACACCCATTTATAATAATTCATTCATGCTTGGGGCAGTGTCCAAGCCAACTCCTTTACCAGTTTTTTTTTCCACCACGTACCGAGACGAGCTTTTTCTCTGTGGCATATTTACATACTTTGTGATGCCTATTGTCTTTTTGTTGGTTGTTGTTGGAATTTTTTAGTGAAGTTTATTGACGTTAATTAATAAAGGAGATAGTGTGGGAGATAGAGACTTGGAAAGAGCTACACCGACAAGACCACGGCTTTTGAATGGTAATGATGATGATTGACATTAAACGTATTTTGAAGGGCTCCCAGAGATGTTTTGAGAATCACTTTATCGCCATGCCAACTGGCATATTTACGTACTTACTTTATGATGTCTGTTGCCTTTTTGTTGGTTGTTGTTAGCATTGCTAGCGAGGTAAATGGACGTTAAACGTATTTTGAAGGGCTCCCTGAGATGTTTTGAGGATCACTTTATCGCCATGCCAACTGGCATATTTACGTACTTACTTTATGATGCCTGTTGCCTTTTTGTTGGTTGTTGTTAGCATTGCTAGCGAGGTAAATGGACGTTAAACGTATTTTGAAGGGCTCCCTGAGATGTTTTGAGGATCACTTTTTCACCATGCCAACTGGCATATTTACGTACTTACTTTATGATGCCTGTTGCCTTTTTGTTGGTTATTGTTGGCATTTTTAGTGAGGTTTATGGACGTTAAATGTATTTTGAAGGGCTCCCTGAGATGTTTTGAGGATCACTTTTTCACCATGCCAACTGGCATATTTACGTACTTACTTTATGATGCCTGTTGCCTTTTCTTTGGTTGTTGTTGGCATTTTTAGTGAGGTTTATGGACGTTAAATGTATTTTAAAGGGCTCCCTGAGATGTTTTGAGGATCACTTCATCGCTATGCTAACTGGCATATTTACGTACTTACTTTATGATTACTGTTGCCTTTTTTTTGGTTGTTGTTGGCATTTTTAGTGAGTTTAATGGACGTTAAACGTATTTTGAAGGGCTGAGATGTTTTAAGGATCACTTTATCGCCATGCCAACTGGCATATTTACGTACTTTATGATGCCTGTTGCCTTTTTGTTGGTTGTTGTTGGCATTTTTAGTGAGGTTTATGAACGTTAAAAGTATTTTGAAGGGCTCCCAGAGATGTTTTTAGGATCACTTTATCGCCATGCCAACAAGGTGATTGTGATGTTGTCTGATCTCTTTTTTATCATGTGGCGCAATTATCCGTGCTTTTCCAAGGGATAGAAGTCGGTTGCCTTACACTTAGCATCACCACACCTACACCTACGGACGTGTGCAACGCGACCTTTATGCACATCTGGAATCAGATATGCAAGTTTCCTAACGATGTTTCTGTCACCGTTAAAGGAATCGATAAGTATATTGTACGTAAGTAGAAAAACTTGTTGGTACATTGGCCGTCCGGATTTGAACTGGTTGAGCCACCGACGCTGTTCTCTGATACGTTTTATTAAGTATGATTCAGGGTAGGCTCGAGCCCCTCGGTGGGGACGTATATGAGCTGTTATAATTAAGTAGGTTATTATGTACATATTGAAAAAAGCTAATTTATTGTAAATAGACGCGTATCGAATAGCTATTGTACGGTATATCCACGCAGGGGCGGATCACTTTGCGCTGCAGACAGCTTTCAAACCAACTAGTACATATTTCTTTTTGAAGAAGCTAATGACTTCCTACTTAACAAGTACTTAACTACAATAGGAAAGTAGTCAAAGGAAAATAGTCAATTTAGTTTGAAAGGTAAGTACCTAGCTATCATAGACTTTTAATATGATTGATGAAATTTAGCCAAAATAAAAATTGAAGCGTGGCGAATATAGTAATTCTTCCCCCTCCCCTCAACTCAGAGGAGGCTTATGTCTTTTGGCTAATTAGCAATAGTTGCGATTTTTTTTCTTGCTTAAAGTTAATTAGTATGAATAAAAGCAAGAGCCCTATTTAACGGCTGCTACATCAATTTTGTTGCACCCTGTATGTGTAAAAGGTCATATGACGCTTAGAAACTATGGCGTCCTTATTACCTTGCTATTTCAACCATTTTTGGTAAAAAAAATAGTGGAGGCCGGCGACGTTGTTCCTAAAAGGTCAAACGTTTCAATAACCACTCTCTAAGATAAATCTGGTTAAGGAATTACGGTGAAGGAAAACATCGTGAGGAAACAATGTTAAAATTATATCCTTTTTTGAGTTCCTTACCTCAAAAGGTAAAAACGGAACTATTATAGAATTATTATGTGTGTCTGTCTATCCGTCTGTCACAGCCAATTTGCTCAATAACAAGTAGAGCGATTAAGTTGAAATTTGGTACACATATTATGTAAGGCGGTGACCAAAAGACGGACGTGTAACTTAAATAAGTGAATTTTAAATATAAAATACACTTTTGTGGGATAAACTAGAAAAAAAAGTGTCTAATATATAAAGTGTGACTTATCAAATGAAAGGGCTTGTTTTGAGAATCTCAAATAAATTGTTTATATAATTTAACCATATATAGTTTTGAAGTTATTTAAGAAAACAAGCGACAATTGACCATCCCCCCCCCCCCCCCCCCCCAAAACCCCCGCTCTCTCTTTATCTACTAAACTACTGGGCCTAAAATCTTGAAAAAATCACAGTCCTTCCGTTCCTACGGGAAAAATGAAATTTCTAAAGTCCAGAATAAGTAGACCCCTATTTACCGACAGCAGAGTATGTACTGAGAAGTCTTGTTTTGTTGGTAGTTAAAGTTTTGCTGCGGAACCTTGTTTGTGTAACCTCGAGTCGCACTTTTTTTTCTTTCTCGACCTCGTAGTTACGGAACGTAATCGTACGTAGGGTAGAGGAAGTATTGTTATCGCGAAATAAAAGTTTTTTCAATTTTTGTAAAAATGTATTTATACCGACAAAACCTAACATCTCAATTCCATCCGTCCGTCACGCTTGGCTCTGGGAGGCTAAATCTTGAGTCCGATCGGGGCCATATTTTGAACTTTATTTGAACGTTTTAAATTATTTAACCGAGGTATTACCGTCAAACCGAAGATTAGCAGTCATACAATACAATAACTTGATGAAACTTTGCACTTTGTAGTTATTTATGTTTGTCTTATCATTACAGCTCATATACGTCCCCACCGAGGGGCTCGAGCCTACCCTGAATCAGGGCGATTAGGCCTTAGTCGACCACGCGGGCCCAGTGCGGGTTGGTCGACTTAACACTCAACCTTCGAGTTTCTTCGCAGGCGTGTGCAGGTTTCCTCACGATGTTTTCCTTCACCGTTAAAGCAATCGGTAAGTGTACGTAAGTTTTTGAAAAACTCATTGGTACATTGGCCGTCCAGATTTGAACCCGGTACCTCTGGTTAGATGAACCGAGTCGTTACCGGTTGAGCCACCGACGCTATGTTTGTCTATTACAGAGTAATACCTATATACATACTCACAAGAAGTGTCAAGTTCACTGAAGGGCGTGCTATCGAATCAGAAACGAGGAGATCCGCAGGATAACCAAAGTAACCGATATAGCTCACATAATCGTTACTGGTAGAAGTGGCAGTGGGCAGGGCACATAGCTCGTAGATCAGATGGCCATTGATGCAGTAAAGTTCTCGAGTGGTGACTGCGCACCGGAAAACGTAGTGTAGGCAGGCCTCCCACGCAGTGGACTGACGAGTTGGTGAAGATCGCGGGAAGCCGATGGATGCGGGTAGCGCAGGACCGGTCGTCGTGGAAATCCTTGGGGAAGGCCTTTGTCCAGCAGTGGACAATTTTCGGCTGATATGATTAATACTCGTACCTATTGGTCTGAGAAAAATCTTGTTTGTATGGTTCTCCTATAAATAAAATTGAAAGTTGAGATTTACTCACAATTGGTAGGAGGTATTGAATTCTCATGTATTACGAATAAGCATATATTTAGTTATGCAACATACATTCATCAAAATAAATAAATAAATATTCTGGGACAAATCACACATGGTCATCTGGCCCCAAAGTAGGATTCCCTGTGTTATGGGTTACCAGAGACTGATATACTTACTTATATACGTTTAAATACATACATATATAGATATATTTAACACCCAGACACAGAGCAAACAAATCTGCTCATCACACAAATGCTTGCCCTGGGTGGGGATCGAACCCACAACCCTCGGATCAGTAGTCAAGGGCACTAACCACTGAGCCACCGAGTCAGTCAAAATGGTAACATATTTTTTATTCAATGCATGTACAAAAAAAATAATTAAAAATTGTCGAGAAAGTTAAGTGCGGGCAGCCGCACAGTTTATTTAAATATAATATAGACTTTGGTTCGATTTTTTTGGTGTAATCTATATCGTCACGACAGGTAGCGTGCAAATATTGCTTATCCGGAACATCCTTTGGGTCAATCGGTAAATAAGTATCACCATCAATTTTAAAAACTTTTTCAAAGTTTTACGTAAGCTTTACGGCACCCTCGCTCGACACGCACCGACTGGTCTTTGACGTAGGTATTTGGCGGCGGCTAATTTTACAAAAGCATTCATTCCTAGATCTTGAACTTTTATTCGAAGAACACTACACCTGGATACATTGCTTATCTGGAACATCCTTTGGGTCAACTGGTAAATAGGTATCATCATCAATTTGAAAAACTTTTTCAAAGTTTTACGTAAGCTTTACGGCGCCCTCGGTTGGCACGCACCGCCTGGTCTTTGACGTAGGTACTTGGGGGCGGTTAATAAAATAATTTAAAAAAAATTCCTTCCTAGATCTTGAACTTTTATTCGAAGAACACTACACCTGGATACATTGCTTATCTGGAACATCCTTTGGGTCAACCGGTAAATAAGTATCATCATCAATTTTAAAAACTTTTTCAAAGTTTTACGTAAGCTTTACGGCACCCTCGCTCGACACGCACCGCCTGGTCTTTGACGTAGGTACTTGGGGGCGGTTAATTTTACAAAAACTTTCCTTCCTAGATCTTGAACTTTTATTCGAAGAACACTACACCTGGATACATTGCTTATCTGGAACATCCTTTGGGTCAACCAGTAAATAAGTATCATCATCAATTTTAAAAACTTTTTCAAAGTTTTACGTAAGCTTTACGGCACCCTCGCTCGACACGCACCGCCTGGTCTTTGACGTAGGTACTTGGGGGCGGTTATTTTACAAAAACTTTCCTTCCTAGATCTTGAACTTTTATTCGAAGAACACTACACCTGGATACATTGCTTATCTGGAACATCCTTTGGGTTAACCGGTAAATAGGTATCATCATCAATTTGAAAAACTTTTTTCAAAGTTTTTCGTAAGCTTTACGGCACCCTCGCTCGACACGCACCGCCTGGTCTTTGACGTAGGTACTTGGGGGCGGTTAATAAAATAATTTAAAAAAAATTCCTTCCTAGATCTTGAACTTTTATTCGAAGAACACTACACCTGGATACATTGCTTATCTGGAACATCCTTTGGGTCAACCGGTAAATAAGTATCATCATCAATTTTAAAAACTTTTTCAAAGTTTTACGTAAGCTTTACGGCACCCTCGCTCGACACGCACCGCCTGGTCTTTGACGTAGGTACTTGGGGGCGGTTAATTTTACAAAAACTTTCCTTCCTAGATCTTGAACTTTTATTCGAAGAACACTACACCTGGATACATTGCTTATCTGGAACATCCTTTGGGTCAACCGGTAAATAGGTATCATCATCAATTTGAAAAACTTTTTTCAAAGTTTTTCGTAAGCTTTACGGCACCCTCGGTTGGCACGCACCGCCTGGTCTTTGACGTAGGTACTTGGGGGCGGTTAATTTTACAAAAACTTTCATTCCTAGATCTTAAACTTTTATTTTAAGGGCACTACACCTGGAAACATTGCTTTTTCGGAACATTCTTTGGGTCAACCAGTAAATAAGTATGATCATCAATTTTTAAAACTTTTTTCAAAAAATTTCGTATGCTTTACGGAACCCTCGCTTGGCACACACAGCCTGGTCTTTAACGTAGTGCAGAATAATTTATATAAAATGGATTATATAATATAATAAGATGCTAAATGATACGTAGAATTTTTACTCAGTGCCTAAATATGAATTTCGGGAAGAAAATAAATTTTGGGGTAATATGGAATACTTTTATTTTATAAGATCAGAAAAATTTGGGTAAAGATATAAACCAGTGGATGAGTTAAAGGTATAAAGAATGGATGACCATAATATTAAAAAAATAGGTAAAGGCGTAACAAATAATTGGTATAACAAATGGATGACCGTGGAACTAGTTAAATATAAAAACAACACATTACCTAATTTTAAAATATAAAAAAAAGGTTAGGTAATGTGTTGTTTTTATATTTAACTAATGAGGTCTAGTGTTCCTAGAATAAAAGTTCAAGATCTAGGAATGAAAGCTTTTGTAAAATTAGCCTCCCCCTAGTACCTACTGCAGCATAATTTATTTAAAATGGGTTAAATAGTATAACAGAGCGGTATTGCTTTTGCCACATTATACGTATCATGTAGCATCTTATTATATTATTTAACCAATTTTAAATAAATTATGCTGCAGTAGGTACTAGGGGGAGGCTAATTTTACAAAAGCTTTCATTCGTAGATCTTGAACTTTTATTCTAGGAACACTAGACCTCATTATTTTCAAATCATCCGCTGCAACTCTCACTCATGTTGAAGATGCATGTTGAAAACCCTTTTTAAAAGCTTTATAATAGCTTGCCGTGTTAGTTAATCTGTCTGTCTCTTAGTTTATTTGGGACAAATAATCATCATCATCATATCAGCCGAAGGACGTCCACTGCTGGACATAGGCCTCCCCCAAGGATTTCCAGGACGACCGGTTCTGCGCTGGCCGCATCCAGCGGCTTCCCGCGACCTTCACCAGGTCATCGGTCATCCGTAGGAGAACCAAATTAACCGACATAGCTCTCAGAATTGCCAAACTTAAGTGGCAGTGGGCGAGGCACATCGGGGCAGTAAAGTTCTCGAGTGGCGACCACGGATCGGAAAACGTAATGTAGGCAGGCCAGATAGAAGCATCGGTGGCTCAACCGGTAACGACTTCTAACCAGAGGTACCGGGTTCTAATCTGGACGGCCAATGTACCAATGAGTTTTTCAAAACTTACGTACATACTTACCGATTGCTTTATTATTATTATTATTATATCAGCTCATATACGTCCCCACCGAGGGGCTCGAGCCTACCCTGAATTAGGGCGATCGGGCCTTAGTCGACCACGCGGGCCCAGTGCGGGTTGGTCGACTTCACACACAACCTGCGAGTTTCTTCGCAGGCGTATGCAGGTTTCCTCACGATGTTTTCCTTCACCGTAAGAGCATCGGATAAACGTACATATGAAATCTAAATTCGAAATCACATTGGTACGTGGCAGGTTCGAACCACGACCTCCCGGACCGAAGGCGGCGGCCCTAGCCATTACGCCACCGACGCTCTCTTTAACGGTGAAGGAAAACATCGTGAGGAAACCTACACACGCCTGCGAAGAAACTCAAAGGCTGTTTGTGAAGTCGACCAACCCGCACTGGGCCCGCGTGGTCGACTAAGGCCCGATCGCCCTAATTCAGGGTAGGCTCGAGCCCCTCGGTGGGGACGTATATGAGCTGATATAATAATAATAATAACCAAAGATGGCGGATCAGTTATTATTTAGGGTTCCGAACCCTAAAAGTAAAAACGGGACCCTATTACTAAGACTTCGCTGTCCGGCCCGTCTGTCTGTTTGTCTGTGACCAGACTGTATTTCATAAAACGTGACAGCTGGACAATTTAAATTTTCACAGATGATGTATTTCTGTTGACGCTAAAACAAAACATACTAAAAATTAGAAAAAAATAAAAAATAAGGGGGGGTCTCCATACAAAAAGCGTGTTTATTTTAAACGTGAGGAAACTAGCGCCATCTAGTATGATGCAACGGAACCCTATGTGTGCGGTTCTGACTCGCACTTGGCCGTTTTTTTATGCACCTTGATATAAGTATTCAATGAAAGGGTTTGATGAGATGAATACGAAATAATTACAATTATTTTTAAATTACAGCTGGTACCTAAAATGCTTAAATTAAAAAAAAAAAATATTTTACTCTGTTTATATTTCTTTCAGTCGATACTGTACGTTGTCTACCCGGAATCTTCTTTAAATCGCCCTTTTTTTCTATCCACAATTGATAAGCCCTTGGCATCATCTCACCTGATGGTAAGTGACGATGATGGAAGCGGGCTAACTACCCCAGCGCAATGGAGAACTGGCTATCTTATCTTCAAGCCGGAACACATCAATGTTGTTAGCATTGATGTTTGGCGGCAAGACTTAGATAAGATGTTGGTAGCTAGCCATGCGGGCCACCAACCAAACCAAGTTTTTCCAAGTTGACTCCGTCGGGAATTGAACCAGCGACCAAATGGACTAACCATTACGCCACGGAGGTGGTTTTTACGCCTATTCCGTTTCTTCATACCGTTTTATTATTCTATAAAAACAAGTTCTTATAGCTCATTCTGAGAGCTCATTGAATAAAATGACGTACAGTCTCACAGATTTTCCCAGATAGTATTGAATCTCTCTCTCGACTGACTCGGTGGCTCAGTGGTTAGTGCTCTTGACTTCTGATCCGAGAGTTGTGGTTTCGATCCCCATCCAGGGCAAATATTTGTGTGATGAGCAGATTTGTTTGCCCTGTGTCTGGGCGTTAAATATCTATATATTATGTATGTATTTAAACATATACAAGTATGTATATCAGTCTCTGGTTCTCATAACACAGGGAATCCTACTTTGGGGCCAGATGACCATGTGTGATTTGTCCCAGAATATTTATTTATTTATTTATCTCTTTGCAATAATTCTTGTTTGTCTCGCTTCATTTTTGCAAAACTAACGAGACGCCACAGATAACAAAAAAGCTTTGTCGCTCCGAGACGCCAAAGATTTTTTATCTATGGTTAACATGACAACCATCTTTTTTTTTACTTTTACTTTGGCTAGTACGCACATTGACTATTAAAAAAAGTCTATTTACTTCTGCGACAGCCTTTACATTGATTTCGTTTTTCAATGATGATAAAAGGTTGTCTGGAAAAGATTGTTTTTAGCAACTTATTGCCAAGAGAAATTTATTTTATTTCCACCTATCTCTTCTTGCGGTCTTAAACGCCTACTGTACACTATATACTATCCCTATGTATTAGATTTACGAAATTGTTTTAAATTAATTAATAAAAAAAAAAAAAAATAATAATAATAAATTAAATAAACAAAAGTGACCTGGTGGAGGTCGCGGAAAGCCGCTGTATATGGGATACGGGCAGCGCAGGAACGGTCGTCGTTTAAATCCTTGCGCAAAGTATATATATTAGTACTAACGCCTTGTGGGAGGCCTTTGTCCAACAGTGGACGTCTTTCGGCTGATATGATGATAATGATGATAATGAAAATGTAACTGAAATGATTATCACACAACTATTCTCATAATCATCAATTCATTATCATATCAGCCGAAAATCGTCCACTGCTGGACAAAGTCCTCCCCCAAGGATTTTCGGCTTTCGGCTGATATGATGATAATGATGATGAGGAAAATATAACTGAAATGATTATCACACAACTATTCTCATATTCATCAATTCATCTTTATATCAGCCGAAAATCGTCCACTGCTGGACAAAGTCCTCCCCCAAGGATTTCCACGACGGCCAGTTCTGCGGTGCCCGCATCCATCGGCTTACCACGATCTTCCCCAGGTCGTCGGTCCACCGCGTAGGAGGCCTGCCTACGCTACGTTTTCCGGTGCGCGGTCACCACTCGAGAACTTTACTGCCCCATCGGCCATCTGTTCTACGAGCTATGTGCCCTGCCCACTGCCACTTCAGTTAAGCAATTTTGTGAGCTATGTCGGTTACTACAACTATTCTATTGTGCATTTATCATTTCGCTGAATGAGCGAGTTCGCTTATTTTATTAGTATTTATGAGATTTCCCATAAATTAAGCGATCCACTCAAACTTAACCGATCGAGTTGTTTGCGCGTAATCCCTTTGTTTTTCTCAAAAACAAAGCAAAACATATTTTATCAAAGAGCACCAAATGGAACGGGGGAACAAAGAGGGCCGATTGATCCCTACAAAGGTACTGCTACAAAGGTGGAGATGGTAGGTTTTAATACTTTTGTACGACTGTACGATGAATAAAACTCCATCAATAGCACAAAGGATAAAGGAGTATGAATTATATTAATATTATTTCTTATTGTACAGTGATAACAGCACCACAGTGTAAGAATCCATAGAGTGGTCCAAGGTGGTGATGTTATATCTTACCTTTTATTTGATCTGAGAAGCCGACATCACTATGTAACGCGGTTGCTCTTATTTATCCTTCTTCCTTTTGATAGATAGATAGATAGATAGATAAAACATTTATTCATTGACAGTTTAAACATTTGACACAAAGAACAAGATTAAAATAAAAGACGTAATAAAGCAAAATTAAAAACTAAGTTAAACACAAACAGGACGAACGATGAGTCCTGCCAATGAAACGGCGCTGACTCAGCATAATGTTGTGGATTGTGTTCCCACAGCTCCACAACGCTGATATTCTGTCAGTACCGGTGGTTGCGTCGTGCGCACCTCGAACGACTATTTCATCACACCTTGAATCCTATACGAGTTACCTATATGTCTAAAACTAAGGAAATAGGCAGTTACATACAGTATGTCTTTATACCTACATGTGCATTATACATTTTAAATACCCATACTTAAAGCCTAATGAAATTATCATCTTCTTTCTTTTAAACATGGCTATGTGATTAAGAACTCGAGTAAACCACTGCATCAAATTACAACTTATGTAGTAGACCAATGTACAATGCAAAACATAAACTTTGTGGAAATAATATTATTTAAAGTATATGATGGATGTCCGTCTTTCGCGAAACCAAATAAAATAAAAGTAGGTATCTAAATACATTGCAAGTAGGGCTTCCAATCCCGCATTGCATTGCGGGATCTCGGTATCGGCGGGATCCAAAATTTTCAAAGGTGCGGGATCCCGGTATAACGAAATCCCGCATTATTGATAAGAGTGGTCAAAAATAACAAGTCGACAAAGAAACTAGAGCGCCGACCTATGCATGCGCAGAACTCGATTTCTGTGTAATTTGTATGAGGGGTAACATGCGCGACGCATTCGTTCAGCGTTCAAGAATCGTTGGTCAAGGAAGGTATAGTATAACATAGCATAATAGCATTTATTCAAACATAAGTCAAAGAGAAACATGACTGGTATCATAGTTTTATTTAATAAGTACACTCGGAACAGAATTAAAGAAGAAATACAAAAATATAGAATCACTTTTCATTTTGAAAGTGTTTTCGAAGGAAACACAACATCCCCAACGTATCGTCAGCCAAACTACTTCGTATCTTACTGGCAAGATAACCGGCAGAAGAGAACGCCCGCTCAGCACCGCTCCGTTAGGTAGGTCAGTCAGGACCCGAGTGACAGCGCTCGCGAAAAGACGTCCCTGTATTGCTTATCAATCCCGCAAAATCCCGCGGATCCCGCACTTCCAATCCCGCAGTTAGCGGGACTGAAAAATCATGCGGGATCTCGGTATTTCGGGATCTCGGTATACCGAGATTGGAAGCCCTAATTGCAAGTATGACGGGTAGATATTGCACATAAATTAGACAGAAATATAAATAAAAGCAATAATTGAATAATAATTGAATTATGAATATTATTATGATGATAGTAATAACGTAATAGGTAAGTTAATTCTGAAGTAAGATTATTTATCAGTATAAGATTATAAGAATAACTATAGCATAATATCAGTGAAGCTATCGTTAGTTGGATCGCGGTAGAACCTTACTCGCATTTTTGTTGGTTTAGTAAGTAGATACGGAGATTCTTTTTAAAAGTGTGTTTATTGGTAATTTCACGAATGGGAGGCGGAATGTCGTTCCAACATTTTGTTGCGAGGAATCGGAAACTACCGCGGAAGGCCGATGTTCTATGTTTTGATTAGGGATGCATCCGATACCGATACCGATATACCGGCGATACTTCGGGTTTGCCGATATATCGGTATCGGCGATATTTTTATGGCACATTCAACGATACTTTTCAAATTTCGCGCTTTAAAAATGTAATATAAACGTGCGTGTTGTCCCATCTATTTCGTTGCAAACGAGGCATCTGTCGCATCTGAGAGACTATTTTCCACCGCAGGTCTTATTCAAACCGACTTGCGAAATCGCCTTTTCCCGCAAAACTTAAGAATGCTTTGTTTTTTAAATAAAAATCTTATAAATTTTTATTTTGATTACTAAAACTATTAATTAATGAGAAATAATAAATTCGGCCACAGAATTTTTTTTTGGCCACGTGGTCATTTCACGTGGTCGGTTCTCATTTAATAACTAAGCATCGGGAAAATGAGATAGCCTCTAATAAACTAAGTCATCTTCTTTACAACGCCAACTAAAAATGTTAAAGAAAGCGTCGACTCAAGATCAACAATTATTTTTACTTGTCCTTCTGATTTATACATTGCCAACTAATTTACTGACTCGGCCACTAATCCGTCGACCACTCAACACTGTAGGAATAGTGTAGTACGGGGAGTTCTAAATGGAAGCGGGAGCGAGCGAAGCGAGCTCGGACTTGCGGAGCACCCCGACTCGGATCCGTTAGGTTCGGAGACTGTGCGGGGAGGCGAGCTTAGCTCGCCTCCCCGCACAGTCGTAGTGTTAGGTTTAACATGAGAACACAGAAGTAGGAGCCCCGTCGGGGCTCCCGTCGACAACTCAACACTGTAGGAAGAGTGTTGTACGGGGAGTTCTAAATGGAAGCGGGAGCGAGCTAAGCGAGCTAGGACTTGCGGAGCACCCCGACTCGGATCCGTTAGGTTCGGTTGCGTTAGGTTAGGTTCGTCAATTAATGTAGGATGACTTACATTTTAAACATACTAAATTATACAATTAGAAGCTAATAGAATTACTATTTTGGTGTCATATATTATTATTTTAAAAGTTTGCTATTTGAATGCATGCCACAAATTTAGATGCTAAAAAATAACCATCATGCTGAGTTATATTTACAGTGGCTTACATAGAAGATAACTAGTGGCTGAGATACTATTATTCAGACGCGCGTTGGTTGTGGCCGACTTAGTAATTTAGAAGGTAACTTATATTTTCTGAGGCGAATAATGCTATTAAAAAGAAGCTTGTTTAATTAGTACCCTTAATTAATTGTGTTTTATTTATTCTACCTTCCTTTTTGAATTCAATAAGCCGATACGCTTATTGAATTCAAAAAGGAAGGTATCCTTTTTGAATTCAATAAGCGTATCGGTATCGGTATCAGTATCGCCGATATTTTTATAAGAGTATCGGTATCGGTATCGTATCGGCAAAAAGGCGTATCGAGGCATCCCTAGTTTTGATGCACATAGTACTTTAGAGCTTGTTCTCACTGAATACCTTTGCTGTTCGTTACGCCAAACTAGTTTCGTAAACAGATATTCAGGGCGTTTATACTTGATGATGTCAAACAAAAGTGATGCTAAGAGAAGATTTTGCCGTCCTTGCATTTTTTAAATATTAAAGTTATTTAGATAAGGTGTTACGTGTGTCCGAGGGGGTATATGGAAACAGAAACGTGCGCAGGCATTCTGATCTATTTCATCTATTTCTCATGCGCCGGCACATAACAATCTATGTCACGTATGCTTCAAAATCCGAATACTTTCCTATCCTTCAATATTTTTCACTACTATTTATAACTGAAACAGTAAGTACCTACTATTCGAAAATTAATTAACTCTTAAGACCCATCTTAGGTAAGATATAATTATGTGTTTTTAGGGTCCCATAGCCAAATAGCAAAAAACGGAACCCTTCTGGATTCGTCATGTCTATCTGTCTGTCCGTTCGTATGTCATAGTCACTTTTTTCCGAAACTGTAAGAACTATACTGTTGAAACTTGGTAAGTAGATATATTCTGTGAACCGCATTAAGATTTTCACACATAAATAGAAAAAAAAACAATAAATTTTGGGGGTTTCCCATACTTAGAACTGAAACTCAGATTTTTTTTTCATCAAACCTTAATAGTTTGCGCGAGAGACACTTCCAAATTGGTAAACCCCCCCCCCCTTGTAACTTCGAATATAAGAGAATTATAAAACTACAAAAAAACGAGACCTACAGTACTCGCATATGATGTGTAACATGTGACAAAATACTTATGAAATGTGACAAAAATAAAGGGAACTGGGGATAAAAACCCTCACGGAATTTGCCACATACGATACGTACGATTTAGAGGTTCAGGCCTAAATGGAGTTTGAAGAAAAAAATATTATGGGGTAAATTAGAATAAATATATTTTATGATTTTTTCCTAAAAAGAAGGAACAATAAACAATATGACCAACAATATGAACAATATACAATGGTTGACCGTGTAGACAATTAAAAACAATGACCTAATATATTTATGGAGAATTTACGGAAATAAATTTAAGGTTACAATTTTATCTGTATATAAAATGGTTATTTTATAGTATGCCGGCAGGCAACGATCGTCACCGTCCCTTTGGTACTTAAATAAGTTACTAAGTTTAAAATTTCAGTTTGATCTGAATTACCCTATCTTTTTAACAAAATATGTATCAGATACAAAACACTTTTAAAATTTAAAATAAATAGTGGGCCTCAATAACGACTTATAAAACAATTTATCAAAAAAAAATTAAATTCGCATCTGTAGACGGGATCACGGTCAACCTTTTGTTTTTCTTGTCAAAAAATAACAACAATTTTCAAATTCAAATACCATAGAGCAACGACATCAAAAAAGAATTTAATTATGAAACGCGACAAAAGAGATCGGCTCGAAACGATAGTTAGCGTTTCAGAAATTAATTAATTATCGGGTCGTACATTCACGGGCCGACCCTTCGAATAGTAGTATGTCATCTTTGCCTTTGCCATCACACTAGGCTGCATGGCTATGACAACCTTAGTTTTCGAGAATTAAAAAACGTTCGCATTTTCTGTTACACATTTCCGTCCCATTTCACGAAATCACTCCCACAAATTGCAGGAAAGCGAGAGCAAAGATGTTACACATCAAAAATATAGGACGTACATTACCATGCAAACTTCCACCGAAAATTGGTTTGAACGAGATCTAGTTAGTAGTTTTTTTTAATACATAGGTACGTCATTTATTATAGATAATGTTGCGGAACTGCGGAACCCTTCGTGCGCAAGTCCGACTCGCACTTGGCCGGTTTTTTTGATTTGTTGGTGTGATGATTATTTAACGTGTGAAATCCTTTTCTAATTCCCGTGTACTTTTTTTAGGTCTATGGTTCTCTTCTATTACTACAATAAAATCAAATGTGTGTACGTGTCACTTACTCACGCCCTACTCACTACCGACGCACTATGAACTAGTAACGTCACATCCTCCAATGCAACCGTCTGAATAAATTGCCCCAAACAGTGGCTAGGGTCATTGGGGCTTGACCACCCCCGTCTCGCCCCTTGGACCCCGCACGATTGCCCTGTCTAGTCGTCCCCGTTGGACGACTGTATGGGTTCCTTAGAGAGTGTGGTATTACTGCTCGGTATTCAGTACGCTCTGTAAATCTTAACATTGATTAAAATTGCGGCCTCGACGCGCCCCACAAACGCGTCAGAGCTAATACAAATAAAATAATTAGAAGAGTTGGTGGGTTCAGGGACCAATCAATTATATAAAATAATATTTTGACCACCAATAAAAATAAATTATGGAAAAAGTAAAAAAGGTGTGTGTTAGAAGAATAAAGACAGATCCAAAAAGGAAAAAAAATGAAAACATAAAACAAATTTAAAAAAAGTACAAAGCAGATCAAAAGTAAACAAAAGAGAATGGATTTTTCACAAAATAACGCAATAGAACTGGTTAAATAATTATAATACACAGCTTTACAATTAATGTTATTAATTATTACTGGTTAAATAATTATAATACACAGCTTTACAATTAATGTTATTAATTATTTTTGTTTGTTTAGATTACTTGTTTGGGTAAAAACATGAGGTAATTTACAGGTTTTTCAAGATTTATTCACATTAATTTTGAAATATATGATCTGTCATTCTTAACATTGTAGTGTCCATTTCAAATACCAAGGTCATATTCCACTTAAAACTTAACAATGAGGGCTGTGATGAAATTCTTTTGTTGTCTTTTATTTCACTACCTCAACACTTGATCTTATCTGTAGTAAAAAACAAAATATTTAAAAAAAAAACACCCACACCGGATGTTAAAAGGTAATCGTAAAAGAATTAAATAACTTTTTTGTAGGCCCCACTAGAGGGAAATATGGATCGAAACGTTACTTTTTGAAACGCAAACTATCGTTTCGAGCCAATCTCCTTTTTGCGTTTCATAATTAAATTCTCGTTAGATTTTGTTCGTCTATGGAAATTGAATTTGAAAAAATTTGTTTCTTTTTGACAAGAAGATGAGAGATTAAATAAAAGAACAATAGAATGGTGGTCACCGCAAACCTATTTTTGACCGTAAATAAGATGATAAATTTAATAAGTTGCCTTTTGCTGTTTTCAAAGTTGTATGGTGCAGTTTTTTAGTATATTACAGATCCTTTGCCGATATTTCAAGGGTTTTTACCGAGTACCTAATGGACAACTAATATAAATACGGCGAAATAGCCGACGTATTACATCAGCAGACTAAGCAAACAACTGATCGAGTCTTGGCTGGTACAGCTCGAACACCTTTTTCGTCAGCCTGAGCATCTACCACCGTCGTGCCACCTGCGAAGGGAAGTAGTCACCTTTTTTCTTCACATATCCCTATTCCCCGGTCAAGATTCCTTTTGGTTTTCATGAACTTTAGAAATTGAACAGTGTTATTATTTTATGTGTGCCTTTTTACGTATAATTTAAGGTATTATCTATCACAGAATTAAGAGTAACAATCTATACGTATGGATTGTCCCTTCTACTACTTATTAAGGTTTTACAATAACTAAAAGTGTAATCACACGTTTGTACTCCATGTTCAATTTTAGTCATAGTCTCTCAACCTATTGAAAATTGATATTATTATAAGTACCATTTTACATTTCGCGGTGACCAACTCTCTTTGATACTAGCTGTTATTAAATACAAATTTTAAATTACATTTTAATTTATTACCTCTAAATATATATTTTAATTTATTACCTCTAAATCTTACGTATTATATGTGACAAATTCCTCAAGGGTTTTTTATTGCCAGTTCCCATTATTTTTGTCACATATTTGTGGGTATTTTGAAACGCTAACTATCGTTTCGAGCCGTTCTCTTTTGTCGCGTTTCATAATTAAATTCTTTTTTGATGTCGTTGCTCTATGGTATTTGAATTTGAAAATAGTTGTTATTTTTTGACAAGAGAAAAAGAAAAGGTTGATCGTGGTCCCGTCGAAACTGATGTGTATTTAAATTTTTTGTACAAATTGTGTTATAAGTTGTTGTTGAGGCCCACCATTTTATTCTGTGGGTTTCATCCAGCCCCTGCGAGGTTTGACGTCCCCGAAGTTTTACCTGATAAAGGATTAATCCTGGGACGGAACAGTGCTGATCACCAGCCAGTCCTTTCTACTGCCCGCCCAGCTGCTCGCCTTAAGGGAAGGGAATTTATTTTATCTTTTATCCCAAGCGACTCTCTGACTCTCTGACCTTTCTGCCGACCTAGAAGATTTCCTGTTTCCAGTTTCTAACCTTTAGTTATTTATTTTAAATTTTAAAATGTGTTTTGTATCTGATACATATTTTGTTAAAAGATAGGGTAATTCAGATCAAACTGAAATTTTAAACTTAGTAACTTATTTAAGTACCAAAGGGACGGTGACGATCGTTGCCTGCCGGCATACTATAAAATAACCATTTTATATACAAATAAAATTGTAACCTTAAATTTATTTCCGTAAATTCTCCATAAATATATTAGGTCATTGTTTTTTTTAATTGTCTACACGGTCAACCAATGAAATCGCACCTTTTTTTATACTCCTATTGTTTATTGTTCCTTACTTTTAAAATAATCATGAAAATACATATATTCTAATTTACCCCATAACCTTTTTTTCCTTAAAACTCCGTTTAGGCCCGAACCTCTAAATCTTACGTATCATATGTGGCAAACTCCGTAAGGGTTTTTATCCCCAGTTCCCATTATTTTTGTCACATATTTTTTGTATCCGTTTTCCGGATAATATGGTTCAAGTTTTAATACCTCAAGACCCTTACTTAATTTAATCGTGCAGTTTTCTTTGAAACATAAGGTTTTTTTGTTTGTATGCACGGTATTTTTTTGCTTCTCTTGACACGGGTCGTTTTTTCCCCGGCTTAATGGCATTATACCTCTTTCGGATAATTGCTTACGTGTTGTTGAGTTGTTTTTGCCTGTGTATTCCCTTACGATTCCAAGAGAATTTTTTATTTAAGTAGTCAATGGCCAGACTCTAGATTTCTTTCAGTCGAAAGTCGGGACAGACTTACTTTTAGTTCACGATTATTTAACGTTGTTTTAAGGGAATAAATCTTTAAGGGTTACTGTTTGGAATATTTTTACGCGTTGCTTTGCGAGGTACTCCTTAAATTTTTGGCGTACCCTGTTCACTTTTATGTGACAACGTTTCTGTATTCCGCAGTATTGTTTAGATTTCTTGAGGTCTTATAACAATTTCCCATTTTTCAAATTTCTTTCATTAATCTTGCCCTTGTCTTACCTCAAATGGCCTATTTTTCGGTAGAGTTGTCCCTTTAGACTCTTGCGTATTGCGTTTCAGACTTCCGGTGTTAATTTTATCCGTGAGTCGGATTTTCACGCATCCGTCTTTACCGTTTTTGTCCACATTTCGCTGGGGTAACCGACAATGTTTTGCAAGTTTGTTTTTTTAAGTTTTGCAAGGTCTTGAGGTATTAAAACTTGAACCATATTATCCGGAAAACGGATACACCCACGAACGACAAAAAAAACGGGTTCGTTAGGGAAAGATTAAAGGCAGAAAAGGGGATAAAACATTAGTTCGGGCGCCATAAATATGTGACAAAAATAATGGGAACTGGGGATAAAAACCCTTACGGAGTTTGCCACATATGATACGTAAGATTTAGAGGTTCGGGCCTAAACGGAGTTTTAAGGAAAAACAGGTTATGGGGTAAATTAGAATATATGTATTTTCATGATTATTTTAAAAGTAAGGAACAATAAACAATAGGAGTATAAAAAAAGGTGCGATTTCATTGGTTGACCGTGTAGACAATTAAAAAAAACAATGACCTAATATATTTATGGAGAATTTACGGAAATAAATTTAAGGTTACAATTTTATTTGTATATAAAATGGTTATTTTATAGTATGCCGGCAGGCAACGATCGTCACCATCCCTTTGGTACTTAAATAAGTTACTAAGTTTAAAATTTCAGTTTGATCTGAATTACCCTATCTTTTAACAAAATATGTATCAGATACAAAACACATTTTAAAATTTAAAATAAATAACTAAAGGTTAGAAACTGGAAACAGGAAATCTTCTAGGTCGGCAGAAAGGTCAGAGAGTCAGAGAGTCGCTTGGGATAAAAGATAAAATAAATTTACTTCCCTTATGGCGAGCAGCTGGGCGGGCAGTAGAAAGGACTGGCTGGTGATCAGCACTGCTCCGTCCCAGGATTAATCCTTTATCCGGTAAAACTTCGGGGACGTCAAACCTCGCAGGGGCTGGATGAAACCCTACGGAGATATAAAAATGTAGTCCGCCGCAGTACCAAAAATACACGCAAAGCGGTTTCCTTATACAAATTACTTACCACAGAATAAAATGGTGGGCCTCAACAACAACTTATAACACAATTTGTACAAAAAATTTAAATACACATCAGTTTCGACGGGACCACGATCAACCTTTTGTTTTTCTCTTGTCAAAAAATAACAACTATTTTCAAATTCAAATACCATAGAGCAACGACATCAAAAAAGAATTTAATTATGAAACGCGACAAAAGAGAACGGCTCGAAACGATAGTTAGCGTTTCATTTTACAAAATCCAAGAAAATCCATCGAGGGCTGCCGGGGGTCGCTATCTTTTTTCCAAATTTGAGTTAAAACTAGCTGTGTCCACGACTTCGTCCGCGTTGAAGTTTTGAATTTTCCAACGGGAACTATTGAATTTTTCGGTACAAAAATTATCCTTTAAGTTAACCAGGGCAATTAGAAACCACCAAAATCGGCCTGGTAGTTTTTGCGTGATGCGCGAACATACAGACAGATAGACAAAAATTATAAAAGTTGTTGTTTAGAATTTTTGTCTATCTGTCTGTATGTTGGCCTCTACATATATCGTTAGTAATGTTCACTATAGTTATTATTTTCCGAAATTATTTCATGTACAGACACGGCCCCGTTACAGTTTTATTATATGTATAGAAAGATATAGAAATTTAAAAATATTTAAAAATTCCATTAATTTACACACTGAAATAGTCAATCGCATATTATGTTCAATTTATATCGGAGTAGAAAATGAAAGACCCTGACGGGGTTACTTGGATTTTTAAAAACTAAACTTTCGATCCTTATTTCTCTCTAGTCGGGGGACCTCGAAAAGTTATGAAATCCTTTTTCGACAAAACACCAAGCAATAAATGAGTCTCTCTAGACGTCTATTGTTGACCCTATGTCTTTTGTTTTCACCTAATGACGACCGTCTCGAGTGGAATGTGTGCTTGGTATGTGAAATAAACTGTAGAATTTACCGAGTTTGTAGAATGGATAGAGGACAACTCTTCTGCTAGTAGAAGTTTATTAGTTCGGTCGACAGGTTGGAAAAAGTGTGGTTAGGTGGAAAAAGGTCTGAAGTTAATGAAACTTTGGGATGTTGTTCAGGAATGGTGAACTAACATTTTCTCAAGTTTTGGACCTCGAGGACCCTGTGCAAAAGGAGGAGGGGGGGAAAGAATTTCGATTTTCCTCCGGTTTTTCTATAATAACTTTTTTCTCTTACGTTTTACAGCAAAAGCAGTTTATTAACATTTTGTAGAGCGTCATCATCATCATCATCATCATCATATCAGCCAAAAATCGTCCACTGCTGGACAAAGGCCTCCCCCAAGGATTTCCACGATGACCGGTCCTGCTCTGCCGGCATCCATCTCCTTCCCGCGATCTTCACCAGGTTGTCGGTCCAGGTAGAGCGTCAAATTTTATGCAATTTTGATTTTTCTAACAAGTGGGACGAAACTCTCGGAGTGCTAGTCCGACTCGCACTTAGACGGTTTTTTTTCTTTATTGATCAATTTACTATAATAGCTCACAGTTTTATATTACTCATTTACTGTTTATTTTTCACACTGATATTTTGAATTCAATTGGTATAACATTGTCATGTATACAGGGTATAACAAAATTGGTGTAGGTCCCGTTAACTACTTTTAGTAACTTTAGTTCTACGACTTTGCTGAAAACACAAAAAAAAATTGTGCTCTTCATACAAATCGATCAGCTGAACGACCAATTGCGTGCATTTTTGTATGGAGGTTCCAATTTTTATTTGAGAATTCACTATTTTTAAATACTTTTTTTAAATCCACAATTGGCCCGTGGCATCATTTCACCTGATGGTAAGTGACGATGATGCCGAATATGGAAGCGGGCTTACGCAACGCAATCGGGATCTGGCTAACTTATCCTCAAGCCGAAACACATCAACTCTGTTTACACTGATGTTTGGCGGCAAGATTTAGATAAGATGGTGGTAGCTGGCCAGGCGGCCTAGAAAATGTCTTTCCACCCACCAAAACGAGTCTTACAAAGTTAGACTCAGACAAGTTTAGTTCAGTCAGTTTCCACTTTAGTCCCTTTAAGGCCTTAAGATAGGTCAAAATGACAATATTCAATTCAAATTATTGAAAGACCGTCTAAAGCTATCACTATGTGAAAAATACATAGTATACTTAAAGTAATAAAAAAATCGATTTACCACTTTTGATGTAAAAAATATACTGTAGACCCTGTTTTGGCATTAATTGCAAATTTTCTCGAAAACAAATAGTTAATGTTGAATGAGACCAACACACAAAAATCGGTGACTTTAAGACCTTTCATTTTAATTGAACACACTTTTTTAAACTTATTTGAAAGTATAGAACAGTAATAAAAACATATAAAAAATCGAGAATTGGGCTTTTGGTTTTGACGTGACAGCCGTGTTGAAGCCCGCATTGATTTGAACTTAAAATTAACACGTATCAACCTGCTCGGATTGAGGCATCTTAAAGCCTTAAACATTTTCCCGTGCCAATAAAACAATACGTGCAGGCTTATTGATTCGTCGCGACGCCCCCCTCCCTCCTAGCCGTTGGAGGCACGCGCCTAACTGAAACGTAAATCCGACTGCGAACAAAATTAGCACTTGTTCCAAGGTTGCTCTAGTTGGCGGGCTGAGCTCGCTGCCTGCATACCAATCGGGAGGCAGGGACGAATCTGTGGCAGGAAGACTAGGAAAAATGTCACATAGTTTCCCAGATTTTCCACCTTTACCGGCACTCGTCACACCTACGATCCTTACTAATATTATAAACTAGCTTTTTCCCGCGGCTCCGCCCGCGTGGACATCGTTTTTATGACTGGTTCTTTCATGAATAAAATCAAAACTATTTATTTTACAATTTAAAAAAAATATATTAAGATTCTGACAACGAGCCCTTTTATTTGATATATGACACAATAAGATTTCCAAAACTTTTTTTTTTAATTTCCTAATTTGTCCCCCGAAATTAACCCTTATTTAAAAAAAATATGTATTTACTTTGCACTTCTGTGTTTTGGTCATAGGATTACACTATCCTACCAATTTTCACCTGATTTGGTCCAGTAGATTTGGAGCAAATGGGCTTGGACAGACGGAAGGACAGACAGTCAGACGCACGAGTGATCCTATAAGGTGCCGTTTTGTTTTTTTTGTACGGAACCTAAAAATCTGTAATATTACCGCCTTAAAAAAGGTGAGCACCAGTATTGCATTTCCTATTCATTCCTAGTATATAGTTTTAAGAATAAAAGACGATTCTGGGACCTTGATTCCACTTCCAAAGTTCATCATCAGATCAACTTCAAAACAACATAAGGATCTTATGTCACCGGAAATACGGCTAACTCCAAATTTCAGCTTAATCGTACCCCTGGAAGTCGCTCTTAAATCAATCGCAAGATTTGAACTAAACAAACATACATTCATACATACAAACATTGCAAGTTAAATAAAAGCTTTTAAAATCGGACTTCGCGGAGCACCGTATTACCGTAGAGAATATTCCAGAAGAATGGCGTCAATATTTTCATATGTAACGCAAACAATATGAACGACGCAAAATATATTATACTTTATGCAAATACACACTCGAGTTGTCGGTATATATTCGAATTCATATACTGGCGTCCCTTTGGGGCTTGCTTCACCGTGCTCCACGGATACTGTTTCCAACGATAATATGTCCAGACGTGTGTAGTTGAATACGAAGGCTATTCCTTGCTGCAGCAGCTCTCTGTAGTCGGTTCCTCATAACTAGTGATCACTTGTACTTGGACTTGGACGGACGGACCAACGGACGAGCCATCAAACAAGTGTGTCAATGGATTAAAACCACTAAGCTTCCAGGACCTTACAAGAGGTGTTCCAATGCGGTCGATTCTTTGAGGAAAACACGTATGTGTGTGTGTCAATGGAGGTCAAAGTAATTGGTTTTCAGGACCTTACCTTACAAGAGGTGTTCCAATGCGGTTGATTCTCTGTGAGGAAAACTCGTATCTGTGTGTAGTTTTCGCGATCATCCAGGCCCAAACTCAGAAAAGTTTCATTAAGCCCACGTTTTTGTGTTAAATCTTACGAATGATGCTTAGAATAAATTGTATCTCTTTTTTGCCTTTATAAACTGTTACATTTAAAAAAAAAAGTAACGATTTTATCCTATGTTCATCCAGAAGGTCTATTCTAACTATAGATGAAAGAATTTATAAAATTGGGAGATTAGTTTCGGAGATTGCTTCTCATATCCAAATTTACTCATAAACTGTACCTCCTTATAACATTACGAGCAAATGGTCGCGGGTTTGCGCGCGTGGATATCGGGGATGCATGGATATCGAAAGTAAGCGGCGCGGATATTTTTAGCCTATATTAATCCTGAATGTTGGTGAAATATGAGTGGAGTAAGGGTTACGGAGATTACCTTCTTCATACAAACTTACAAACTTTACCTCTTTATAATATTAGCATAGATTAGTATTAGTTTTGATTAGACAGTGATTATTCGAAAGAGATGATTTAAGTTCGCCTCATGAAGGGTTCAATATTATACTGTACAAGCATTTTAAATTTCATATTATATAAGTTAGATCAAAAGGATTTGTTATGAGAACCTACTAAGATGAGAGGTGCGTGATCTCATAATAGGTTGATAGAGTGTACTTTGATTCACCACGATGCCGATAATGGTTAAATAACTGCGGTAGTACGATATCTCCGCGGAACGTAGTGGAGTGAGTCCCTCGGGAGATCATCCCTCTGATGTGCTGTAGTCAAACTATTTTAATTTTGATTCTAGAACTAAAGTTGTTTCGTGTAATGATTGAAACAAGCTTTAGATTCAGTAATACGGGCAGAATAACAAAGTTTAGTACCATACCTCCGCATTACGGTTAGAGTCCGTAGGGACTTAGATTACGTGAAGGAATCATATGAAAGACTTACTTAACGATACCCCACATTTGAGAGTAAGTGAACAAAAACAATTTCATCCCCACTTTACATGTAGGGGAGGTACCCTATTTTTTTATTCGGATTCAGAAGTACACTAACTAGCTGGAGCTGACAGTATGCTCGCATTAGTTCTTTCACAGTGCGAGGTTGGTACAGTTTACTGATATGTTCGCAATGATTTTCTGTTGAACTAAAGTACCATCATTTTACAAAAATAATTTTTTACATCGGTCTGTTGCCGGCCCCTCGACGTGGGCTAAACGGCCGCAGTCACACTGATGATTGTTCACTAATGAATAAGTCAAAGCGCTCCGAACTAGCTGTTTCCCGCGGTTTCGCCCGCTTAGATGTCGAAAGTGCGCGGTGCGCAAGCAAATAAAAATATAAACCTTCCCTTGCGTGCGCAAAACAATTCACCAAAGTTTTATCATAATCGATCGAGCCGTTTTCGAGTTTAACGAGACTAAGGAACGAAAATTATTTTTTATATGTAACTAGACTAGCTTTTGCCCGCAGCTTTGCCCACGTTGAAATCGTTTTTAAGACTGTCTCTGATGATGCCTACGCTCGCAAGCCGCTAGAGTTTACTCCAGATCCCTAACAAACTATATCGGGCTGTTCAGATAAGCAGTCGATGTCACTTTCCACCACTTGAACGAGCGGCAATTTTTTTTATCTTATCTGTGCCTTGAACCAATGCTATACAAAAAATCACTTCAATCACTCTACTCTGGCTTGCTTAATATGATAACTTTAGGAATTCATTAAAAATTAAAAACCTGACTGCGTCAAAACTTATCCCCTCTTTTTGGCTAGTCGGGTAAAAATGAAACCTGTCACTCACGGGATCAAGACGGTTTTATCGTTACCTCATACGTTAAAATCCTTTAAGCCGTTCAAGCTGTAAGCTACAGCATGTAGCAGAGGGGACATAGAAATCTACATACATACATACATACATAAACTCGAAAAACATAACCCTCCTTCTGAGGTAGTAGGGTAAAAAGATAATTTGGAATAAGATTATTTCAAGGCTCGTCAACATCTGCGGGAGCTGCCCGCCCACGTTGCCCTTATGCTCTTTCGAAGCTGCCTCTCGGTACCAAAGTTGATGTATATATTGAGGACCTCTCCAACGTGGCTTTTTCCACAAGAGATATCTCAGCTTGACGACGATATCAAAGACACGTTGGAGCTCATCCTCAACGTCCACCTCGACGAGGCACAGTGGGTGCAGGCTTCGCTGCCTGTTCGCCACGGGGGATTGGGTGTTAGGCGCTTGCGGGACACCAACGTTTCGGCCTTCTTGGCCTCCTCCAACGTGTTGATCGGACTTGTCACTAAAATACTCCATTCGTATGGTGACAGTCTCGACATCCCTTATACGGGGGAGGCCTTGACTGCCTGGACCGCGGCGTGCTCCACGGCGAGTCTTCCTGAGAACCTGGGCGTGCAGCGCCAGTGGGACGAGCAGCTTTGCAAATCGCGGGTGATTGAATTATTGGAGGCGGCATCTGGAGCCGATATTGCTCGTCTCAAAGCGGCTTCGTGCCCAGAGTCGGGAGCCTGGCTTCATGCCCTCCCCTCGCCTCACTTGGGTACCGCTCTCGGTGATGGGTCTTTGAGAGTTGCGGTGGCCCTCAGATTTGGCTGCAACTTGTGCGAGAAGCATGAGTGTAGATGTGGGGTACAGGTGGACGTTACTGGCTACCATGGTTTGAGCTGCAGAAAGTCAGCTGGGCGTTTCCCACAACACCATATGCTCAATGAGGTCATCCGCCGCGCCTTGGTGGCCGCGGGCGTACCGAGCACCCTTGAGCCACCCGGATTGAGCCGTACGGATGGCAAGCGACCCGACGGGTTAACTTTAACTCCATGGGAGAAAGGCCGCAGCCTGGTGTGGGATGCGATATGCGTCAGCACTTTCGCTGCTTCCCACCTGCCTGTACGACCCGGGTGGCTGGTTCGGCGGCCGAGTGGGCTGCCATCCAGAAACGGGACAAATACTCGTCCCTCGAGGGACCATATTTGTTCGTCCCTTTTGCGGTGGAGATAAGTGGTACGTGGTGCTTGAAAGCCAAGAGCTTCGTACGTGAACTTGGATGGCGCCTGAAGAATAATGGTACGGATCCCCGCGCCGAGTCGTATCTGGTGCAACGCATATAATTAGCCATACAGCGAGGTAACGTAGCCAGCGTAACGGGCACATTTGCATCAGGCACGACTTGGGGCGGGCTTTTTGACTAAAGCTTAGGCCGTTTAATTTTATTAATAACTAGCTGTCCCGGCGAACTACGTACCGCCTTACATTACATTACACTGCCCTACCCTACCCTACCCTACACTACACTACACTACCCTACCCTACACTACACTACCCTACCCTACACTACCCTACCCTACACTACTCTACCCTACACTACACTACCCTACCCTACCCTACACTACCCTACCCTACACAACTCTACCCCACTACTCTACCCTACACTACACTACCCTACCCTACACTACCCTACCCTACCCTACCCTACACTACCCTACCCTACCCTACACTACCCTACCCTACACTACTCTACCCTACCCTACCCTACCCTACCCTACCCTACATAAGAACCTTCTCCTGACAATAACGAACTCGACAAAAAAAGAATTAGCGAAATCGGTCCAGCCGTTCTCGAGTTATGCGCTTACCAACACATTTTGCGATTCATTTTTATATATTAGATTTATTTAAGTTATATTTTATTTTTGACATTTTGTATTATTTTTAATTACATGTTAATAAATATTTTTTCAATACAAAAAACCCAGATTATTAGTGTATTTTTCTTCTACATTAAATAATACTAAGATTACAAAGATATCGAATTGTAGTATAACTCACATACAAAAATTATTTGTATATATATTTTTCACAAAGATAACAAAGTTATATAGATAACACGTTTATTTGTGACTGATGCAATCAAACACGTATTATTACACTCGTTCATAATATAAAAACAAATCTTAACAAATTACGCAAAATAAAAGAAAACAAAAACATAATTATTATGTGTGTTGCAGTAGTACAAAGGAGCCGTGACTCAGTGTGTTGATTTGCTCTTTCGAGCAATCCTTACTAGTATTATAAATGTGAAAATATTGTTACCTTTTCACGCTTCAACGCCTTGACCAATCTAGATGAAATTTGGCATGTAGGTAGCCTGTGTCACGGGGAAGGACATAGGCTACTTTTCATCCCGTGAAAATAGCGCAGTCCGATACAGTTCCTGAGGAAATGAAAAAATACTCTTTTTTTGGTCAATTTCTTTAACATCGCAATGGTACAATGGTTTGTGATTTTTTGCACAGAGATGGTTGAGGAGGTGGGAATGACAATATAATTTACTAATTAGCATATCCTGTCATAGTTCCCGAGGGATCTGATGCTATATATATATTTGATTATTATTACCTACTTGCTATTCAAATGCACGTCTGGCGCTAGGATTGCGAGACTCCCAGTAGTATTTCCACGTCATCAGTAACGCATGATAATATGGGTACACACTCGACTACAAAGCGAAACCCGAGTGTTACGTTATGGTTCGTTCTGATGGCGTTATATCATGCCTCCTAGCTTTTGCCCGCGGCTTCGCCCTCGTGGACATTGTTTTCATGAATGTCTTTGAGGGCGAGTGATTCGTGAGCGTAGACATGAGTTTTATCCAGATCTTTCAGGAACTATTGGGCTATTCTGATTAGCAGTCTATGTCACTTCCCACCCCTCTACCAATTATATACAAAAAATCACCTCAGTCCGGTGCTCTGTTGCAACGCCGACATGCGCGAGAGTGGAAATGGTTTTCTCTAGTTCCTTTGAGAATTATGTCAGGATATACTAATTAGTAAATTATGTCATTTCCCATCCTCTTAACTATCTCTGTGCAAAAAATTACAACCAACCATTGTTTCGTTGCGATGTTTCAGAAATTAACCAAAAAAAGAGTATTTTCTCAGTTCTCTCAGCAACAGCATAGAATTTTGATATTTTTTCAGGATAAAAAGTAGCCAATGTCCTTCCTTGTAGCACAGGCTACCTGCACTATAAATTTTATTAAGGTTGGTCAAGGTGTTGAAGCGTTTAAAGGTAACAAACACATTTTCACGTTTTCAATATTAGTAAGGATTCGTACCTAACTAAAAATGCAATTAAATGTGTCATAATAATTTTCGAAGAACCTTAAAACTTTTGGGTACAAGCTTTAATTTGAAAAAAATTTTAATTTTTTCGTATTGTTCTCAGCAAACTCTTTCATTTGATACCCATATTGTAGGAGTGAATTAAAAATAACTAGTCAACCATCTTGAGTGTGTCGCCGTTTTGTATTTAGAATGACGTCAGACATTTAACTATGTATTGTCATCCAAACTGAACGTGTATACAAAATTTCAGCTCAATCGGTTGAAGATGCTTTAAAATTGAGTTGCAAGATTTCACCCGAACAAACATACATACATTGCAAGTTAAATAAAAGCAAAGTATACATATATTAGTACTAAGTATGTTAGTATGGATACTCCCTGCCGCTCATAAGATTGCGACCTCACCCCCTCGTCACACAGATTGATACAGATTAGTTACAGTATGGTTGTCGAACGTATAGGATTTCGCCGCCATTTTGTTGGTTCCGTCATTCCTTTTTTGAAATGTCTTTTCTGGCCCGTTGTATTAAGTGTCCAGGGTGTAATAAAAGCTTGTAAAAACAACCAGTTGTCACCAAAAAGGTGACAGACTAATACATAAATACCTACCAACTGAATGCCTGACCATTTGCCTCAAATTATGAGCGTCTAGATACCTCACTAATTTTTTTTATTTAATCTTGGTAAACCCTCGGCATCATCTCACCTGATGGTAAGTGATAATGATGCCGAAGAAGGAAGCGGACTTGCCAAGGATCCCTAACACAACGGAGAAGTGGCTTTCTTATCTTCATGTCGGAACACGTCAGTGCTGTTCGGCGGAAGACGGTGGTAGCTAGCCATACGGGCTTAGAGAGTACTCTTCCATTAACCAGTCGTCTTTTAATGTTAAGTCTGGGTGCCCCTGGGATGTTCGTCTGGCCAATACTTGTACTAAACAATTAGGAGAGCTGTCCCTTACGGAACTCTATTCCCCACGCGAAAACCCAACAAAAAGGGCACGTAGCAAAAAGGTTTATCAAACTGACAAAACTAGTTCACTCGCCGTAATACAATTCACCTTTCCCTGCTGTTGCTGTCAATCAATCATACGAAGGTAAAGTAAACCTAAGATGCGGAGAAGGAACGTAGGTATTCCTGAACATATGTTACTAGTAACTTGAGTGACAATTTTTACATTTGACTGCTACCTGATGCATATGTCGCAGCCTTATTGCACAATTAGTCGTTATACAAAACGGTGTGCCGTTTTGTAAAACTACAAAGTAAATAACTCCGAATAAATGCAACTCTGACGAAGCCCCGCTTCGCGGTGCTCCTTTTCGGTAGAACAAGACACCTAAACCATCTGTCCGTTCGTCTGACTCGGTTTTTTCGGAGTTTTTTACTTAGTAGTATAAAAAGCGACGCGCCATTTATCAAAACGGCTAATTGTACAATTTGGGTACATTTGATTAATTCATTTGTTAATTTTGTATATTTGATGATATATATTTATTTAATTTTTGTAATGCTTGGCATTTGTGAAATACGAGAAAGATTTTTAATTGCTCTATACCTGGGCCATACTACGCAGTCTCTCCAGTGGTTCCAAACTGACTACAGATAAATTAAGTTGTGGAAGTGTTTGTATGAAAACGCCACTAACCTATCCGGCTGCATCGAGGGGTAAGACAAGGAGAGACTACATAATCTTCGAAAATTTTCACCACCGTCCTGGAACATATTTTCAAGCTTTTGGACTGTAGGCCTCTCAATAAGTGGGTCTTATAATCAACATTCACGAAATGAAAATTTTGTCAAATGTCTGTGTCGCACCCACTCCTCCGAAGGTTGGCAACTCTACACTCATAGTTGTGTACGAATATGTACACCTGGGTGGAATAAACAGTCAATTGTCAACTGGCGCATCAGGAGCCGGGTCATTCCTTCCCCTCTAATATGGTTGAGAGGAGCGATGGCTGACTCTCGCGTTATACTCGTGACCGGGTTCTGTCCATGTGATCTGGCCTACTCTTGTTAAAGGCATTAATGACATTCAATGATTTTAATGTAAAGCTTCTCGTGTCATATTGTTTTCATATTCTAATGACATAATTTGTTTTATATCAATGATTGTATTTTGACGTTATTAACTAATGGTTGTTTATTTATGAAATCTTGAAATCACTTTTACCGTTCAGTATCTTAGAATAAAAGTTCAGACCCACGGTGCTCCAGCGCAAGCCGGGACGCCCCCGAGAGGAAGTCGTGTCACGTTCACAAACGCACGCCTTAACGAGCCTACGCTGTGTTGCTATTAAGGAGGCGTATAAAGCAAAATATATTCAAAATAATTATTTTTCATAACAATATTAATATTTAATTAAAAGTAAGAAGGTTGGTCACCCAAATGGGAATGGAGTGTGCTATGCTCGGAATTTCTCACCGTGATTGAATCAGAAACTAGGAGATCCGTAGAAGAACCAAAGTAACCAAAATAGCTCTTAAAATTGCTAAACTTAAGTGGCAGTGGGCGGGGCACATAGCTCGTAACAGATGGCGGTTGGGGCAGTGAAGTTCTCGAGTGGCCACCGCGCACCGGAAAACGTAGCGTATGCAGGCCTCCCGCTCGATGGACCGATAAGCTAGTAAAGGTCGCGGGAAGCCGCTGGATGTGGGCAGCGCAGAACCGGTCGTCGTGGAAATCCTTGGGGGAGGCCTAATGACCAGCAGTGGACGTCCTTCGGCTGATATAATAACTGGTATTAAGGCCTTAAGATAGGTCAAATGAAAATATTCAATTCGAATTATTGAAAGACTGTATAAAGCTATCACTATGGAAAAATATATAATATATACATCAAGTTTTCAAAAATCGATATAATTGAATATAATTTTTAAATTATTGCCGCTTTTGATGTAAAAAAATATACCGTTGACCCCGTTTTTGGCATTAATTACAAAATTTCTCGAAAATAAATAGTTAATGTTGAATGAAACCAACACACAAAAATCGGTGACTTTAAAACCTTTTATTTTAATTAAAAACATTATTTTAAAATCTTTTTTGAAAGTGAAGGAAAGTAATAAAAACATGTAAAAATCGAGAATTGAGCATTCGGTTTCGACCAGTCGCATTGAAGCAAACATTGATTTGAACTTAAAATGAATAGAGTTACGTTCGATATTATTTTAACACGTTTCAACCTGTCCAGATTAAGTCATCATAAAGCCTTAATATTTAGAACATTAACAAATTACTTACAAACAAATAATAACAACTCGTTTAAAACACAACACCTTAAAAATTCAATAAGAACTTTTGGAAAGTGATCCAGACTTACTTACTAATAAATATTTTTTTTGTTTAAATTTCTTACTTTATTTTTTTTTTGTTTTTTTAAACGGGATGGCAAGTTAATAATCATGCAAGAGCGAGGAGGACTTATGTTTGGCTTTGCATCCCTCTCAACTGTTTGAAGTAACCACAAGGAACTTCAGCACATTCGGATACAGAAGTTCAAGTTCTTACTATTTTGGTTTACTATCGCGTTTCTTAACAAAATTAAACTAAATATCCCCCCAAGTTCAGGTTGATTCCATATCCTGGCAACACTGCAGCTCAACCCGGGCCGCACTCTGCCGAAACGGCGCCACTCCGCCCAATAAATGGGGAATTCGCCTACAGCCGTAAAAGAGGAATTTTGTTTTGTTTTTTATTGTTATTGCATTTTTTTTATTATTGAAGATTTAATTCCAATCTTACCTGGAATGGGCAGAGATTGGCTGAAGTTTACGAGAGGGTGTGCTTGTAGTGGAGTGATTTGGTTTAGAAATAGCAAATTTTAATATAGGATTCTTAGTTAAGGGATAGTTCGAAAACACTAAGATTTCAACTTTCTGCGTTGCGTAATTAATCCATTCGCTTCACACCAGGAGCCCGTGAGTTCTTTGTAAGACTCGGTTTGGTTGGGTATTTTCTAAGCTCGCTTGGCTAGCTACCGTCATCTTATCTACCGCTTGTTATTAAACATCAATGTTAACAGCATAGGTGTGACCGCTTCAAGTGAGATAGCCAGTTATTTATCGTGTTGGGGAATCTTAGTAAGCCCGTTCCCATCTTCTGCGTCATCGTCGCTTACCATCAGGTGAAATGATGCCAAGGGCTATCAGTTGTGGATAAAAAAAATGTGATTATTTAGTCTGGTAATATCATTAAATCATGTTAGTTAAATCATATTATCTTGTTAAATAGCGTCGGTGGCTCAACCGGTTACGCCTCGGTCCTCCTAACCAGAGGTACCGGGTTCAAATACGGACGGCCAATGTACCAATGAGTTTTTCGAAACTTACGTACATGTACTTACCGATTCCTTAAACGGTGAATGAAAACATCGGGAGGAAACCTGCACATCTGATCCCAGATGTGTAAGAAGGTCGTGTTGCACACGTCCGTAGGTGTAAATCTAAATGCCCTATACATGACCGCGGGTGACGCTAAGTGCAACACCAGGCAACCGCCGTCTATCCCTTGGATAGCACGGTTAATTGTACCACACGCTAAGAGAAAGAGAGAGAGAGTTAAATTATAAATTGTTTTGTTTATGCAATATGTAAGATAATTGTCTTATTTGATAGTCATAGTATACATGGTGTAACAAAATATGTGTAGGACCCGTAAATTGGGGAATCTACTGATCATACTGAACAACTTTCCCCAAGGAACCCACAGACAATTCGCAAAAAAAAATCGATGCTCCATATAAAAATGCATAAATTTTTTTATCAGCTGATAGTTTTGTATGAAGACTTCAAAAAACAATTGCGATTTCAGCAAACTTGAAGAACAAAATTTGTTCAGTATGATGAGTAGAAGCCCCAATTAACGGGACCTACACCAATTTTGTTACACCCTGTATATATGTAGCTATCTAAACACCCCAACACAGAGCAAACTAATTTGTGCATCATAAGTTCTTGTTCTTGATAGGAATCAAACCCACGACTTTTGAAAGAAAAGCAGCTAGAAATACTCACCACTATGCCACTAAACTATTCAGCAATAGTCTTAGCAACAATAACTCCTTAACTGTTGCCCTACTACCTAGGTAGGTACCTATATTTAAAAAAAAAACTATAGTTTCACCTTTAAAGAGGTCCTTTCTAAGCCAGCAGAACCAATAAGAGCCCAATAAGAAATAACTTTAGGAATTCAATTAAAATTAAAAAAGTCGAAAACTTAACCCCTCTTTTGTCCAGTTGCGTAAAAATGTCTCCTATGTCTCTCACGGGATCCAGAAGAATCTAACAATACCTCATACGTTAAAATCCTTCAAGCCGGCTGTAGCAAGGAACATAGAAATCTACATTCATACATACACTCGAAAGACATGACCCTCCTTCCGAGGCAGTCGGGTAATTAACTAATGTGTTAACTAAATGTAATGGGAACCACCTTAGTGTTTTCTAATTATCATTAATTAACACGTTGATGGATACTACTACCCCACCGAATAATGCTATGGTGACACTACTTTTTTTTCATACATTGCCTACAGGCGTTGCAGTCATAACACTTATGTAAGTAGTACTAACTGTAGGTACTAACCTTCTCGAAACAATCACGCGATGCGACGCGACGCACTTCCCCGCTGGACAGTACTGGACTAAATTTATGTAAACGTGGCGCCCAACGGCGTAGTGTGTGAGCGAGAGGGTATTCGAAAATGTGAATGTGTGCGTGAACTGACTTTCCTTGGATGAGTTTTTGAACATTACATTGTGACAGTACAGAAGTCATAAACGTATCTCAGGTGGCACTAATGCATGTAGTTACTTGTATTAGTATGGAAAATCGATCGCCGAACGGCGTACTGGCGATATAATCTTTTAAAATCCAACGTCGACAGGCGTTCTGTCATATCACTTTTTGCGAATTAACCGCCCGGTGGCGTACTGTCCGTTAACGTGTTAACTTTGATTTGTCACACTCTAGTTCGGGACAACAGATGAGCGTATGATTTATGCCTGGACATTACTTATTTATTTATGATGAGATAATAAATAACAACAAGTCGTAAAAACTTATTTTTATTTTTTCTAAGTAAGTACCTACAGCAGTTACAGATAAAAAAAATATTAATTTAATCACTGATGTAACCTAAAATAAATACATGAACAACTAAATTGATACGATTTGTAACATACAAGAGAACTAAAACCTAAGAACTTTATACTTAAGAGTCTCCAGGAGGCTCGAGTTTCCATACAAACGTAGTTCTGCTTTAATACAAAAACTACATGCCGAATTGAATCCATACTTTGCATATATATTGAGTAGACACATATCGATGTTTGTTATTAGTTTTCATCGTAGTAAATTTTAACGTAACTAATTGAAGGTTTAAATTAGTTTTGTACTGAAAGTTTGAAACTGCCCTTTTTTTTCCGTTTTATATTAGTTCATCTTAAACTAATTACAAACATCGATATGTGTCTCTTCAATGTATTTGGAAAGTTTGGATTCAATCTGGCATGTAGTTTTTGTATTAAATCAAAACTACGTTTGTATGGAAACTCGAGCCTCCTGGCGGCCCTTAACCCTAGAGTGCTTGCGCTATGAGCAATTTGCCGCCCTCGGCAATTAATGTATAATATTTTATAAACTATGCGCTCGCGAATGTCAAGCCTCCCAGTAGCTGCTCCTCTGTCCTTTACCTACCTGTATCATAAGTTGGACGAACATCAGTGCGCGGGTGACGGCGGGAGGAAAATGTTGTTGCTTGCCAGGACTAAAAATAGTTGCATTATATGAGCAAATTTATTGTGGAGCGAGCAATGTTCGTACATTTGCAGGACTTATTTTCACTTAAACATATGGCGAAAGTTATGAAAATATATAAATCTGCCATTTAATTAAAAATATAAACAAAAATTTATGAAAATACATAAATATGGTCAAAAATATTTATGTATTTTCATAAGTTTTTGTTTAAATTATTAGCAATTTACCCAAAAAATCTTGTCATGTGCTTTTTTTTCTAGTTTTTAAATTTACTAAATAAATATTACTGTTTTGGATAGTACATAAAAACTTGGATGTTTTTCGGCCTTATGATGATGATGATGATGATAGTACATGATTGATATTTATCTTCTGACAACATTTATAAGTTTTTTTGTGCAAAAAAATAATTTTAACATGACGGCAAAATGCTCCCCACGCGACCACTCACGTTTCACGGAATGGCGCGACTACTCTAGGGTTAACCATAACTCGATACCCCAATATAATATTACTTACGCTTAAATGAATTAAATGAACTTTTAAACTAGGTAACATTGTCAATTACTTACAGCTAAATCTTGTACGTTACTTCACTTTAAGCCTCCTCCGTCCCTAAAATTAGCAACTCGATTCACGATGTTTAAATGACCGCTTTCTACAGATTAGTACATATTTTTGCGGAAACCTGACAAACTACAGATACAGAGATCAGTAGTTATCTAGAACGACACGTTCTACTCGTTTTTGGTCTCAAATCTAATTTGTACGTCAATGTAGATAAAGTTCAAAATATTATGCACAATTTTGTTCCGAAAATTCGCTTCGTTTCCGTTGCGCGACAATGTAAATAGACACTTAGAACCTATGATGATTTTGTGAAGTGGAATTTTCAGAAGGGCACGTCCATAGGACGACGTCAGTGATGCCACTTGAGAGACTACTTAAGGGTCCTGACTCAGGACATTAAATGTAAAAACATAAACAAACCCTGTCTTGTGATGTAAGTTGGTATAAACCAAACGCACACATACATATTCCCATATCAATGGCCACACACAGTTGAAAATCTAGAACCGAGCACTTACATTATCTATAACGAAATTTTTTTTTTGACGAAATGTATTAATAATGCAGTGTACAATCTTTGTCTAGTGGAAGCGTCAGTGGCTCAACCGGTAAGTACTCGGCCCTCCTAACCAGAGGTCTCGGGTTCAAATCTGGACGGCCCACGTACCAATGAGTTTTTCAATACTTACCGATTGCTTTAACGGTGAAGGAAAACATCGTGAGGAAACATGCACATCTGATCCATCTGATTCCATAAATCTTAAAATGCCCTACACGTGACCGCGGGTGATTCTAAGTGCAACACCAGGCATCCGCCGTCTATCCCTTGGATAGCACGGCAAGCCACATGATAAGAAAGAAAGAAAGTGTACAAGTTTTATAAAAGTTCATACAAATCGAACATCGGTTTTTTCAGGATTAAAGCAAGTATTACCACATCTGTAAATAGATTTGAGCAAACTAAGTAAAATAGGTGCATAAATATAACAATATTGGCTTGAATTGAACACTGTACCTCATTCTATAACCTAAAGTTATAGAATGAGGTACAGTGTTCAATTACTATAATACTAATATAGTTGAATGTTATTTGTGTATATTTATGTAAATTATACAAATAAATTACATAAATATACACAAATAACATTTAACTATAATTATATTGCAAGACAATGTTCTAAGTGCCCCTAGCTCCTAGGTGTATAAAATATGTAATGCAGGAGAAATAATTACTTTCTGGTTATAAGTCATAGAATCCGCTCAGAAACCCATAATGAAATTAAAAATTAGACCAACGCGACGTCCGGAGTCACAAATCTTATTAAACCTACTTGATCTTAGATTAACGAGTGGGAACTCGTAATGCGGAATAGTCCGGTAAGGTCAAATATTGCTAGGAAGGAATATAGGAAGCGTGTGGCAGAACCAGCGATCTGAAAAGTGCTCCAGTGCTCTTTGCTCATGTAACTTAGGAACTCCTTTCAATTCGCAAACATTTGACCTGGAGCATGAAACACATTTCAGACTGGCGATTTCAAGTATCATATTTCAAGCTGTCCGTTTACCACTTGTTGACTGGGATCAAGTAGTAACATAAGATTTTGGAAATGCACAATCACATTAATATTATTCAGACACATACTCTACTTCTATCACATGCGTATGCTTCTTCTTCTTGTGAATACCGACAAATTCCAGCTGAATATCTTCCAAACTCCGTCCTTTAGTTTCCGGTACGAAGAAATATACAAAAATAGTTCCTATTAAGCATGTGACAGCGAAGTGCCAAAACGTCCACCCGGGACGGACGAATTCTTCTAGATTTTGATACATCTTTGTGGCTCCAAAGGCCAGAAACCAGTGGAAACCAGCTGTGATGGCCGTCGCTCGTCGTGTCACATTTGGTGGAAAGATTTCTCTTAACATCAACCATGGAATAGGTCCCACACCAGCAGCGTAACTTATAACATAAATACACAGAAAGAAAAGTGGCATCCAAGCATTGGTATCCCAAGAAGCGTTTGATGCTTTCAAATGATAGTAAACTCCTAAAGATCCTAAACTTACCGCCATAAGTATAAACGAAACCATAAGTAAGACACGTCTCCTGATTGTTTTCAATAGCGTTGTTGAAAACACTGTTGCAGTCACTAAGCAGAAACCAAGAATAATCGATGCACTTTGAGAATTTAAAGGGATGACGAACTTTATGAAAATCTGATCAGTGTAGAAGAGGATTGGATATATGCCGCTCATTTGCTGGAAGATCATAAGGCAGAAAGAGACAAACATAGCTTTGATGGTCGCTTTAGTCGTGAAAAGCTGCTTGAAAGTGACTTTGTTTTTAACATAATTTCTCAAGTACTCTTTTAGGGTTTTGAGTTCGGAGTCGATGTCATTGTCTATGCCCCGGAAGTGCGTCAGCGCTGCCTTAGCTTCAGTGAACTTTCCCTGGGAGACCAGATAAGCCGGAGACTCGGGTATGAATACAAATGCGATGAAGAAAACCATAGGAATGATGGAGCAAACGAAACACGCCCACGATGCGCTGGGGATCATACCTGGAAGAAAAAGTAAAAACCTAGTTTAATAACAAGATCAGAGGAAAACAGTCGAAACTTAAATCAATAGATGAATTGTAAAATTAATTTGATTGCCTCAATGCTAATGACGGTTGTAAACGAGACTTAATGACAATACAAAACAAAAGCTGATCACATGCAACAGTAGGTAATTTTAAAATTCCCAGAAGGAAAGGTATAATGGTAAGGTAGTATAAGAAATGTGCAACCGACATAGCTCACAGAATCGCTAAACAGGGCACATAGCTCGTAGAACACATGGCCGCAGGAGCAGTAAAGTTCTCGAGTGGTGACAGGCCTCCCATGCGGTGGACCGACGATCTGGTGAAGATCACGGGAAGCCGCTGGATGCGGGCAGCGCAGGACCGGTCGTCGTGGAAATTCTTTGGGGAGGCCTATGTCCAGCAGTGGACGTTTTTCAGCTGATATGATGATGATGACGACAAAAAAGTTGAAATACAGGATTTTATTTTTAAGGACATTTTTAATCTCTATGAATCATGTCCTCCATCAGGTATCCGCCAAAGGCAACAACGTGGCTCTCCCTTCTGGAGTAGGTATAGAGATGGCTAGCGAATTAATCTTAACCAAAAAATAGTTAACAGCCTTACCAATAAAGTAACCCAACAGGATCCCGCAGGTGAAATGCACATGGTAAAAATTTGCTAGAGAGGGCAGAAGACTTTTCTCAGCTATATCCTCGACGTAGGGAGGTATGGACACACTGAAGGCACCGACTGCAATCCCGCCGATGAAACGACCGACGTACAAGCCGTATACATTGGGGCTGTCGAAGAAAATAGTTTGGTTAATAAAATACTAGTCACAAAGACCTTATACGAGTACTAGTTGAGTTAACTTGCCGCTTGCTTTGTCTGTTTTACTGCCTATCCTATGACACAAGGTATTGAAAATTAAAAATCGAAATGTGTGCTGGGACACATAGTAGACGTGAAATTTTAACGGACAAGTGGAAAAACGAATGGCAACGGACAAGTGGAAAAATGAATCTCTAAAAAATTTTATTTAAAAAAAACATTTCTTAAACATAACTCAAAAAATAGTTAAAAAATGAATTCATAAAAAAATAGAAAAAAAATTCCAATAAAATATCCCTCGGCCACTGCCGCCTTTCACCACGCGATATATCGTCTACCTCCGATTCGGCCACTTTTTTTTTTTTTTTTTTTTTGTTTAACATTTGAGTGCGTTTGGCTGCACCTCACCTGATGGTAAGTGCCACTATCCAAATTCCTAGTTCGCCCACATCCTTGAACGACCACTTCTTTTTTTGTACATTTCCTTGTTCGTCCACTTCTTTTTTCATACATTTCCTTGAACGACCACTTCTTTTATTGTACATTTTTTTTAAGATAAAACTTTGTAAAAAAACTGTAAATGAGCGAGCGAAGCGAGCGATATTAGGTTCGGTCAGGTTTGATTGATTATACAATATGCATGGGTAGCAGAAAAAGGCGAGTTAAAAAGGATCCGGTCACTTTAAAAGGTGACGAGTTAGGAAAATGACAATTTAGAAAAAAGACAAGTTTAAGAAAATGACGAAGTCGAACTGAAAGCACGTGGCCTTTCTAGTGTTATGGTCGTTCGAGCGACATGGACGTTCAGGGATGTGGGCATGCCAAGTATGTGGCCGTACGAGGAAAGTGGCCCTAAGTGACCGGATCCTCTGACTCCTCCACGCGGCCGTAACGCTTTTTCGTGACAGAAAAAATCCTAATACCTCCCGTCTATACAGAAGTTTCACTTCAGAAATTCATAAATCTAAATATTAACAGTTAGGTTACAATGATGATAATGTCTGGAATACCCGTTAAAGCCGTTATATAATAGTGATTTAGTGTTATAGTAAGTTCTAGCTAGAATGTTTACCAGACTATTGTTCAGAAATTTTACGTAATGTAGGTTTAACCTATTTCCACTGAACACGTTTCTAGTTTGTGCAACATTGGTGTCGATTCGGTGCAACACGACTTAACTTAATTGACAGGATTAAACTAAATTTACGCAATCTGTCTTTTACTTTCTATATCAAAAAGACAAGGATAGAATGCTTAAATTTAGTTTAGTCCTGTCAAATAATTTAAATCGTGTTACACCGAATCGACACCATTGTGTACAAAGCCCTCATTTAATAACTTTAGAAATTCATTGAAAACCCGACTGCATAAAAACTTAAGCACTTATTTTTTGCCAGTCGGGTAAAATGTATCCTATGTCACTAACGGGATTAAGATAAATCTAACGACACCTCGAACTTAAAAATCCATCAACCCGTTTAGGCCAGAGGGCTTGCAAAGAAAAAAAAAATAAACATACATACGTGCATACATATCGCGCCGTCTGATTAAGAAAGACGACCCCGTGTAGCGGGATATGGCGAGGAAGAAGAAGAAGACATACGTACCTACATAATATACTCGAAAAATATAACCCTCCTTCTGGTGCAGTGGGGTAAAAATGGGCCGGTAATTTTGGTGGGGATTATTACTTTCGAGCGAGCGGTGGCGAAGGTGAAAAAGGTATTGTTATGGAAAAACACTTTAGACCACATGATTGAAGTAAAACTTCTTTAGATCACGACTGAAGTAAAACTTCTTTAGATCACACGACTGAAGTAAAAATTCTTAAGATCACAAGACCGAAGTAAAACTTCTTTAGACCACACGACTGAAGTAAAACTTCTTTAGACCACACGACTGAAGTAAAACTTCTTTAGACCACACGACTGAAGGAAAACTAATTTAGACCACACGACTGAAGTAAAATTTCTTAAGACCACACGACTGAAGTAAAACTTCTGTAGACCACACGACTGAAGTAAAACTTCTTTAAAGCACACGACTGAAGTGAAACTTATTTAGACCACACGACTGAAGTATAACTTCTTTAGCTCCATCTATATATGTTTGAAAGTAAATACTTTGTCTTCAGAAAATAATCTAATCTTTTTTGTCATACGGAGGTATAGACAGTTTATGAAAAGAGTTTTATTATCCTGCTGAAAATGATCAAATCTTTTTAACACTTATAACTAACTATAAATGTAAGAAAATCTTGGAATCTTAATTAGACCCACTTCCTGGTCTTAGATTAGGATGTCATTTTGCACACGCACTGAGTTCTGATGACAATACATGACTAGCTAAGAAACGTCATTACAAATCCAATATGGCGGCCACCCCAAGATGGCGGCCTGGCTGTTTGAAATCCACCCCCATGATATGGGTATCAAATGAAAGGGTTTGCTGTCAGGAATACGAAAAAATAGTCACGTGACTTAAATCCAACATGACGGACATCCAAAATGGCGCATTGGCTATTTTGTAATTTTTAGTGCGTGCTAAACGCGTGTTTTTTAGTTTTTTTAAACTAATTTAAAGTTATTTATCTTATATGTTTGTTTTTGTTTTAATAACCGATATTGTTGCCTTGGCAACCGATATTGTTGGTAAACAAAAATAAATAGTATCTCTCTTTCTATCTTCACTAATTTATATATCCCTTTCACCTCGCCTGACCACATTTCCATAACGCTCTCGTCACGCATCCAGCAGCTTACTCCCAATGTCAAGCGTGCCTAAAGAAGTTTTACTTTGAAAAATCAAAGTTGAGATTTTGATAAGGATCGATTGAATATTACATATTAGTATTGAGTACCGTCACCTGGCACTGCAGCATATAATTCCTTTTTTTTTTGGAATAATGAATTACCCAATGTGGTGGGCTAATTATGGGCTAGTAATTTGTAAATTTGTCATTTTTAGGGTTCAGTGCCAGGTGACGGTACTCAATTAAATTTTATAAATTTAACTAAATTTTATAAATTTAATTGAGTACCGTCACCTGGCACTGAACCCTAAAAATGACAAATTTACAAATTACTAGCCCATTATTAGCCCACCACATTGGGTAAATTTTATAAATATAATTGAGTACCGTCACCTGGCACTGAACCCTAAAAATGACAAATTTACAAATTACTAGCCCATAATTAGCCCACCACATTGGGTAATTCATTATTCCAAAAAAAAAAAGGAATTATATGCTGCAGTGCCAGGTGACGGTACTCAATACTAATATGTAATATTAAATTTAATTAAAATTTAATTGAGTACCGTCACCTGGCACTGAACCCTAAAAATGACAAATTTACAAATTACTAGCCCATAATTAGCCCACCACATTGGGTAATTCATTATTCAAAAAAAAAGGAATTATATGCTGCAAAATAAGCGTATTATTAATGTTTATTTATGTATGCCCGACTACGCCAACGGTAAAGGCTATGCGAGGAAGTATGCACAGTATGGCTGTACAATTGATTGAGCTTCTATTGGCTAGCCCATGACTCATGGTGAAGGAAACTCACTTCTCTTGACGTGAGCTCATTGGAAACTCAAAATGCTGCAAAGAGACTAAAATACACAACAAAAATTAAATATGATCGTTTTGATATATAAGTATACGAGTACGTATTACGGTTAAAAATCAGGGTTCCAACTCATGTAACTGAACAACTTGCCTTAAGGTTCGCCTGGACACATACAGTTCGTCGTCCAACGGAGATGTCTAGACAAAGCAATCGTGCGGGGGCGGAGGGACCAGAAATAATGGAATCTTGCTTAAATTGATATACTTAGATAGAAAAAAGATTCCATTAGCTAACTAGATCAGTAATTAGTTTTTATAGGTTATATACAAAAATACAGAGAAAACCTTGGATATTAAAGCGCCAAATGGACTCCCATGCGGCCAAATTACACACTTCGCGTGAGCCTCGGCGGCTCGTCTGATATGCCCACTTGAAGGGATAAGGTATTTTTATATCAGGTCATAGACGCCGAAGTTAGCCTTACCTGGATGACACTAGTATCCACGAGACCAGCAGCGGTAAGGCCAAATAGAGTAAAGTCTTCTTGCGCCCGAAGTGCTCGGATATAAGTCCAGCTGGCACTGCCCCGAAAAGTGCTCCTAGACAGAGCAAAGATGCTGCCCATGATGCCTGCCAGTTTTCAATCTGTCGACGAGAGAAATCAATTTTCGTTATAAAATCCAACTGTTATTACTTAATAGGTGGATGGTTCTGAGCATGCCGCAAATGACTCTAAAATATCTCGTTTGTACAATACCAAGTTTTTCCAATGTCCAAGCGCTATGGGCCATGGAGTGAAAGTAGACACTTTAAATGTTGCAAATAGGAAATTACAAATTAGAAAAATAAGTTGAACTTCTTTTTTTTTAAAATCGCTTGCCTTAGCCGGGGATTGAACCAAAAAATAATTAACTTGAAGATAGAGAAATTTACTCAGAGGATATTTCATGGTTTTTAGAGCTTAAAACATTCAAAAAATTTAGAAATCTTGCTTGCTTTAGCCGGGAATGAAACTGATATGAGAAAAAAAAACCTGTATTGTTTGTTTGTTTGTAAACTTTTTATAATTTAACATAAAAAACAAGTTTAAAAAAGAATAATAGCGTAGCAAAGGCGGACTCATTTATTTTGTATTTTTATGAAGCTAAACGAAAGGATCAATCAATTAGTGTCACAAATATAGGACGACTATGAAATGTATTTTTTTTTATCTACACTAATATTATATACAGGAGATATTTGATTGTTTGTTTGTTTGTTTGTTTTACACCAATATTATAAAGAGGAACGATTTGATTGTTTGTTTGTCTTGAATATGCTCCGACACTACTGGACCGATTTGAAAAATTCTTTCACCGTTAGGAAGCTACACTATCCGCGGTTGCTACAGGCTATACTATATTTAAAAAAAATTAGGGATCCTTTCTAAAACTTACAAAATGTAACCCAAGGTGTAAAAAACGACCAAGAACTTCCTGCAATGTCTACGAAAAGTAGTGTAGTTAATAGTAGTGGTAGTGGTAAACTAATAGTATAAAGAGGAAAGATTTGAATGTTTGTTTGTTTGTCTTAAATAGACTCCGAAACTACTGGACCGATTTGAAAAATTATTTCACCGTTGGGAAGCTACACTATCCTCGGTTGCTATAAGCTATATTATATTTTCAAAAAAATAGGGATCCTTTCTAAAACTAAACAAATGTAACCCAAGATGTAAAAAAATACCAAAAACTTCCTGCAATATCTACAAAAAGTAGTGTAGTGTAGTGTTATACCACTACACTACACTATAGTGGTACTATAGTGGTAATGGTTATGGACGGATGCACGCACGGACGCACAAACGAAAACTTAAAATATTTTTTGCGATAATACTTGCTCTACCCTACGTACGTACATACCGTACTACGGTCGAGGAAGTAAAAAATGAAGTACATAAGTAAAATTTCATAGAAAAAATATTTAATCAAAGTAAAACTGCATAATATACTCAATAATCATCTGGGGGCACGGTAGTGACCCCAGCAAGATGAGCTAAAGGAAATAATTAATTTAATAATGCTAATTAGCGTTTCGACGTATTTTCGTAGGTTCGGTCCGGATAATGCCAGAAAGCTAAAATTTCAAGAGACATTGTCTAGCTTTTAGTTTTAGATTTAGCGACATCTGTAATAAGTTTATTTTGTGACTGATTAACTTTCTTGATCATAAAAACTTCTAGGATACTTGACATTTTATTTTTAGTCGGGCCTGCTCCAAGCACAAAATATATAACCATAACGATATTTGTTTATTACTGCCATAAATATGACAATGGTACGTTATCATTAGAATGAGCGCTCTAGAATTCTAAATAGCTCTAAGTGCTCTTGGCTGTATCACATTTATAACTATAAACAACAAATGAGCCCGGACTCTACAAATTCCAAACAAACTATTCCTTATGGACTTAAAATTTATGCCTCGCATGCAATAGCTTAACGAACAATAAACGGACAAGCCATACCTTTTCTCCAAGATGTAGAGTTTGTAGAGTCAGGGATTATAGGTAGAGTTATTTGTTATTTATTGTATTAAAAAAGTAGCTTTAGTCGTAGCTTTAGTCGTAGCTTTCTGTTTTTTGTAACTTTTATATTGTTGTATTAGTTGTTAGTCTTCCAATTACATTAAAAATAAATATGGCACAGTCAAGAGCACTTAGAGATACTTTGGACTTGGGACAGGCCCCGTGAACTATGATGCGCTGCACAAATCGGGGCTCAGCTAGGAGCTTGGCTCTTCTAGAGATTTCATAACTTTTTAACAGTGAAAGCATTTTGTTCTTGTGAGTCCTGGCAACCAACTTAACATAAAATGTTTTTGGTGGAATAATTAGTTTAAGAAAAAAATTGTCTGCGCTAGCTTTAGTTCTTTCCCTCTACAGTCAATAGCGCTGGGACATACTGTATAATTTTTATATCGATATGCATTTATTATATCAGCTCATATACGTCCCCACCGAGGGGCTCGAGCCTACCCTGAATCGATATGCATATTGTTATGAGAAATTGTAAGCTATCACACAGTTTAAAAAAATCGGTTGTGGCTGTGTCGTTGCACACGGCCGTTCATTTTAACGTGAAACGTTTTTTCTAGGTCATAACAGTGACCTGACAGTAATAATAACAGTAGATTCATGTTTCTACAAACTAATAGTTATGTAATTATAAAGGTAAGACGTATTTGTTACGGTCCACTTTTTTAACCGCTACCTGAATATGATTTTAAAGACATTAAAAGTTTATACCTAGCTAAAGTCCTAAGAGAATTCCTTTTAAAATCGTTTGTCTGTCCATTTCAGTCTGTCAGTCACAGCGTAAAAACTTTCAAATGTAATTGAGCCACTGCGTTCAGATGGGTTTCCTATCTTCATCCCCTTTTTTGTGTCTCTGTCCCTTTCACACGCTCGTAGCGGAGATGACCGAACTACTTACACAGCTGATTAAACTCCTTAAATTAAATAAAACCTTTGATAAGTTATCTCCTTGGTTGCCATGTTTCGGAGTAAAATATAGTTCCATTTTAAATTTACACGACAGATATGAGTTTGAAAATCCATACCTGTCGTGTTTAGTAATTTATTTGACCACTAAACACGACAAATACGGATTTTCATACAAATTTTGCCGGCCGCTGCTCGCATGTATTTGGCCAGTACAGCAATTTTGATTTATTTAAGCATGTTTAAAAAAAAATATTACTATTACATCTTTTACATCTCACATGCAAATCAGTAAATATTTGCATGCCTTAAACAACACGGGACTAACGATCAATAATGGACATAAAGTGTAGAGGTGTTCATAGAAAGTTTCATGCCGGAGTTGCGCCGTGGTCGTGCACGTGTGCACGAAAAGTTTCGCGAGAGTTACGTGTTGTAGACGATCCCGCGTCGCAGACGCGCAGGTTTGGCCGTAACTGTATAGCGATAGCCGTGATGTATTATTTAGAAGCGTCGATGCCTCAACCGGTAACGACTCGGTCCTCCTAACCAGAGGTATCGGGTTCAAATCTGGACGGCCAATGTACCAATGAGTTTTTCGAAACTTACGTACATATACTCACCGATTGCTCTAACGGTGAAGGAAAACATCGCGAGGAAACATGCACACGGCTGCGAAGAAACTCGCAGGTTGTGTGTGAAGTCGACCAACCCGCACTGGGCCCGCGTGGTCGACTAAGGCCCGATCGCCCTAATTCAGGGTAGGCTCGAGCCTAATGTAAATATATGAGCTGATATGAATAGTTAGTTAAGTAATTAAGTACTCCTTGGTTAACAAAGAAAAGGAAAAATGCCTTAGAGGAAAACTCCAGTGTAACCAAAACAATTCTGAGTCGCATTCCACTTTAAAAGTCTTCTGAAACTGTTGCGGTCCAAGTTCGGTTCTCTACGATTGTTCGTAAACTGTAACGTGACCTACTTACATAAACTTACAAGTTCTCCAACTTCAACTAAAATATGGCAACATTTTTCACCGAGCAACAAAATTAACAGTTGTTAAAATTTTGCAGCGCAGTGCGGTGTTTGAAACTTTGGAACGGGGCGGTTTGTTGCCGAGCTGCCGAGCTTCCTTCATATGAACTGCCTTTGGGCTTGTGTAACTGGATATCTGATTTCCTGAGGGAACGGTCTGTTTACGTAGTCATTGATGGCTGTTCCTCTGACCTATTGGCAATCGATGCCGGGGTACCTCAGGGGTCTTTTCTTTCCGCTACTCTTTTACTGCTACCCAAAAACGATCTGCCGACACCGGGTATTATTGGGTATGCAGACGATAGCACAGTTGTGAAAGGTACCTATCCAGTGCAAGAGCGAACGGCGCTGAGACGCTGTCTTTGTCTTTGATGAACATCGCTTCGGGCAGTGTCTGGTTGAGGTGATTCCAACCTCGTAAGGTTCAATGCCTCTAAGACACAGGCGTGTATCTTTTTTGCTAAAAGGAGTTCTTTCAACTTGACTCCTACTTTACGGAATGAATTCATTCAGATATCAGAGCTTCTTGGCGTGGAATTAATACCTAACCTCAATTTTGGTCGATACATTGAGTCTAAGGCAAAAGTTGCTGCTATGAAGCTGGGTATTCTCTCTAAGGTGAGACGGTACTTCACACCTGGACAGCTTCTTTCTTTATATCAAGCACAAGTCTGATCTTGTATGAAGTACTGTTCTGACCTGTGGGATGGATCAACCCGCTATAGGCTGGATACCTTGGACGCCATCGACCGACGCTCCCGGAGACTCAATGGCGACGATAAGCTTGTCAAAAAACAAGCTCCAAAGCCTTGAGCATCGCCGCAAAGTTGCCTGTCTTTCGGTATTCTATCAAATTCACTTCGGAGAATGTGCACAAGAACTGCACGACCTCATTCCCTCAGCTCCATTCCACCTTCGATTAACGAGACACAGGAAGAGGTTCCACCCCTTTGTTGTTGATAATCAGCCAATACGCACAAAGCGTTACGCTTCCTCATTAATTATTATGCGGACAGCGATGGAGTGGAACTCTTTGCCTGCGCCTGTGTTTCACGATTCCTATAATTTGGGGATCTTCAAGGCGAGAGTGAATGGGCATTATTTGACTTTACGTGTACTATCCTCGATTACGTCGTCACTTACCATCAAGTGGTATGTAGTCAAACGCACTCAAATTTTTAATAAAAAAAAATATCCTCGTGCAGAGAGGTTGTCTGCTGAGGTACGTACAGACTAAGGGCAGCTAAGTGGCTAAGTTCTGGGCCGGAATGATTTAATTTGTCATCGACACGCAAAGAAGAAGAAGGGCAGCTTTGGACTTAGACAGGATGCTTCTGTGCATTTGCTTAAAAGTGCATAGCTTAGCACATGCCTCGGGCTCTTGAGCTCGAGCAGCGGCGACGGTGAGCGTGGGACACGTTGCCTCGGCGCGTTGCCTGCGTGTCCGTCAGCATCACACTGGGCACGAGCCCATCCCCGCTATCCCCGATGCTATCTCCAGTCTGTACGCACTTTTAGTTAATTTCCCTATTTTATAAATTACCACGTTATTCGTGATGGAAAAATAACTATCTTTCTGCCCAAGAGTAGAAAAGTTTCGTTGCAAGTTTCAGTTCCAAACCCACGTGAAAGCGTCTACGTGCCCATCATCCAGAATCGTGACCTTCAGCTAATATTGGCGTTTCCAACATTCGTTAACAACTCATCACGTCTCTACAGGTAGACAGGTAAAGCACGGGTCTCTTCGCAGACTCGAGAGTTTAGGCCATACGTACTCCACACATGGGGGCTAAGTCCAGGTTGGTGGAGCAATCTGGTGGCGAACCACACTGTCAGAAGTTTTTAAGCCGCCCATAAGGCCTTTGACCGGGCTATCGACTGCCATCTAGTGAAAGTAACGGTCAAGACAAATGCCACAAAAGCAGAAGATTTTTATTAGTTTATATTTTTTATCATTCTGGCAACTCTCGATGTACTCTACGCCACTAAGTAGTCCATTAGCGGGAGCACACTCCCTTTGTGTGCCAGAAGTCAAAAAGGATTTATGCCACTACGTCCGGAAGGTAAGAAAAAATAATAATTTCGACAACCTAAAAACTTTTAGGTACAAGCTTTTAATATTGCATTGTCACGCGATATACATATACACGCAAAATTTCAGCTTAATATATACAATTCAGCTTATAACATGGCAGTTTTGGTGAATTGTATCGTTAAGTTTCTTTTAAGAATATCTTCTGATTTTTCAAAATTAAATAAGATGAAATAAAAAATTGCTATAAAGTAAGCAAAATTGCTATAAACTAAGCAACATTGCTATAAAGTTAGCAACATTTCTATAAACTAAGCAACATTGCTACAAACAAAGCAAAATTGCTATAAACGAAGCAACATTGCTATGAACTAAGTAACATTGCTATAAAATAAGCAACATTGCTATGAACTAAGCAATATTTCTATAAACTAAGCAACATTGCTATGGACTAAGCAACATTTCTATAAACTAAGCAAAATTGCTATAAACTAAGCAACATTTCTACAAACTATGCAACATTTCTATAAACAAAGCAACATAGCTATGAACTAAGCAACATGCAGCTGATATAAATACCATATTTGTTCCGCAAAAAAGAGCAGTTCGCGCGATTTATGGAATGCGTTCTCGTGAGTCGCTTTGAATGACTTTCCCCTGCCAGTACATATAAGAAAATATAATGTATGTACGTAAAAATCTGCATCTCTTTTCACTGAATAGTGACAGGCACAGTCGTCATCTTCGGAATAGGAATAAACTTCAAGTAACTTAAAACAGACTTAACAAAATCAATAAGTCCTTTGTGGGACAATGCTTACTCATGTATAACAAATTACCCGAATTCGTCAGAAAATCAGTTTAAAAATTGTCAAAAGAACTCTTTGTAAAAAAGGTTATTATAAGACATCCGAATATTTAAATGACAAAAATGTATGGGTAGACAGTGTTTCTTCTATCAACACTACTTATCATATTTAACAGTAATAAAATAATAAACAACCTTAGAATTGACGTGGAAGCGACAACACATGACAAGTCTACTTACTTCCTTTAAATAATATTTTTATCTTAGCATTGACATGAGTGGTGCATGCTCACTTAAATGTTTGTGCAGATGGTGGCGCATCGGGAGCCGGGTCGTTCTATTCCCTCTAATATGGTTGATGGGAGCGATGGCTGACTCTCGCGTTATACTCGTGAAAGGGTGCTGTCCGTGTGAACTGGTCTATACTCTTGTCAAAGGTATCAATAATTTTTATGTATAACTTTTCGTGTCATATTGTTTTCATGTTCTAATGACAGTCTGGATTATTTCAAGTATTGAATTTTGACATTATTAACTAATGATTGTATATTTCTTAATTTTTCACGAATGAAATTATGTTAATATTATTTAATGACTATCAGAAAGAGTGTAATTTGCACCTATTTTGAATAAATACCTTGAGTCTTGAATCTTGACTTGAATCTTGCATCATTGCTATAAAGTAAGCAACATTGCTATAAACTAAGCATCATTGCATTGTCGGTGGTGTAACGGCTAGGGCCGTCGCCTCCTGTCCGGGAGCTCGTAGTTCGAACCCTGCCACGTACCAATGTGATTTCTAATTTAAATTTCATATGTACGTTTATCCGAAGCTCTTACGGGGAAGGAAAACATCGTGAGGAAACCTGCACGCGCCTGCGATAAAACTCGAAGGTTGTGTGTGAAGTCGACCAACCCGCACTAGGCCCGTGTGGTCGACTAAGGCCCGATCGCCTTAATTCAGGGTAGGCTCGAGCCCCTCGGTGGGGACGTATATGAGCTGATATGATGAATCAACATTGGTATAAACTAAGCAACATTGCAATTACTTGCCGTTTTGTACAGGGTCTAGCCCACAGATCCATAGAAACGAGAACAAGTCTTTTGATTCAAGAGTAGCTGAAATACAACAACAAAAACAACCTAACCACTCCGGGAATGCCGAAAGAAGTGAAAACTTTTTAGTTTTATAAGATTTGACCTTGCGAGTGTTACTGGTAAGGTAGTTCAATTGTGTCGCGAGTTCAATTGTTTTTTCCCATCTCAATAAAGTTTTATAAGTTTTAACCCTGCGATTGTTCCTGGTAAGGTGGCGGTAACTTTGGCGGTAACAGTGTCGCGTTTTCAACGATTTTGTCCCATTCAAAAAATTGCCCAACGCGCCTAAAGAAGTTTTCACTTCTAAAATGAAAAATGCAAAATTCTCAAAAATGGCTGTAATGGCCCAGCATGCAGCAGCACTGCGCTGGACCAATAGGTCAGTCTTTTTTTTATCAATTCGGTTCATAATTTTGTTTGCCTAGCCTATAGAAGCGTAACGTTTATTGTTGACTAGCTCTTTCCCGCGGCTTCACCCGCGTGGACAACGTTTCTATGACTTTTCGAGGGTGCGCAGTGCGCGAGTTTTCACATCCAAAATGAAAAATGCTGAATTCACAAAAATGGCTGTAACGGCCCAGCAGGCAGCAGCACTGCGCTGGACCAATAAGTCAGTCTTTTTTTTCAATTTGGTTCATAATTTTGTTTGCCTAGCCTATAGAAGCGTAACGTTTATTGTTAACTAGCTGTTTCCCGCGGCTTCACCCGCGTGGACAACGTTTCTATGACTTTTCGAGGATGCGCAGTAAGCAAGCAAGCGGCTCGTGAGCGTAAAAAAATAGCCTATGTGTTAATCCAGTTTCTAATCTGTTTACCTACCAAATTTCAGCCAGATACGTTCAGTAGTTTTTGCATGAAGAAGTAACAAACATACACACTCACAAACTTTCGCCTTTACAATATTATAGTGTGATTTATGTGCGTCAGACCATAATGGCTAAACAAGAAAGTATGCAAAGCGTGGCTGTACAATTAATATATAGGTTTCTTCTTGTGCACACGATTTACTCTAAACCCTCGCTTCCTTTCCATCCATTTTTTTATTCACAATTGGTATGCCCTTGGCATCAGTTCCCCTGATTGTAAGTGACGATGATGCCGAAGATGGAAGCGGGCTTACCAAGATTTCCCGACGCAATGGAGAACTGGCTATCTTATCTTCAAGCCTGAACCGTTTGTACTAATAGATATACTTTGCCCGAACACAGAAATGTTGTTAACATTGATGTTCGGCGGCAAGACTTATATACGATGGTGGTAGCTAGCCAGGCGGACCTAGAAAATGCCCTACCACCAACCAAACCGAGTCTTACAAGTAGACCCCACCGGGAATCGAACCCGCAACCTCCTGTTGTGAATCGAATTACGCCACGGAGGCGGTTAAAACGAGTTGATGATGATTTGACCAAAATTAAGCAACCATTTCGGTCAAAGCAAGTTATGGAAATCAAATTGTTTATTTTTTTCACTTTTTATGCAAAACTGGCAACCCCGCAGTGTCAGCACTTATTTATCGTCGGCTCGACACTTATCGCATCATACAGGAAACAGCGATTTATTGAACAGCTCCCAATTCATGGGGCTTTTCGCGTGCCTCACACGGAAAACAGATAGGGCACCGCCGCGGGCCGTTACTATGATAATGTTTAGTCACGTAACCGAACCCGTGTTATTGAGGCATATTATAGGTATGTATAGGAAGACAGGTATACTCAAAGGTTTCTAAATGTGTTCGTTTCCAAAACGAAGGGATTCGTAGAAATACTAAGGTTAACGACGTAGATTAAATAAGTCGCAGTGGCACGGGCATGCCACTCGCAAGACCAATAACGGGTAGGGGAAGACAGTGTCTCGAGTGGCCACCGCAGGCCGGTACCTACAGCGTGCCTCCTATACCAGATTGACTGGAGTGAAGCTCTCAAGCCTAATTTACATTGGTCAAGTGTTTAGCGAAGTTTTTTTTTTATTTACAGTTGGTAAGTCCATGGCATCATCTCTATGATGGTAAGTCACGATGATGCCAAAGATAGAAGCGGACTCATCATGATTCCACAATGCAATGGGGAACTGGCTATCCTATCTTCAAGCCGGAACACATCAATGCTGTCAACATTGATATTTGGCGGCAAGACTTAGAAAAGATGATGCTAGCTAGCAAGGTAGGCTTAGAAAATGCCCTTCCAACAAGCAAACCTAGTGTTTACGCCGTAATCATATTTTAAAAACTCGCGCGTTATGTTATGTGTGTTCAACCTTCAATATCCTGTAATATTCCTCTCCCTTTCCCACTCACGCATCGAATATAGTGCATCGAGTGAGAAAGCATACATCGACGCCGTGTCTGGTGGTGTCAAAACCAAGAACTAAACAAGAAGAAAGATGTCTTCCGCTATGGCATTGCAATGAACGCATGTCGCTCCGCTAATAAAAAATAACTTTAGTATCCAACCGCTGTGAAAGACCATATAATTATCCGTGTGTGTATCAGTGCAATCTGAAGTGCTAATCAAAGTACCTACCGCAAGGAGTTGCAGCTGGAAGGGGAGAATTTAATTTTCAAAAATCCGAACCGGCTACACCACCTAGTTTTAAATTTAGACTCCGCTGGAAATCAAACCCTCGACCTCTTGAAATGAAGCCACGGGGGCGGTTAAGGGTTAACTGGAGGGACGAAATCCCATACAAACGTACTTTCGTTTTAATTTCGAAACCATAAAACTCATCGTATTCAAATTTTTTATAAGCATTAAGATGATAAATATCTAGATCTGTAATTAGTTTTGGTTCGAAAATAATAAACAAAAAAAAAGTTACTTATATTACTCGATTTCGTCGATAAAAAGGGCAATTTTTTTAAGTTGCTATAACTTTTTTTTTGTTTATTATTTTCGAACTAGTGAGCAAGCGCTAGTGAAAAATGGTAAAATCCCTTTTCTTGAATAAAACGGGAATAAAACGGCTACCAGCTCCATACATTTTTAGTTCTAAAATAGATTTTTTTTTTTTGTACTTTTGAGGTTGTTGTATTAAAACTTAAAACCAAATCATAATTTGTTTGATATCTAAATTTTAAACATCTTGGTACTACAATGACTTTGTAGTCATGCAATAGCTCTTACTTTGTATTAAATTTGTTATAATTCAGCAGATAACCAGATCCAGAACCAGAAGAAAAAAAAAACATTCGAGTCATATTGACCCCGCGTCATCGTCCGCGTTATTTTTTACACGTCATTAGCGCCGGGTTAAAAATGAATTCGAGGAAATCAAAATCAATCTTCGTATCCTGTAAATTTCTAAAACTAACTTTAATTGAAGTAAAAAGTGGTTACTAAGTTTGTCATTGGCGGCGTTATAAGACTTAACCATTACGCGAGTCCCGATCTGACAGTATAGTACAGTGAGTGTTTAAGTACAGTTGTGTATAGTATACCTAAACGCACATACACGTGAACACGTCTATTGAATCAAAGCAGTTCAGAGAATCATCCGAAGCTTTTCATGTATCAGTTAAAAAGACCACAGTGTTATTTAAAATTCACACTGGACCAACACTATACATACTGGACCAATATAATACACACTGCACCAATACAGTACACACTGTACCAATACAATACACACTGGACCAATACAATACAGGACATAGCTACTCTTTTCCATAGACAATAGAGAATGGACTAAGCGTTCCCTATCCAGTTGTATAGTTAATACTAGCAGAGAACAGTGAGAGAGACAGAGCGATTGTGCAGCCAGGATACTGATGGTTATTCGGATGAAATTTCAGACGGAAAAGAAAAAATGCTTTACCGTTATTTTTCCAATAGTTTTCAGATATTTATCAAATCAAAAAGGTTCACTTTGATTAGAAAAATTGACATAAATACTCCAGTAAGTCTCCAACCTCCAGGTGCTTCAGAAGAGTGGGTGCAACACGGGCAGTTAACATTATTTTCGTCATGCCCATGTTCATTTTAAGACCCACTTGTTGAGATGCTCTACTGAGGTTATCGAGCATTGTGCCTAGGTCTTCCTTAGTCTCAGCCATGACCACGATATCTTTAGCGAATCGAATGTGGGTGACGTACTCGCTATTGATATTGATTCCGAGTTCACCCCAGTCCAGAAGCTTGAAAACATCTTCGAGGGCAGCGGTGAACAGTTTCGAGATATAACGTCTCCCTGTCTCACCCCTCGCTGCAACCGGATAATTTTCGCATTCTGGTCCAGGAGGCGAACCGACATGGAGGCGTTTTTATACATACTTCCGTACCAATTCGGCACCCCTGGAGAGACTAGCATCGCCCAAGTTTCGACCGAATCAAACGCGTAGCGTAGTGGCTAATTATAATCTTTAGTCTTCTGTATAATCTGGCGCAGCGTAGGTATGTATGTGGTCTATGGCACTAAAACCTCTTTGGAAGCCGGCTCGTTTGGGAGGCTGGAAGTTGTCAAACCTGCGTGCGAGTGCGTCTCACGTGTAATATATTTTAATGTTTTTTTATATTCATACTGATGTTCAGAGGATTGCCATGGAGTCATATGCCACATTGTCCTAGAGCTACATTGCTTATTAACTGTTCGAATGTATTAATTTGTTGGGGTAGGTATCATATTACGACCATTGACCACGGCTATCCTCTGAACATTACTATGAATATGTATTATCATCATATCAGCCGAAGGACGTCCACTGCTAGGCATAGGCCTGTATTATACATTAATACTATAACGTGTATGTTGTTCATTTAAATTAAATTAAAAAAAAGTTTATTTCCACCAAAGGTACAAACTGCATGGCTAAGATCTCCTTTTAGGTACAGAAGTACCTGTGTTAGGGGATCTCGCTCCTCCATTACTTAATCTATGGTATATTTTAAAGGTAAAAACAGAACATCAAGATACAAGATGACTTATATTAAAAACTAGTGGATGCCCGCAGCTTCGCCCGCGCAGATCCCGATTTTTGCGGTTCCTGTGGGAATTTCCCAAAATCCTTTCTTAGAGGATGCCTACGTCATAACATCTACCTGCCTGCCGAATTTCAGCCCGATCCGTCCAGTGGTTTGGGCTGTGCATTGATAGATCACTATGTCAGTCAGTCAGTCAGTCACCTTTGAGTTATATATATGTATTTAGATTAAAGGAATTAAAGTAATGAGGAAATACCTATCGACGGTAAAAAGGAAGTAGGGCATAAGCGACATTTTGGTCAAAAATAAGTTATAAATGCCATCTTACGTAAAATTTTCCGCTCTTTCGAATGCGCTTACTCCCATGGCTCTAAGATGACATTTTTGGCGTTTATGCCCTAGCAAAAAATATCATTTTCGTAGTATTATTTTTCGTAACTGACGAAATATAAGGTCATTTTTGGTATAAAGGTGCTTGTACCCCTACAAAAATGATTTATTTTGGGTTTGTTGTCGGTAATGCTTTTTTACTTCATAAGGGTGTCGAGCTTTCGGTTGTTTATGCCTTTTAAGCTTTTCCCTCAAAAAGTACAAACGTTGTTTATAGCCTACTTCCATTTCGTAATTAAACATAGCTATGGCGCTTGTACCCTATATACAAAATTCATTTTCATATTACTCTGTCGGTTATACCCTATTACCATTCAGTAGTTAATGACAGCTATGTAGGTAATGCCCTATTACCTAAATTTATTTTAATATCACACTGTCGGTTATACCTTACTTCTGTTTGCAATATAAATACAGTTTTGTCGCTAATACCTTATTACTTAAATTTAATTAGATATCATGGTGTCGATTAATTACTACTTCCACGTTCTACAATCTTACTTATACGTCACTTGTATTGCAATACCCAATAAGGATGTAATTACGAGTCGGTGCTTATGCCATTTGATATCACAAAAGTAGGTTTTAAGCGCGTCGCTTGTCCGAAAAACACTCTGCCGCGTACTGTGACGGCAAGAGCACGCGCGACTTGTGCGCTCCTTTTTTCAAAAAGAACAGACCGGTAAGCTATTGGTTTTTGAAAATATCTTCTATTTTATTGCTTGTGATTATGTATCTCATTCAATGGTGTTTATTTTAGGTTCAAAAATGGAAAGGAAAGGCCGAAAAAGGAAAAGGGACATTTTGGAATTTTTTATTCACGGGGCACACCTATATGACAATCGATTTTGCACACGCAACAATTGAAAACCAAGTTAAAAATAACACTATCTGGGTTTCTTCGCAATGGTATACAGTTTTTCAGACGGCAAGACAAAATCCAAAGCCTTTTGATGTAGAGAAGTTAAATCACACAGATTTTAACAGATGGGACCTTCTCGCCGACAAATACTTTGTGGGTAATCTTATCGGCAAGATTAACAAAATACGAATAGCTACTTTTAAAAATAACCACATATCATCAGGTCAAATACTCGATGGACCCGGAGGCACCCGAGTTTCGTAAAAAATCGTATCAAAAACAAAGTTTCTTGATTTACCGGACTGCTATCCCACGCTCCTGCAAATTTCTGAGCGTAAGCACAAAGATTTGATGAAACTTTGTTCGGACAAAGTTATGCCTCAACAGTTTCAGGCAGAGTACTTTGATTTTTTACTTTTAGCAAAAATGCAGCAGATGATTGAGATCAATAGTATTATTTTGATATTTTTTTATGTTATTTTATCCAATAATATTTTGATAGTAGGTTTCGAATCAAGACTGATTAAGAAAAGTTGTGATTTCTAATGTTAAGAAATAGTTGTGATTTCTAATGTTGGTCTCGATAGCTATAAAGTAAGTAATTATTAGCAATGATAATTGATCTAAGACTGTCCTGTTCAATGTGATATACTAAGTAGGTACCTACCAACTTCGGAAGAGCAGGAAAATTTCAAATGAGAGCCTATATAACAAGTTAACTATTTCTTAAACTGAGATTCATACGAGTGGAATGTCAATTGAAATTTACACATCAAATTGACACTTTTGATAACAATTTTTATACATTAATCTTTTATGCGTATCTGTGTGTGCTGTATTTTGAAGTAAAACATCGTGAGGAAACCTGCACACGCCTGCGAAGAAACTCGCAGGTTGTGTGTGAAGTCGACCAACCCGCACTGGGCCCGCGTAGTCGACTAAGGCCCGATCGCTCTAATTCAGGGTAGGCTCGAGCCCCTCGGTGGGGACGTATATGAGCTGATATGAATGATGAGTGAATATTTCTCCACTTCATTTGCTTTTTGACTGATTATTTAGGTACTGTAGTGCGACTTTGTATTTTTAAACGAATCTTTAACGCTTAAAAATGTAAACGTACTTAGTTGTAATTAAAAACATTTTTTTATTCCATAAATTCCTATGTTTCTTTGAATGTTGTTGTTTGACTTAGATACTATGTTATGTTTAACAATGCCAAATAAGTCTTAAGTTTCGAAGCTTTTTATTATTTTCTATAATGTTTGTTACTTTTTTAAATGTTTAATATTACGGATACATACCAAGTTTTCGTAATTAACAAACCTACTAGCTGCAGTGTTATTGTTTCCAAAAATGATTAGCTTTATTTTTTTTTATCAGGAGAACACAATCGGTAATGTACATTGATATTTAAGGGATGAAATATAAATAGAAAGGTAAGTCTATACATTCCAACAACGAGTTCTACAATTATTAAAAAATATAATATAAGCCTACTATCAATCTACCCCTATAAACTGTCAAAAATCTGTCATATTTGTTTTTAAAAAAACTATCAAATAAATTTAGAAAACAACAGCAATTATAAAAATAGTAGTAAAAAGAATAAATAACTATTAGAGAAAAAAAATACAGTAAAACTAAGAATCAAAAAGTGTGTTGAAAAACAATAAAAGTGCTATTCTATGCGCTGTTAAGTATAGAGATAATATTTGTTCTATAGTAGCTGGTTGATAAATATACCCACTCTTTTTAAGTAGCTTTGATTTTTCTTGATTAAAAACTATTAACAAAAATGTCTTTTTTTATTTAAAAAACATCCTACTATGCGCTTGTTAGTAAATAAGTAGGTAGGTGACACGAAAATGATTATAAACACGAACTATCATCTTTTAAATCTACCATTTAGTGTAAATTTGAATTACTTGAACGGGTAGGGTATGCTGAAACAGGCCCCTAACCCCTAAGACTAAGGATCCTTAGTCTTTTTTAATGAAAATCGACTTCCTAATACTAATAAGGTACTCCACCCTATTTTACGAGTTAGGCACTTACCACCAGGTGAGATGTTGTCAAGGGTTTACCAATTGTGAATAATAAAATAAATAAAGGCACCCAATTACAGTGTAGTGTAATACCCGTTTTAGCTCTTATCGTGATGAAGGATCGTGTTGGTTGCGCTACTTCCATATTTTTGGGGTGTCTTTTCATCCATATTTCCATAGACTCACGTAATGCCAAATGTTGATTATCCTGCTTTTCCTTTGCTTTCAAAAGACATTGTGTGTTACTAATGTCCTATATCCTAGTATTGTTTTGAAAGCCGACTGTTTCTTGTGCTCTATTATCTTTTATACAACCACTGTGAAAAGTACTTTATCCTTCTTTTCCTATAACTCTTATTGAACTGTCTAGTCTCTTACACCCTTTTACCTTGCGATGTGAGAAATCGTTATGTCCCTAAGGCTTCTTATCCTTTAATATTTTATTTTGTTATTTGTATATTATGCCATATTTCCTCATTGGAAAATTAAAAGCTATTTTTATAAGCGACACAAATCACTTTAAATAGCGCCAAATCATTAAAACTAAAAATACAGGTAACTGCTCAATTTTTTTCTGATTTTATAACTGTTTTATTTTTCACGATATCTTAATAAATGGCAAAAATACGTCAGTTTTTCTAAAATTTAAAACTTTGAACGGCTCTCCTGAACATTTTATTTTTTGTCACTTATGCCCAACTTCCTTTTTACCGTCGCTATGTAATTTAAGTTAAGAGCAGTATGACTGTCTTTTGTAGTGATTGTCTAAGTATGTGCGCGTGTGTGTGTGCGAGTTTAATAGTTTGTACAAAACAACTTTAGATGAGAATTTGTTTCGTACTTTTTAGAGCGCGCGTGAGCTTTCAGTAGTTTGTTTTTTGTTTGTGAACTCTTTATTGTAGTACAACAAAGTTATACAGATTACTTTTAATTTTAATTATTTTTGAGTTACAATTTCGTGATAAAGAATTTGCAGAGCCGTTTTATATTTTTAATAGAGATAAAATGTGTTTGGCATGACTTTAGAAATGATTCCCAACTTAGCTTTAGCCTTTGGCTTCACACGCGTGGGCATCGATTTTATGACTGACTTTTAGGGCGAGTGGTGCGCGGCTTGTGAGCGTAGACAGAAGTTTACTCCAGATCCTTCGGGAACTATATCGGTCTATTTTGGTGAGCAGTCCATTTAACCCTCTTAACTATTTCTATGCGAAACCGGAAATTAGTTTTTCCCAGATTTTCCCTCGGGAACTATCTCGAGGTATGCTAGTTGGTAGTCTATGTCATTTTTCACCCCATCGGCCGTATCTGCGCAAAAATCACATCAAGTTGCTCAAAATATGCTCTCTGCGATAAGATGTTAAAGAAATCAAACAAATAGATTTTTGTTTTCAGTTCCCCCAGGAATTGTATCGGGCTATGATATTTTCACGATAAAAAGTAGCCTTCTTCATATCATAACACAGGCTACGTGCATGCTCAATTTCGTCAAGATTGGTTGAGGTAATGAAACGTGAATAGGTAACAAACAAACACATTTTCACTTTTATGATATTTAGTAAGAATTATCGCGTGCCTGCAAGCAAAGCTGCGAGCACTAGCCAAAATATATATTCTTTGAAATGTGCTTATTAATCTCTTTAATTTAATTCCCTAACCCTACGTGATAAAAAAAATGTTCATGACTTTATGTCCTCTAGAGGGCGCCATATTGAATTTAATGTGACGTCTCATAATAAACAGCGGATGATCAAGACGCTTCCAATGATACCTCATTTGTCAAAATCGGTTAAGTGGTTTAAGCAATATGAGGGAACAGATGAACATATATACACACCCACATACCTGTCAAAGTCATAACCCTCCTATTTGATTCATCGTAGTCGGGTAAACATAAAAAACCTTTTTTAGTCTAAGCTCCTACACTAATGTACTCGTAAATCCTTACTAATATTATAATTGTGAAAATGTGATTGTTTGTTACCTTTTCAAGCTTCAACACCTAGATCAATCTCGAGGAAATTTGGCATGCAGGTAGCTTGTGTCACTATGAAGGATATAGCCTACTTTTTATCCTATGAAAATAGCATAGTCCGATGCAATTACTGGGGGAACTAAAAAAATATATTTTTTTGGTTAATTTCTTTAACAACACCACGGAACAATGGATTGTGGTGATTTTTTGGACAGATACCCCTCAAGGTTGGGAAATGACATAATTTATTGATTAGTTCTCGAGGAATCTGGGGAAAACTCATTTCCACGGTCGCGCACGTCGGCGTCGCAACGGAGCAACGGATAGAAGTGTTTTTTTTGGATAGAATCGGTTCAAAATGGGGGAAGTGACACCGATACTAATTAGAATAACCCGATATAGAAAACTTATGTCCACTCTCGCGAGCCGCTTATGGCTCGCGCACCACTCAACCTCAAAGACAGTCATAAAAACGATGGACACGCGGGCGAAGCCGCAGGGATGACGAATGCTATTCATCTGAGTTACTTTTTGTCATCTGTCAAAAACTACATTTTTTTCTAAAAATGTTTGAAATACCTAGGCGTGAAGTCATAGTTTAGCAGCGTCATATATGTACTCATTTTGTGATTTTGGTGAATTCAAAATCGAAGACTTGATGGAAAACTAAACGAGTAAGGTTTCCCGATGTTTATTTAGGAAGGCAATTTAGTGATCAAGAGTTTATAATTTATTTCTGATGCTGTCGTCATCCCTCGGCGCCAATCTAACTTTAACTTATTTTAACTTAATTAATTCTTTCCTTCACTGACATCCTCTACAACTTTATTTTGGGGCGGCAGAGCTTTGATGTACTTAATGATGAAATAACTTTCTTTAAAAACTGAAAGGAGGCAAGTATCCTTAATGTCTTCGTTTCGAATTTCACCAAGTCACAGACATAAAACGGCAGACCTGCTTTCCGAACGATGCACTTCTTCAAAAAGTTATTATCTTCTAAGTAAATAAGTGTTGCTATTAAATAATATGTCACCGTAAAATTGTAAAAACCGTTAGATTATAATCTAACCGTTATTTAGAATTATTCTAACGGGATCTATCTCGCGAGATTGTGAACCTTCGAAAGATTGTGAACCGTAACATACTGCTTACAATTCCACTAGTGTCATTGTAATCACACTAGTGAAATTAAAATAACACTAAGCGTGGTGAATAACATTAAATAAATGAGCGAGCGAAGCAAACGATATTAAGTTCGGTCAAGTTTGATTGATTAAAGAGTCAACCCACCTGGGTAGCAGAAAGAAATCATCGGTTTTATTTGGAGATAAACAAGAATGGATCGTGAAATTGTTAGCCCATTGACAATTTATCGTCATATTATAATCTAACTGAATTTAAAGTAGTGAGCTCGTAATATCGCAGTTTAGACAAATCCCAGCGACTTATATATTGCTTAAAAAATGCTTTATAGGGGGTTTTTGGGGGCGTAAAAACTATCTAGATAGGTCTCGTCTCTGGGAAAAGCGTTTTTCCTAGATAAACGCAAAGTGCAAAAAAGCAAAAATCCCGCGCAACATGTATCATAATTTCACAAGTCGTTCTAAGGTGTTCTTAGGCGAGCGGTTACCAAGTCTACCTCACAATCCGAATGGCCCGAGTTCAAAATCGACTTTTTTTCGTTTATTTTTAACTTGTTTTTCATGTTATGGGCTATGGGTTTAATTTCAAGTTTTTTTATTATGAAAATCCGGTTTTACTCAAAAGGGCTTACCAATTGTGAATAAAAAATAAAAAATAAAAAAAAAGATAGTTCACAAGCCTAGAAGTCTCCGAGTATGGCTCGGTGTTCCAGGTACTACATTGTTAACATACTCGTTTTATAATTATCAATAATTAAATCATTAGGATCAGGTGGCAGTGGGTGAGGCACATAGCTCGTAGAAACGAAAGCCACTGAGTTTGTAAAGTTCTCGAGTGGCGACCACGCACTAGGACGTGACTTATACAGGGCAACTTTGTATTAGCTGTAAAGTAGCAAATAGTATATTGCAGGTGAGATGATGCCAAGGGCTTACCAATTTGTTAAACACGTTAAAAAACCAACTTCCATCGGAACAACTTAGTACATTTTTGCATTATTATTTTTGGTTTTTGTTATTTTTTAAATAAAGTACTATACCGATTTTGATCAAATTTCTATGGGACCACACGAAAAGCACTAGCTTTCAAATGAAAAAAGAATCATCAAAATCTGTTCACCCAGTCAAAAGTTCTGAGGTAACAAACATTAAAAAAATACAGTTGAATTGAGAACCATAATTATATTCTTTATTGCACACAGATATTTACATGAAAAACAATTAGAAAGGACATGTACAAAGGTGGACTTATCTCTATAAGAGATCTCTTCCAGCCAACCTTACCGGGTGTTATAAGAATTCAAAGGACGGATTCAAACTTTCAAAAACCTTCTCCTTTTTGAAAGTCAGTTGAAAAAAAATTTAAGGCTAATTTACACGAACTCCACTCAGCTTAACCACAGTGGTTCTATTTGCAACGAAAACGGGTCATTCCTTACTAATTGTAAATAAGGTCCTTGTGACAAGTCCTTTAAAATGATTTCCTTGTTGAGTCCTCACTTCAGGCGTCACTCCAGAGCGGACTATCGCTTACTCTTTGATCCGTTTTATTTTGTGTTTGCGTCAGTAATGAGTTATTTGAGTTGTTCTCGAGTCTCTTCCATCTTATTCGACCAACTTTCCATCTTATTACTGAAATTGGGGTCAATCTAGCCTCTCCCGGATATTAACAGCTACTATTGGTCGCCTGCGGCTTCGTCCAAAATTAAAGTCGGCTAGAGGTTAAAAATGAAATGAAATGAGATCCGATTACATCTCTCGCCTAAGAAACTTCTTCGTTTACTCTTTTAATTTCGTTTTCAATTTTTTTATTTATTAAAATAACATACTTAGTTCTTCAATGACAAATAGAATAGAATCACAGCGGTTATTTCTTTTCATTGTATTTACTTTAATATTACGATATTTGATAATATTGATATTTACTATGGGGCTAAAAAAATTAAAATATTAACAGTAATAGAAAAGTTCACTTATAGTTTTATTTTTTGGGTTCCTTGCCCAAAGGGTAAAAACGGGACCCTATTACTAAGACTTCGCTGTCCGTCTGTCTGCCTGTCCGTCTGTCACCAGGCTGTATTTTATGAACCGTGATAGCTAGACTGTTTAAATTTTTAGAGATGATGTACTTTTGTTCCCGCTTTAACGAAAAATACAAAAAAAAAGTAAAAAAAGTGAAAAAATTAAGGGGGTCTCTATCAAAAATAAAAAAATTGTAAACGTAAGAAACTAGTGATATACCGTGATCGCTAGATAGTTGAAATTTTCACAGATGAGGTATGGTATGTTGCCGCTATAACAGCAAATACTAAAAGTTAGAAAAAGTGAAAAAATAAGGGGATCTACGTACAATAAACGTGTTTTTTTAAATGTGAAGAAACTAGCGCCCACTAGTATGATCGTACGGAACCCTTTGTGTACAGGTCTGACTTGCACTTGGCCGTTTTTTTTTATTATCCGTAAAAATAAATTTTGTGGTTTTTTAATGTATAATATTGATAGTGTATTAAATCAGCAATGGTATTTATGTGTTTATTTGTGTGGGATAATGAAATAAAAGTGTGTATACTGTGTTTCGAGTTACCACAAGCAGTCCGCCAAAGCTTTAGAAAGAATTCTATCACTTTGCTATTGTGTATAGATTAGGTTAGTTTATAGACTATACATAAGAGTGTCGGTGGCGTAACGGCTAGGGCCGCCGCCTCCTGTTCGGAAGATCCTTTTTCTAATCCTGCCACGTAACAATGTGATTTCGAATTTAGATTTCATATGTACGTTTATCCCACGCTCTTACGGTGAAGGAAAACATCGTGAGGACACCTGCACACGCCTGCGAGGTAACTCGAAGGTTGTGTGTGAAGTCGACCAACCCGCACTGGGCCCGCGTGGTCGACTAAGTCCCAAACGCCCTAATTAAGGGTAGGCTCGAGCCCATCGGTGGCGATGTGTATGAGCTGATATGAGAGATAGGTTAGATTAGTTAGACTATACATATGATGTGAAGAAACAGTGATCTTGAAGACTGAAAAATTACTAAAGACGTAAAATCTACAAATACTACTGAAAAAATATGATATTTAAGACAAGGCGGTATGGTCAATGAGCCTTAGCCTGACCTAAAAAGGACGAAAAAATAATAATTTAAAACTTAACTACTTACCGCGTATTTTGAGCACGTTTCGCTTATTATATTTTGGTAAAGGTCATATGTCAGAATATAACCAAAGCTTGGAGCAAACTACTCCACAAGCTCCCTGGTATTAGATAATAACTTTCAAGTTGATGTTTGTCTGTCTGGTACAGTAAACACAAGTTCTGACGCCCCACATGTAAACCTAGAACCTAGAACCTAGTCGTATTAAATAATTGCTTAAGTAGTTTCACTAACTCCTTCATTTTACCTATTAAGTGTTGATTTTGGTCAGAAACATATGAGTATTTTCTACTGTCGAGGGCTATCGAACATCGAACGATCAATTTGGGCATTTGTTGGCTTACCGATTTCAGCGATAACATGGCTTTATATGAGCGTCTATAGCGCAACGGCTTGGACCTGTCCGGGAGGTCGTGGTTCGAATCCTTCCTCGTATCAATGTCTTTTCGAATTCCGATTTCATATGTATGTTTATCCAACGCTCTTACGGTGAAGAAAAATATCGTGAGGAAACCTGCACTTGCCTGCGAAAAAACACGAAGGTTGTGTGTGTAGTCGGCCAACCCGCACAGGGCCGGCGTGGTCGACTAAGGCCCGATCTCCCTAACTCAAGGTAGGCTCGAGCCTCTCGGTGGGGACGTATATGGGCTGATATGATGATTGCTAAAGAACTTGGTCTACTCTATTATTTTCCTGGATTCTAACATGCCACCTGCATTACGAGTACGTCATGTTTCGTTTCAGTATATAGAAGACAAAACGGGTTAACTCTCTATACAGAGTGTAACAAAATTGGTGTAGGTCCCGTTAACTGGGGCTTCTACTCATCACACCGAACAACTTTTATTCTTCTTCTAAGTCGTAACCCCAGGGGTTGGGGATCGTGACCATCATAAAGTCGAGTCCGTAGATGTAGATTGTGGCCGAGTTAGGTACTTCCATTTTTCCCTGTTTGAGGCGGTGTGGATAGCATTGTGCAGGTGGAGTTTTATTCTACGACTTTACTGAAAACGCAAAAATAAACTCTTGATACTAATCGATCAGCTGATTGACGAATTTTTTGCATTTTAGTATGGAGGGTCCAAATATTTTTTTTTGCGAATCGACTATGGGTTCCTTGGGGAAAGTTGTTCAATATGATGAGTAGAACCCCCAGTTAACGGCTCTTGCACCAGTTTTTTTACAACCTGTATATGAGTATCCAACTGAAAACTTACCAATAAAAATCGGAAAGTAAGTACTGAATACCGATGCACAAAAATGGCAGTGCAGTTCAGACACAAAAGCTGAAATTTGAATGTTGGCTGCAGCGATCGCGTGCGTCGTATGGTGAAAGAGTATGTCGAACAATTTACACGATATTGCCAATGGCTGAGTTAAGGGTGTTGTACATTGTACATAAGAAGATTGGAACGTCAATCTTAATTATTCTTCTTCTATTTTGTCTTTCCTTCACTGCTGAGAATCGTAACCACATATGAGGAGTGTCTGTTCAAAAGGAGACATTTAAATTTTTGATAATTTTTGAGTTAGCGACGGTAATCAGTTATTTGTCGTTATATCTTAGCATAGACTTCATGATAACCCATCAAAGGGGCGTATTTTCTATACAATTTCAGCTTTGAATTGACCAGTTTCTAGCAAAACGGGACATTTTTACTATAATTAATATACATCGTCTGGACGATTAGGAACGATATTTCTTATTTCCTGAAAATTTGTGTTATAGGTAAATGTCCCATTTTGAACAGACACTCCTCATATGATCTTTCACTGGACGCAGTCCTGGGTCAAGTGGAATGCATGGTGCTAATTCCCCCAAGTTTGATCTTCACGCTATCTCTCGGATCATCTCACTAGTGTTCTTCCCTTTGCACGTTTCCCCACCATCTGTCCCAATGTTATCGTCTTCTACATATCATACCTTGAAGAACGCATGAAACCGTTCTAGGCATATTGTTAAAAGCAGTTTCTTGATCCTAAAGTTCTATAAAAATTGAATTCGTTCGTCGGTAAGTATCCCCGCTCCCTCAACCCACGCGTTCTAAAAATCATTCACTAAACCAAAAGGTAGAAATTCAAATACAATGACCGAAAAACACTTTCAATAAAAGTTGAGTTTTAGAGCTGCATAGACCGGGGGCAAAGTATATATATTAGTAGTAACATACAGTATCAGCCACTCCCTACCACTCTCTAGATTCCAGCCTCACCCTCTCGTTACCCAGATAGATGATGATGATGATCTATCCGACTGATTTCGGTCACGGCGACCACTTCGACTCCTAGTCAGTTTGCCGCGCGTGCGCTCGAAGATGGTTTATGTAGCCAATCTTCGCAGTGAAACTCCTCGCGCACTTAGGGTATTTAAGTATGCCACCAGATAGATACAGATTGGTTCTCGAACGCATAGGATTTCGCCGTGATTGTGTTTACTGCGTCATTTGTTTTTAGAAATTTTATTTCATGACCGTTGTATAGGAATTTCCGGGGGTTGCCGAGGGTCTCATTATTATTACTGTGCAACTCATCAAGAAGGCAAGCTCCGAAATCATATCCAGCATGGTGTTTCAGTTAGGCGTAAGGTCCAACCTGAAAATGCTGCGGTCTTCTGCTGCAGCTGAACTGGCTCATCGCCAACGAGACCGCGAGAATGACGCAACATTGACGCGTGCCTGCTTTGTCTTATCTTTTTTTTAGGTGACGAAGTATCCGTGACACTATTTAAACGTTAACTGGCTAAGAAGAAAAGGCCAACGGCGATAATTGATAGGTTAGCGAAATGAAATTCAGCAAACACGGTAAAATTAAAGGTATTTTTTTCAAAATCTTGCCAATCGATCTTGTCTCTGATAACCATAATAAAAAATAATAATAATTAAACGACAAAAAAAATTAAGAAATTTTTAGGGCTTTCAATACTATGTCAGTTTATAACCACAATATATACAGGATGTAACGAAGTGGTATAAGACCCGTCAACTTGAGCTTAGACTCATTTTATGAAACAACTAACCACAAAGGACACCAATTCTTAAAAAAAAATATTGGACGATCCACACTAAAATGCACAAAATAGGTCAATCGATTTGTATGTAGAGTTCAATTCTTTAGGAATTGATTTGGATCTCTTGGGAAATGTTGTTCAGTACCCGAGTGGAAACCCAAGATAACGGCCCCTATACAAATTTAGTTAGACTCTGTTTGTGCGTAGTACACTTAACTTACGTACTGCTCGTATTGCTCGCATATATTGCAGTTTGGGGAATCAATAAAAACAAAATTGTACTAAGGCTGCAGGTGGTGTCGAAGGAGCTTTGGTGAAATTCATGCTGAAATCGCATCTTGGTCAACGTCTTCTATTAAACGTTTAGCGTCATCTGGTGGTAGGTAATGGTGATATTGAAGATAAAAGCAGACTTAGCAAGAATATCCAGCGCTATGGGGATCGCTTAAATGCTGATAACATGAATGTTTGGTGGCAAGACTTACATAAGATGGTAATAGCTAGCCAACTGCCCCCCTACCAAATAGGTACTAACAGATCTGAACCGGACTCTGGACCTCAACTTGTAAAGCTAGTGCAGTAGATGCAGAAGCGGTCAATAGTAGATAATGTATCAAGGAAATAAAGCAGTGTCTTACGTGATGGGCGGCATATTGAACGCTGAGCGTAACGAGGGACTCAAGATAACTCTCGATGGTAGCGAAAGCGTTTAACCTTAAATATCAAGCGAAGCGAGGGAGTTATGTAGAGTCGTGAGTAAATCGAGGGGTTGAAGCCGCCCAAGACAAAGACAGGCTTTATTCCAGAGATGAATACTTAGCTTTTCACACCTACTGCGAGGCAAAAAAGCCAGGGTAACATAAAGAATAACTATAATATAATATCTAACACCGACTTTTGGTGAACATTCTTTGCATTCGCGCCTTTTTTGTTGTTTTTTTTCTACCATAACAAAGTATATATATTAGTACTAACATACAGTATGGACACTGCCTGCTGCTCTCTAGATTCCGACCTCACCCCCTCGTCACAAGTTCAGAAAAGAAGCAGCATATGAGTGCCTTTTTTTTCAGCCAACTTCCAAAAAGGAAGAGGTTCTTAATTAGCCAATATGTTTTTTTTTCGTATGTATATATGAGATTTTTTTTTTATTATTATTACAGCTCATATACGTCCCCACCGAGGGGCTCGAGCCTACCCTGAATCAGGGCAATTAGGCCTTAGTGACCACGCGGCCCCAGTGCGGGTTGGTCGATTTCACACACAACCTTCGAGTTTCTTCGCAGGCGTTGTGCAGGTTTCCTCACGATGTTTTCCTTCACCGTTAAAGCAATCGGTAAGTATGTACGTAAGTTTTTGAAAAACTCATTGGTACATTGGCCGTCTAGATTTGAACCCGGTACCTCTGGTTAGATGGACCGAGTCGTTACCGGTTGAGCCACCGAAGCTATATGAGATATCCTCACCTATTGAGAACCGATTTGAATCTCTTTTTTAAATTGAAAAAAGATTCAAATAAAGGATGGTCTAGTCTCATCTAAATTGTATCAAAATCGGTTAAGTATTTTTTTTATAAAATGAATACAAACAAAAGATAAGATTGTAGCAAAATTGTATACTTAGTTTTTGCGACTGAAGTCGTTTCTAGGGTTTCATATGCCCAAAGGGTGATCAATGGTGCCCTATCACCAAAGTATATACCTCCATATTAGTACTAACAAACAGTATCTAGATTCCGACCTCCCCCCTCGTCACCCAGATTGATACAGATTGGTCACAGTTGGTTGTCGAATGTATAGGATTTCGTGTTGATTTTGTTTTCTCCATCATTTTGTTTTAAAAAATGACATTTCACGACCGTTGTATGCAGTGTCCGGGGTATGACAATAAACTCACTTTTCAATGCTCAGATCAAGGAAAAAAAAATCATTGTAATGAGAGTTTATTCAAATTCAAGCTGGCTATGGTTTGGCAGAAATAAAAAAAAACGCAAGTGAAAGATGAAACGGATCTCCACATTTCTGATTCGATCACGTAGAGAAACTTCGTAGTCAGTAGTGGGCAGTGGCACAAAGCTTGTAGAATGGACAGCCGGCGCGCCGGTGGAGCAGTTAGGTTCTCAAAGGGTGACCGCTCACCGGATGACGTACAAAATGTGTGAGGTTTTTTTGATAAGGAACATGAGGTTATTTCACAATAACAGTAAAAATATTACTTAATTTTTTTTTAAATATCGAAAAAATTACGTACAAGCTTTAATTTGAAATGAATTTCGATCATTTCGTATTCTTCTAAGAAAACCTTGTCATTTGATACCAATCATAAAAAAATAACTGGTCGGCGATCTTTGAGCGTCCATCATATGGGATTTAGAATAACGTCACTTATCTAACCATGCATCACTCTCTAAACTTAACGTGTATACAAAATTTCAGCTCAATCGGAAACCGGGAAGTGGTTCTAATTTAGCTTCCAAGATTTGTTCCAAACTAACTAACATTGCAAGATAATATAAAGTTTGTAAAGTACAAATGTCTCAAGACTAAGATCTTTGACTAGTGTGTGTTGCCAGTGATGACATAGGGAACTGAGACATGGTCGCTTACTATGGGCCTCATAAGAAGGCTCAAGGTCGCCCAAAGGGCAATGGGGCGTGCTATGCTCGGAGTTTCTCTGCGTGAACGAATCAGAAACGAGGAGATCCGTAGGAGAACCAAAGTAACCGACATAGCTCACAGAATCGCTAAACTGAAGTGGCAGTGGGACACAGCTCGTAAAAAAGATGGCCGTTGGGGCAGTACAGTTCGCGGGTGGCGACCGCGCACCGGAAAACGTAGCGTAGGCAGGCCTCCTACGCGATGGACCGACGACATGGTGAAGAGCAGCTGAGCAGCGCAGAACCGGTCGTTGTGGAAATCCTTAGGGTAGGCCTTTGTCCAGCAGTGAACGTTCTTCGGCTGATATGATGATGATGATGATGATGAAAATACAAATAAAGTAACAGAACGACCTGTGTAAAAGCTACACTAATTTAATAAAATTCGCGTGTATAATTCCTTTAGCAGTTTTTTAAACGAGAACACGATTGTAACATACTAAATTCCAATCTGCAATGCGCATTTTTGTGAAAAAGTTTGTGCCAAATTCACCAGCAGTACCTACAGGTACAAAATAGACTTATAGTACTTTATTTTAATTGCCTCCGTGGCGTTATGGTTAGTCCATTCGGTTCACACCTAAAGGTCGCGGGTTCGATTTCCGGCTGTGTCTAACTTTGTAAGAGTCGGTTTGTTTAGCGGCAGGGCATTTTCTAAGCCCGCCTGGCTAGTATGGGCACACGCCTGCGAGGAAACTCACAGGTTGTGTGTGAAGTCAACCAACCCGTACTGGGCCCGCGTGGTCGACTACGGCCCGATCGCCCTAATTCAAGGTAGGCTCGAGCCCCTCGGTGGGGACAAATATGAGCTGATATGATGAAATACATAATTTTACATGCTTGTTAGAGGCTAAACATGTGGAAATTTTTAATTGTATCCTGTTCATATTTCTTTATTTCTCAGTTCATTGTAATCAGAAAAAGAGATAAAAACATACAAAAGATAAGAAATTTCTTACAGGAGACCTTGGACACAGTTAGTGACAAGAGAATGGCAGAGGAAGTGTACATTACAAAAACTAAAAATTACCTTTTTAATTTACTAATTTTGGGGTAGTAAAGTTATCGAGTGGCGACCGCGCACCGGAAACGTAGCGTAGGCAGGCCTCCCACTCGGTGGACCGATGACCTGGTGAAGGTCATGGGAAGGCGCTGGATGTGGGCAGCGCAGAACCGGTCGTCGTGGAAATCCTTGGGGGAGGCCTTTGTCCAGGAGTGGACGTCCTTCGGCTGATATGATGATGATGTTGATGATGAATTTACCAGTTTACCGCTAAAATTACACTTACTAATACCGTGTTTAAAACACTAATTGTGGATACTTAAAATGTTATTTCCAAAAACAACTGGTGTTTTCGCCTCGCTATTAAGCAAGAAACATCATTTAACCGCCTCCTTAGCTCAGAGGCAAAGTTTACTAGCTTTACACAGGAGGTCGCGGGTTCGATTCCCAGTGGGGTCACCTTGTAAGACTCGGTTTGGTTGGTGGTAGGGCATTTTCTAAGCCCGCCTGGCTAGCTACCACCATCTTATCTAAGTCTTGCCGCCAAACATCAGTGTTAAAAACATTGATGTGTTCCGGCATGAAGATAAGATAGCCAGTTCTCCATTGCGTTGGGGAATCTTGGCAAGCCCGCTTTCATCTTCGGCATCATCGTCACTTACCATCTGGTGAGATGATGCCAAGGGCTTACCAATAGTAAATATTAAAAAAAAAAACGTCGTGCACGGCATGCTACGTGCTACGTGCTACGCGGTTTCGGCTACGATGACATTAACGTGCTCGTAGTGCGGAAATACAAGATCGACTTCATTATTTTATTTTAATTACCCGACTGCGCCAGAAGGAGGGTTATGTTTTTATTTGACTGACTCAGTGGTTAGTGCTCTTGACTACTGATCCGAGGGTTGTGGGTTTAATCCCCACCCAGAGCAAACATTTGTGTGATGAGCAGATTTGTTTGCTGTGTGTCTGGGTGTTTAATATCTATATATGTATGACGTATTTAAACTTATATAAGTATTTTTATGAGTCTCTGGTTCCCATAACACAGGGAATCCTTCTCTGGGGCCAGATAACCATGTGTGATTTATCCCCGAAAATTTATTTATTTCATCATCATCATATCAGCCGAAGGACGTCCACTGCTGGATATAGGCCTCCCCCAAAAAAATCCAGGACGACCGGTGCTGCGCTGTTTTTATTTATTTGCCACAAAAACAAAAAAACAATAAAATAGAATATTATGCTTTAGAAGATGATCTTATATGTTTTAATTTTGTAAAGGTTTTCAAAAATTAGGGCACGTTCACACCGCATATAGTTCCTGCTGTGGCGCGGGTCTCCTACCAAACTCGGGAAGTTTAGACTGTAGAGAGTTTTTTGGCGGGATTTGTGGTAAACGTATTCAAAGTCTTATTTTATTGTTTTTGCATTGTTTTCTGCTTAAGTTTGCTTCAAAAAGTAGTGCTTTTTGGAGAAAATCGTCTGGTGCACGTGAGCAACGTGAAGGATAAGAAAATAAAATTAAGGAAGACGTGAAGACCCAACTTACACTGGGTGCAGTCAAGAACTCCAGAGAAGATTTGTAATGCACCGGCACTAGCATTGTAAATAAAAAAAACAAATGAAGATGAATTAAATGCATACTGTCTCATAAGTGCTTTTTTGTACCCAGAGACGTTAATACATTCCTTAAAAAATAGATGGGGCACGCATTTTTTCCCAAACTCGGGAAGTTTACGCCAATCCACACACGGGGGCCAATTCTGGGTCAGTGAAGGTTGTAGGGTTAGTGGTGAACCCCCCTGTCAGTAGCTCTTCAAGCCACCTTTAAGGCCTTTGAAACGGCTTTACGACTGCCATCTATACAGTGAAATCAACTGGCACCAACGGCTTAAAGTGCCTTGCAAGGAACGGGAATGGTCGAGACAAATCCTACTAACAGTCAGATGCATCCAGTAATGATCGTGCTTCAGGTCATTTAGCCATAGAATATACTAACATCTCTGGGTACAAAAAAGCACTATTTACTATGCTAGTGCCATCACGGTGCATTACAAATATTCTCTGGAGCTCTTGATAGCAGCTCAGGCAAAGGCTTAGAGGTTGCAAAACCAAAGCCATCCACAGGCGGCGTTTAGTGGGTAGGCACAGATTAGCTGTGAGTCCAACATATCCCGAACAGACGGCTGTACGGTTATCTATGAGGATTCACCGCCTCCCTTCCGCTGAGGGTACCCCTTGCTTGGTGCAAAAAAAAAAGAAAGCAAACGAATGGCTGTGGCCTGCAGTATTCTTAATGAATAGGGATGACGAATGCTAATCATCCGTTTCATTTTTTATCATCTGTTGAAAACGACATTTTATTGAGGCGTGACGTCATAGTTTTGCAGCGTCATTTATGTACTCATTTTGTGATTTTGGTAAGTTAAAAATCAATGACTTGACGGAAAACAAAACGAGTAAGGTTTTCCGAAGCTTAAGTAGGAGGGCAATTTAGTGATAAAGAGTTCATAATTTATTTCTGATGCTGTCGTCATCCCTATTGTACCTAAATCGCGATTCTCGAAATATAACATGTTATTATTGTAAGATACAATTTTTATATTCAGTACGTTTTCAGCCAGTTAGTCACGAATCGTTCTGTTGTTGCCTCAATCTGATTTCTTATTATTATTATACAGTAGGCGTATTTCACAGAGTGTGCCGCATAGAGGGCTGGCCGCCTGGCTGGTCGCCAGCGCGCTTGGACGAATAAACCACCCAGCGCGTCGGCTTACCAACTTGAAATTATTCCATTATTTCATACTCGCTCACTACCTGCCGTCGTCGTCGGGCTTTTGATGTCAAGATTTCAAAACGATTATTTAATATATATAATTTTCTAAAAACCTAAAATCTTAGTACAAGTTTTTAATATTGCATTGTCACGCGATATACATATTATGCATGCAAAATTTCCGCTCAATCGGAAACCGGGAAGTGGGTCAAAGTGAACTTGCAAGATTCCACCCAAACAAACATACATACATTGCAAGTTAATTAAAAGCTTTTAAAATAGGTGCATGTTACACTCTTTCTGATGGTCATAAGATAGCGATTACCTTACATTATGTCAGATTGTGAAAAAATATATAAACGAACAATTGTCAGTTAATAATGTCAATAAAATCATTATTATAAAACAAATAATGTAATTTCGACATGAAAACAACTTTCACAACAAACGAAGACATGAAAATTATTGAATTTGTCGTTAATGCCTTTGACAAGAGTAGGCCAGTTCACACGGACAGCACTCGTTTACGAGTATAAACGTGAGAGTCAGCCATCGCTCCCATCAACCATATTAGAGGGAAAGGAACGACCCGGCTCCCGATGCGCCACCATCCGCGCGAACATTTAAGTGAGCATGCACCACTATACAGGGTGGGAAGGAGTATACTGACAGATTTTAACCATGGATTCCTGGTGGTATTATGAGTAAATAATGTTATATCAACATGGGTCTAAAACTGCCTTATTCACTTACTTAATTTCTGGAACACAAAAATCAATTAACGATAGTAATCCCTTCTGAACGAAACCTTAGTCTAAAGAGTGAAAAAGAAAACTTCACACTTCACGAATGACTCCGACAACATACGATAAACGACGAGTGAAGTCAATGTCAGTATGATACTTTGAGGCAACAAACGTCAGATAAGATTAAGAAGAATAAGAAAGTTATCTGAATTACTAATTACAATGTTACGTTTCTAATACTATCAAAAGTACGCTGGGAATCGCAATTTGATCGCATTAGTCCGATTCGGTCACTTACGGCCACTTCCTCTAATGGCCACTATCCAAATTCCTAGTTCGCCCACATCCTTGAACGACCACTTCTTTTTTTGTACATTTCCTTGTTCGTCTACTTCTTTTTTCATACATTTCCTTGAACGACCACTTCTTTTATTGTACATTTTTTTTAAGATAAAACTTAGTAAAAAAACTGTAAATGAGCGAGCGAAGCGAGCGATATTAGGTTCGGTCAGGTTTGATTGATTATACAGTCAAAGAGCCTGGCGAAGCGAGGCTCCCCCCATGGGTAGCAGAAAAAGGCGAGTTAAAAAGGATCCGGTCACTTTAAAAGGTGACGAGTTAGGAAAGTGACAATTTAGAAAAAAGACAAGTTTAAGAAAATGACGAAGTCGAACTGAAAGCACGTGGCCTGTTATGGTCGTTATGGTCGTTCGAGCGACATGGACGTTCAGGGATGTGGGCATGCCAGGTATGTGGCCGTGCGAGGAAAGTGGCCCTAAGTGACCGGATCCCATTAGTCGTATGGTCACAAGACGATCTTGTCGTATGATTTTACGAGGACAATTTACGTGTACTAGGAAGAAAAAAAACATCATAATAATTAATGAATTTTATTAGATTATTATTGCAACAAGTTCTCAAATTGCGAGCCGTTGTTTTCAACACAAAGATTTCATCGTGTTCGGTAATGACGTTGTAAAGCGAAATTACTATTTCTGATGTCATCTGAAGCTGTCATGATCCGATCCAATAATTCTTCTCTCGAATTTATCGGTCTTGCGTACACCTTGTCCTTTAATGCTCCCCAGAAAAAGAAGTCTAAAGGTGTTAGGTCGGGTGATCTGGCGGGTCAGGCTATTGCGTCACTCCCACGTCCTATCCAGCGGCCAGGATATGCCCCGTTCAACCAGTCACGCACCACACGTCCAAAGTGGGGTGGGGCACCGTCATGCTGAAACCACATAGTGGTTCTGGTATGCAAATCAATGTCTTCTTCGAGTAAAGGATTCAAGTCATTCCTCAAGAAATTTAAATAACTTTCGGAATCCAACCGCTGTGGAAACACGATCGGGCCTATCAAAACGTCAACAATGATCCCAGCCCACAAATTAATGGAAAATTTGTGTTGGTGGGAATGTACCCACTTTGCATGTGGATTTTCTTCACTCCAGATATGCATATTATGCGAATTAAAAATTCCTTCCCTGGTAAACAATATTTTCTTGATAAAATCCGGATCTTCCATAAGCTTCTGGTTTATTCTCGGACAGTAAGCCACCCTGGCTAACCCATCATTAGGTATAAGTCCTTGTACTTTCCTATAGTGATATGGACGAAGCCACTACTTTTTCCAAACAAGTAACACCACTCTGTAATTGACGTTCACAATTCTGGACACATCCCTTGACGATAATGTGGGATCTTCGATAATTAGATTCATGATGCGGTTTTCAGTCCGCAAGTCTAAATTCATTGCTACTCTCTCTGCACGCCTTGGTCGTAAGCCCCTTTCAAGGAATTGTCTATAAACATCTGCAAAGGTCGTATGATGCGGATTGCGACGACGAGGAAACCGTCTCCCATACTCGATAGCTGCTTGGTGTCCATTCCCATTACAGTATTCATATACAAACACAATATCTGCTAATTCAATAGAAGAAAAATGGTGCGGCATGATAATTTAATTATTTCACGAGTAAACAATATTAACTTGACACAGGTGGCAATTGGTTATTCTTTTGTAGTAATTGTAATGACGATTTTAATTTGGTTTACGGCCAGTACGTTTTTCAACAAAAAGTTTTCATACTTGCCGACTTGCTGGTAGAAACCCGAAAGCAGGAAGTAAACTAAAGACAAAACTAATAATAAAATACGTTAATACCTTTTGATTACTCTGTTTCTGATTAAAGATATCATTTGCCAAGATATTATTAAGTGTCTAGTTGTATCTTAGTTGGTAGTTGTGTACACAGCGAATGATAACTGCATTAGACATAACTTTCATTTATTCCAATACCTACCTAATAAAAACTCTTTGCTCTTTAAACTCAAATTTTAATAAAAACTTATCCGTAGCCAAAATTATGGCAGGTAACGAGTGTACTTGTGTGAAAGTGTGTGTGATTAGGTACGTCATATTATTAGGGCGTGTTACCCTTGACATTTTTGAACTTGTGAATTATTTAAAAAAATAATATCTCGAAAATTAGGCTTTACTGGCCCATGTTTATATTACTTTTTTTGTCTAAATAGGCATTAGAATCTTTGGTTAAAATGTGTCGGTATACTCCTTCCCACTCTGTATATAACTTAACTACTCCAACGGCCATCTGCTCTACAAGCTATGTGCCCGCAGCCTCCACCACACAATATCATGTTCATGTAATGTTTTTAAAATAATACGAGTGTGCTTTATTATTATTATTATTATTAAAATTTATTTATCGACCAACAAAGGATCACCATAGTGTTAGTAACTTATTCTAGGACTTAGACTAGTGTTAGTAATATACACAATTACATTTACATTATATAAAATTTATTTACAATATCACGACTGTTATTGGCTTTAGATCACACGACTGAAGTAAAACTGCTTTTGCTCCTTCTATATATGTTTGAAAGAAAATACTAATCTTTTTTTGTCATACGGAGATTCAGACAGTTTATGAAAAGAGTTTTGTTATCCTCTGAAAATAATCAAATCTTTTTTAAGCTATTGTATAGCTTTTATCGCGGGTTTTGAGGGGACCGAATCAAGAAATTTCGTAACGAAAATAAAACCTGACACCCCAAAAAAAAAGAGTTCTAAAAAACTAACAGTGCCATCTATCTATCCATCATGATGATGATGATGATGATGGCTATTGCAATGGCGATTGATGATGGTGATTGATGATGACGATTGATGATGGCGATTGATGATGGCGATTGATGTTGGCGGATGATGATGATGATCTTTTTTAGTGTTAATTTATTACATAAATATCCCGCGCCCCAAGGACTATATGGTACTGGTAAATACTGCATAAATAAAAAATAAATAAATAATTAAATAAGAAGTTTTACTTCAAAAAAACGCTACTTCTTTCATGTCAATTTAAAAAAAAAATAGTTTGGAGTCATTAGTGCCAGTCCAACGGACACTAAGCCAGTTTTAACTAAAGTATTGTTTGTCTGTGGTGGTACTGACTGCGTCCGAGCAGCTCCTTAGAATTTGTAAACTGCCAACACTGTGTTTTTTGTCTGCAACTGTAATTTTGAGGTTGTGTTATTTCAATGAAATCAAAGTACCTGAGTGGTTAACTCTTCTTTGTATAAAGATCGTTTTAATACTCACTCTGTGATGATGTCAGATTTATCATAAAATAAAAGGTGCATAAATTAATGGGATTCCAAGTTCATTAATCAAAAATCATTCCCAAATTGGTGACCACGACGCTCATACAAGAGAGCACAAAGTTGAAAGGACAGTGACGACGTTTTGGAAACCGAAAAACACAATCGCAATCGGATCCAGTTTTTTTTACGAAGAGTTGCAGCTCAGTATGCCTATGCGCACTGTGCGCGCGCGTGCTAGCTTTTCCCAACTGCTGTGTAGGCAGGCCGAGGACGGCCGCCACACTGCAAGCAACGTCCGCGAGTCGCATGCTTTGCGCCGAGGTCAAATAACCTCCGGCGCCTACCGCCTACGGTAAGTGCATTTTTCACGTCGGAGCACACGGAGGACTGAGTGCAGGTGAGGCATACACTTCACTCTAGGTGACAAACTTATGCTGAAAACTCAGGTACCGAACTTTACTCAATTTTAATCAAAAATTGCTCGTTAAAAAAAACAATATTTTTGAAGTGCCTTATTTCTAACAAGTGACTTACTTTCATCGCAGTTGACGTGTGTAAGAGAAAAGGAGTGTTTGGACTGTAAAATGTTTACCAAAAATTAGTTTTTTTTAAAATTCTTTGCTCAGATAAAATTAAAAATTTGTTTTTGCTTTGTATCAACTATTTTTTTTAACTGTTATTGTGTTTAAAGCTAGCTTACTGTTAAGCAGTACTAACAAATTTTTTATCGCACACCACACTCCCATAATTTACTTTGGTTTTGCCTGGATAAGTATGACTCGCTTTCTAAGCTTTTATTCAGCAAAAATTAATGATAACGAAAATAATCCCCCTATCCCTTCTAATGGTGATGGTGCTGATGCTGGCTCTGGTGGTGTTTCTAAGGCTGGTGGTGTTTCTAAGGCTGGTGGTGGTGAACAGGTATTCATAAACAGGGTTTCTATACGCACACCACCCTTCAGCAAGGACAGGCCCGCCTTATGGTTCTCCAGCTTGGAAGCACAGTTCCATATCAACAATATTACAAATGAGGTCACCTAATTCCATTTCGCGGTTGCACATTTAGATGTGGAATGTACTAAGGAAGTCGAAGACCTCATTATTCAACCGCCTGAGGTCGAGCCATACATTACATTAAAAAAAGCCATCATAGGTCGTTTTTAAGAATCATATGAAGAAAAGGTACGTTGTTGGAAAGTGAGCCAATCGGAGACAGAAAATCATCTTTCCTCCGCCACCTGCGTTCTCTAGCGGGACCCACATTCCCCGAACAACTATTAAAAACCATTTGTTCGAACATGTTGCCCCGGCAACTACATATGATATTGGCATCCAGAAAACAACAAGCATTGGATGACTGCTGTGACCTGACCGACCAGCTGATGGAGATCAGCTCACATGCACCACCTGCTACTTTCGAGGTGCGCTCGAGCCAGCCTCAGTCTTCAGACGCTTCTGATCTCCAACCTCTCAACAAGAAGGTGGATGAGCTGACACGTGCTGTAGCTGCCCTGACTGCTGATGGTGGAGCTGGAGGTGGACGCTCCCGTGAGTGCGACTTCAGTCGCAACCGAGACCGCAGCTCCAGCCGCAGCCGCAGCCGACCTCGCAACAGAGAGTTTTGCTGGTACCACAACCGCTTCGCCGCAAAAGCACACAAATGCGAGGAGCCTTGCGCCTGGGTGAAAGATGCTGATGCCAACCAGGGAAACTACAACAGCGGTCGGTAATGATGGCTACCGATCGCCCTCTTCAAAGTCGCCGTCTCTTCATCACCGATTGGTATTCCAACCGGACTTTCCTGGTTGACATCGGCTCGGACATCTGCTGTTTTGCTAGATATTTCATAAAGGAGAGATGCACAGCGACTACCTATGAACTCAGCGCGGCTAACGGTACCCGGATAACCACCTACGGCACTATCCAGCTATGCCTCAACCTAGGCTTACAACGCGACTTTCGTTGGAACTTTATTGTGGCCGACGTGGAGAGTGCTATTATAGGATCTGACTTCTTGGCGCACTACAACCTCCTGCCAGATTGCGCACGCAACCGCTTGGTAGACAGTGCAACCAGCTTATTTATCAGCTGTAAATCGTCAGTTTCTGATCAGGCTAGCATCAGAACTGTTAACTTATCAGATGACTCACCGTATATGCAGATTCTCGCCAAGTTTCCGGACCTAACAAAACCTCCTGGTATCCACAGAGAAATCAAGTACTCCACAGTCCACTATATCCACACCACTGATGGTCCACCTGTTACAGCGCGCCCGCGCCGACTGGCACCGACAAAGGTCCACGCCGCCCAGAAGGAGTTTGAGGAGATGGTTGCAGCTGGTACAGCTAGACCTTCCACCTGCAAATCCTTTTCTAGCGGCTGCACGAGTATGGTGTCGTCATAAATCCTGCTAAGTGTGTCTTTGGTGCGGATGAGGTATCGTTTCTGGGATACCGCGTTAGTGTAGCAGGCACAAAACCACCCGAAGATCGTATCCAGGCCCTCCGAGACTTCCCCCCTCCGAAGACAGTGCAAGGCATGCGACGGTTTCTGGGCATGGTAAGCTTTTACCGCCGTTTCCAGCCCGACGACGCTAAATTCCAGGCGCCACTGATCGATGCTGTTGCCGCTATCCAAAGTTCAAAACCTTTTACATGGACACCTGCACTGGAAGAAGCTTTTGACTCCTGCAAAAATAGTTTAACGTCCGCAACCTTGCTGTCGCACCCTGAGTGCAGCGCATCCCTTGGCCTTTTCACGGACGCATCGAGCACGCCCATTGGTGCTTTCTTGCAACAACGTCACAATGACAGCGAGGATTGGCAACCACTGGCTTATTTTAGTAAGAAGCTGAACCTGAAGCAGTCTGAATGGCCGGCTTATTACAGAGAGCTCCTAACCGTGTACGAAAGTGTACAACACTTCCGGCACATTTTGGAAGTGCAACATGTGACGATCTACACAGATCACAAACCACTCATATACGCTTTCGTACAGCGACGAGAGGAGTTGCCGCCTGCCTAGCTCAATCAGTTTTCTTTTATCAGTTAGTTTACTGCTACATATTCAGGACTCCATCGCATTGTAGAGAGGCGAGACAAAACTGTAACATTGGATCTTGGTGAAAGACACATTACAGTTAGCATCGACCGTGTGAAGCCTGCACACATCGATGCTGATCTCACCAATCCCCAGTCTGGCGTAGCACCGAACAGAAGCCCGTCCCTTACGCCTACTGAGACAACACCAACGCCAGCACCTGGTACTGCTTCTTCGCCATTTCGTTCCTCACCTACTACTACACCATCTCCTTCCTCACCTACTCCTACACCATCTCCGTCCTCATATACTCCTACATCATCTTCCTCACCTGTCCCGGTACCATCTCCTGCACCGGCATTTGTATCTGCACCGGTCACGACTAGGGCTGGAAGGAGAGTCAAGTTTAGGGACATTTTAGATTTGTAAGATTTTATTTTCTTTTAGTTTTCCTTAGCGTTTCTTTCTCCGTGGGGGGGTAGTGTGGCGGCACTGACTGCGTCCGAGCAGCCCCTTAGAATTTGTAAACTGGCAACACTGTGTTTTTTGTCTGCGACTGTCATTTTGAGGTTGTTTAACTCTTCTTTGTATAAAGATCGTTTTAATACTCACTCTGTGATGATGACATAAATTAATGGGATTCCGAGTTCATTATTCAAAAATCAATGTCATTTTGTTGTTTTACATTAGAGGTACCACTTCATACGAATTTCAATCGTTTACCGTTTTGAGTTTTTACGATAGAGCAAAAAAAAAGTTAATTGTACAGGCACACTGAGCATACTTTTTCGCGAAGCCATCATTGTCTGTCGAGGTCGGGCATACACAAATCAACAATAAACATTACATATAACTTTAGTAGTAAAGAATAAAGTTAGGTATCAGACTTGGTGTAAATTTACAATTCGGGTTTGTATAGGAGGTAACTTACTCGGATTTTTATGAAATAATTTCACTTGTCTTTTTTTTCTCTCTCTCTAATAACATGTTACATTAACGTTGTATAGGTGGAAACTTGTAAGGCCTATGTTCTCTTGCTATCCTTTTCTCTATAACAATGTTAATGGGCCATAAGTTTTCCTTATCAAATAAATAATTAACTATACCCATTGCAGTAGGCCTTATTAAGACCTAATAATAATTTAAAAAGTTTCATTAAAATCGCTAAAGCCAATTTTGAGGAAAAGTAATAAAGAACCTGGACTTGTATAGGAGGACCCTTACTTAGATTATTGTTTGTTGTAGGCCATTAAAATTTATACTAAAGTTATAGTTAGACATATTTTTGAGTAAAAATTAAAGTGTGATTATTTACTATTGTGGCAACCCTAAAAATAAAGATAGGAGAAATTTTAAAAAAAGCTGTATCTAGAAAAATAATATTACCTTAAAAACTTTTACCCAAATCCGTCCATTAGTTTGGAAACCAGAGCACCGGACGGACGCACATAATTTTTTTGTTTAATAGAATCCATTAATGTAAGACAATCGATTCCCTTTTAGCGATTCACAATACCTTCTCCACTTCGTTACTCGAAAAAAAACCTTGAAAAAAAAAATCTTTTTTCGTGTGGGGCACGGTGTGCTGAATCTGCATAAGCCCTCAGTCTCTATAAAGACTGAAAGACTGTTCCATGTACTACAAACAGCCAACAGTAACAAAGAACAACAAAATAACGGTCACAAAAAATATATAAAAGAATCTTCTTCAAAATACAAAAAAACCTAATTTGTGTCCTTTTACGAAGTTTAATATTCAAACGATAATAATATTATTATCACCAATATAATCGGCACGTCCTGCATTAATTATATTCCTTCGCTTTATGAAAGATAAAGGAGATGAAAGCCTTCTCCAAAAATACTGTTACCAAGTGATATAACAAATTATTTGGTAAGGACAAGCTCATCGACCTTGACCCCCACTTTCGTAACGCCCAAGTGGAGCTCATAACTTTACTGCCATTTGGCGTATTACTGTCGACCTGTATAGTAGGCTATGAAAGTTCATTTAGCAGGTGACTGACGATCTGTATAGTAGACTATGAAAGTCCATTTAGCAGGTGACTGTCGATCTGTATAGTATAGGCTATGAAAGTCAATTTAGCAGGTGACTGACGATCTGTATAGTAGGCTACGAAAGTCCATTTAGCAGGTGACTGTCGATCTGTATAGTAGGCTATGAAAGTCAATTTAGCAGGTGACTGTCAACCTGTTTAGTAGGCTATGAAAGTCCATTTAGCAGGTGACTGTCGTTCTGTATAGTAGGCTATGAAAGTAAATTTAGAAGGTGACTGACGATCTCTATAGTAGGCTATGAAAGTCCATTTAGCAGGTGACTGACGACCTGTACAGTAGACAATGAAAGTCCATTTAAGTCCACAAAAAGCTTAATAACTCAAAACGCTAAACATGTTAAAAAACTTACTTCTTAATTCAAATTAAAGTTTGTACCCTAAGGGTAGTAAAATAGGGCATGATTGATTGTTCACTAACTGAATTTTTATCTGTTAACAAATTTTGTTGAAACTTGGCACACATAATTAGGCTTATGTTTGGGATTATTTTCTCATCTTAATGAGAACTTTATACCTAACTTATGATTTGTAGGTTACGACAACCATCGAAGGTCTGATGATGCAAACGGAAGGCTATTAAAAGCAAGTGTCCAAAAAATAAGTACCTGTATAATATTTCAGCCACAAAAAAATTAAAAACTTTTTGCCAAAAAATTAAACTGACGAAAAAGAAAAGGAACTAAAAGGCAAAACATAAAATATTTTTTTTTAGTCTAAGTAAGCTCCTACACTAATGTAAATCCTTACTTCCTTACTTATAATATTATAAATGTGAAAATGTGTTTGTTTGTTTGTTACCTTTTCACGCTTCAACACCTTAAACAATCTTGATGAAATCTGGCATGCAGGTAGACTGTGTCACTGGGAAGGACATAGGCTACTGTTTATCCCGTGAAAATAGCATAGTCCGATGCAGTTCCTGAGGGAACTGAAAATATACTCTTGTTTTGGTTAGTTTCTTTAACATTGCAACGGAACAATGGATTGCTGTGATTTTTTGCACAGAGATAGCTGAGGAGGTGGGAAATGACTAAATTTACTAATAAGCATATCCTGACATGGTTACCGAGGGATCTGGGGAAAACTCATTTCTGCGCTCGCGCACGTCAGCGTCGCAACGGAGCTACGGACTGAAGTGGTTTTTTTGTATAAAATTGGTTGAGTGGGTGGGAATTGACATAGACTTTAAATCAGAATAGCCCGATATCGTTCCTGAGGGATCTGAGAAAAACTCATGTCCGCACCACTCACCCTAAAAGTCAGTCATAAAAACGATGTCCACGCGGGCGAAGCCGCGGGAAAAAGCTAGTACATAAATAATTTTGAGTCGGCGCCAAACAAACAAATGGAACTTTCGGCAATTTTCATCATAATGACGCGTCACGTTTCCGTCGCCGCCGCGCTTTCCGCTGCCATCATTTCACTTTACGTAATAATTAATGTGCTTAAAGTTTGTTTGGCGCCGACTAAAAAATATTTAAATATTTACATTAGTCTAGGAGCTTACTTAGACTAAAAAGATTATGGCAGCAACTGCAGTAACCCGCCACTGAACCTTAACACAAGCGAAGAGAGAACAAAATAAATACTATATCTAGAACGCGCTATTAGAATTTCTTCCCCTTCTAACTTACCAAGATTCATGATGTCCTTGGAAATACTCCTGCACAAACTAAATAAAAAAACAAAAAAAAAGATAATTCTGGTGAGCGATTTAAACATAGATACACTGAAAGATAACAAATCCACACTAGAACTGAAAACTTTACTAGAAACACACAACTTAAAACTTCATATAAATGTATCTACTAGACTCGATTCATGTATTGATCACATTGCCAGCAACATCAAAGATGCTGTGGGTAGAGTACATCACCTTTACCTATCAGACCACGATACTGGACAAACGTTAGAGTTTAGTATATCTGAAAGAAAAAATAATTTGACATATTGGTATAAGACTGTAAGAGATTTTGGCACAAAAAATATCAATACATTTAGAAACAGCATATCTGGTTTGACTTGGAGTGATGTTTATAGCAATGAAATAGATCTAAATGCCGCTTTTGATAGTTTTTTGATTTGTGCTTCCCAGTCAAAAGGATCAAGGAAATGTCCAATAGCTCCAAGCCAAAATGGATCACAAAGGGTATTAAAATATCTAGTGCCAAAAAACGTTATCTTCGGTCACAGAATCATAAAAAAAAACAATGGAAAGTCAGAGTAACTTCAAGAAATATACTAAACTGTTAAGAAAGTGCATCAACCTATCACAGATTATTCATAACAATGCAATTATTACAAAGGCTAAAAACAAAGGTAAAGCCACTTGGAATATAATAGGAAACAAGGATGACAATATAAAAAGTCACAATGAAATTAAAAATATATTACTAGACGGAAAAACCATGAATGACCCCAATGACGTTGCCAAAGCATTTAACGAATACTTTATAGATATGCCAAATAAAAAATAAATCTGTCTGTATCCTCTATGACATACAATATTAATTCTGTGAGTAATAGCTTATTTTTGATGCCCTGCTCTGAACAAGAAATTATACACATAGTCAAATCTTTAAATCAAACGAAATCAGTGGGTGTCGACTCACTCTCTACTTTTCTATTTAAATCGTGTGTAGATTTGTTGGGTCCTGTGTTGACATTTCTTATAAATATATCATTTGAGCAAGGAAATTTCCCAACAGCTTTAAAACAATCCATTGTAAAGCCTTTACACAAAAAGAACAACAAACGGGATCTAAATAATTATCGCCCGATATAACCCTTATCCTAATACTTTCTAAAATATTCGAAAAAACCAATGGTAAATCTAATTAAAAGATTTCTGGAAAAGCATAACGTCATTGTTAATGAACACAATGGATTTCAGAAGAACAAATCCACAACTCTTGCAATTTATTCACTAATAAAAGCTGTAACAGAGAATATTGATAAACAAGTGCCCGTGGTCACTATATTCTTTGACATGAGTAAAACGTTTGATTCGGTAAATCATCAAATACTCTTAATAAAATGTGAAAGTTACGGCATTAGAGGTCAGGCCTTGAATTGGATCGCCAGCTACTTATCAAATCGAATGCACTGCGTGGAAATATATAAAATGAACGACAGAAAAGAAATTATTCCGTACAGATCGACTTTTTTGTACAATAAATATGGTCCGATTTTGTTTCTTATATACATCAATGACCTGCCAAAATCAATAAGCTACCAAAGTAACCTTTTTGCGGATGACATATCTGTGACCATCCCAAATTTTGATGATACCATACCATATAACCATGCCCTAAATACTGTTGTAGAAAGTGTGGACGGATGGCTAGCACAAAATGGACTAAGCGCCAATATATCTAAAACAACCTACATGCAGTTTTCAAATTATAAAGCAAATAGACTAAAACTTAAAGTAGTTCCTAAAAGGTTTTTTTATTTTTCGCTTTCAGTTCCTTTTTTTTTTAATGTTCCTTAATTTTTTGTTAAAATGTTTTTATCGTAACTCTCTTTAAGGGTGGACGGTGCGTTTTCTCAAGATCCCTCTGGAACAATTTCGAGCTATACAGATTAGTAGTCTATGTTATTTCTCACCTCCTCACATATCTCTATGCAAAAAATCACGTCAACTCGTTGCTCTATTGAGGGGTAATAGAAAAAAATTAAAAAAAGAGTTTATTTCAGTGCCCCTAGGAGCTGAGGCGGATTAAACTGTCATGTCACTTTCTACTTTGTCAATTATTTCTGTGAAAAAAATCAAGTGGATTTGTTGCTTCGTTGCGACGTGAAAAAAGGACAATTAAAAGAAACAAACAAACTATCATCATCATCATCATATCAGCTGAAGGATATCTACTGCTGGACAAAGACTTCCCCCAAGGATTTCCACGACGACCGGTTCTGCGCTGACCGCATACAGCGGCTTCCAGCGACCTTAACTAGGTCATCGGTCCACGAGTGGACGGTCTGCCTACGCTACCTTTTCCTGTGCGCGGTCGCTACTCGAGAACTTTACTGCCCCAGTGGCCATCTGTTTTACTAAGTATGTGCCTCTCCCACTGCCACTTAAGTTTAGCAAACTACCACATTTTTAATGTTAATTAGTAAGGAATCATTTTATTCATTTGCGTCTGAGCCTAGATTCAATTTGTAATATTTGCCGTAAAGAAAATTTTAAGAAGGCCGGGTCTAGGGTTTTATGTCTATGGCCGCCACCATATTGGAACTATAGTTATCAAATTATGGTAATTCCAGAGACCAACTTCATGAATATTTTATTGAATTTAATTAAACGTGCTTGAGATTCAAAGCTCTTAAATAATGTTTGACAGTGGGATTTCGGAAATATTTTTGGGAAATGGCGAACGGGACTTTTGTTTACTGGTAAAGATTAAAATTTTGTACCTAAAGAATAAGATTTTCCTCCTTCAAGAATTTGTTAATTAACCTCATATTTTGAGAAAATTTACATTTTTTTTTAATTTCCTTTGCTTCATCTCACTCGATGATAAGTGACAATGACGTCGTAGATGGAAACGGGCTTACCAAACGGGCTTACCAAGATGCCCCAACGCAAATCGGCTGCTCCACAGTAAAGTAAGTTTTAAACACATTAACTGAAAACTTTTTATACTTGATTTTTTTAGTATTATTGCATTTTTTATTACTTTTATGACTTATAATTTAAAGTATTTTTCTGATAAATATTTTTATTGAAGTAACTTCTATTTATAAATCAATTTTTTATCAATTTAGCGAGCAAAACTTTTTTTTTATACGGAAAATTTTCAAAAATCTGAGAATTGTCAGTTACTGTGTTTTGAAATTGGGCAGCCGAATTATAAGTTACAATGATGCCATAGATAGAAGGGGGCTTACCAAGATGTCCGAACGCAATGGGGACCTGGCTATCATATCTTCATGCCGGAACACGTCAATGCTGATTCAACGGCCGCAAGACTTAGATAAGATGGTGGTATCTAGCCAGGAAACTAATTAGGAAAATAAATTGAGGTCGATCGGTTAAAAAAGTGAACAAATATCATAATAATAGTTTAAATATTACCTTCTGATAAACGTCTCAAAAATTCTATATATTTCATATTATTCATCATATCATCTCATATACGCCCACAGAGGGGCTCAAGCCTACCCTGAATTAGGGCGATCGGGCCTTAGTCGACCACGTGGGCCCAGAGCGGGTTGGTCGACTTCACACACAACCTTCGAGTTTCCTCGCAGGCGTGTGCAGGTTTCCTCACGATGTTTTCCTTTACCGTAAGAGCGTCGGATAAACGTACATATGAAACAGAAATTCGAAAACACATTGGTACGTGGCAGGATTCGAACAACGACCTCCCGGACAGGAGGTAGCGGCCTTAACCGTTACGCCACCGACACTATTTCATATTAGTTTAACATAATAAGCTTGTTAAAACATTTTATATAACTTGCCTGTTTGGATGTATGTTTGTTGTTTAGGTCAAATCTTGTACAAATATCTAATTAGTACGAAGCCGTATTCCCGGTCGGTATTTTAAATTTGATCTGATCATGAACTTTATAGGTGGAATCAAGGTTCTAAGATCGTTTTTAAACGACTTCAAAAAAGGAGGAGGATGCTATGTTCGACTGTATATTATTTTTGTTTAATGTATGTTCACCTATTTGAGGACCAATTTTCAAAATTCTTTTTTTATTCGAAAGAGTATACTCCCGAGGGGGTCCCATTGTCACCAAGTCAGGATTTGATGATGGGATCACATGGAAATCGAGGGCAACCCTCAAATTTTAAAGGCACCAATTACGTGATTCATATGTTTTCTAAAGCTATTAAAATACTTTCGTCTGTTAGTCATAAATCATAATCTTACGTTGATAAGCTGATGTAGGAAGGTAAAACTCCTTAACGATTAAGAGTTGGAGGAAAATATCTTTTGATGTTATACATAGAAAAGCGTCGGTGGCTCAACCGGTAACGACTCGGTCCATCTAACCAGAGGTACCGGGTTCCAATCTGGACGGCCAATGCACCAATGAGTTTTCCAAAAAACTTAAGTACATATACTTACCGATTGCTTTAACGGTGAATGAAAACATCGTGAGGAAACCTGCACACACGCCTGCGAAGAAACTCGAAGGTTGTGTGTGAAGTCGACCAACACGCACTGGGCCCGCGTGGTCGATTAAGGCCTTAATCGCCCTGATTCAGGGTAGGCTCGAGCCCCTCGGTGGGGATGTATATGAGCTGATATAATAACATAGATATATACGTAGGTATGTATAGACCAATTGTTGTATTCTTTCAGGTTATTCAGAAGAGCTGATGATGGACGATTTAAATCCTTAACTTTCATGCTGCTGAGATGATGATGGAAGCCACAGGACTCTGTATCTGTTAATGAAACACATGTATTATGATTTGATAAATCCTTTTGGTGAGTATAGGTGATTGGGTTTAACGTTGTTAGATAGATAGCATTATCACTAAAAAAAAAAGTTTAAAAAAACTAAAAACCGACTGCAAAATGAAATTCACTCAAAAGTATGAAATTATATTAGGTATATAGTTAAATATACAACATTAACCAACAATAACGAAATCAAAGGTGGGTACGAATTAAATTAGAGGCCCAAAATTTTTTTGAGGTCGGTGTCAGCAAACCATCGAACCTAAACCATTTGATACGTAAGTAACTGTGTGCTGGTACATAAAATGTCTTGGGTTTTTGGTTTTTTTAAATAATTTTTTGAACTTATGTATTTTTGCCCCAAAGTAGCCTTATTTGCACAGGTATCAATAACATTATATCAGACAAAAGACGTCCACTGCTGAGCAAAAGTTTCCCCTTAGGACTCCCACTAGTAACTGGACGAGGGCAGCGTAAAATGAGTCGTTGCGGAAATGCAGGTGCCTTATCTAATAAATTACGAGTGTTATCTAGTAAATTATTTGTGCAGGTGAGATGATGCCAAGGGCTTACCAATTGTAAATAAAAAAAATTGTACTGCGAGAGTTGTTGATCATTCATGTCAGCTGAAGGACGTCCACTACTGGACATAGGCCTCCCCCAAGGATTTAAACGACGACCGGTTCTGCGTTGCCCACATCCAGCGGCTTCCCGCGACTTTCACCAGGTCATCGGTCCACGAGTGGGAGGCCTACCTACACTACGTGTGTGCGTGGTCGCCACTCGAGAACTTCACGGCCCCAACGGCCATCTGTTCTACGAGCAATGTGCCCTTAAGTGTTGCAATTCTAAGAGCTATGTCGGTTACTTTGGTTCTGCTACGGATCTCCTCGTTTCTGATTCGACCACGCAGAGAGATTCCTAAAAGTGCGAGAGTTGGTGATACACAGACATATCGAAGAGACTTTGATCGAACTCCTTTTACAGCGCGCGGATTGGTGCAGCCATGGGTTTAACCCCTTATCTTCCGAGGACCCGGGTTAAATTTATGGACGCCAGGTAATGAAAACATTATTTATGTGGCTCCGAGCAACTCATAAATCGTGCCTCTCTCTCTCGCACTTGGCGCAATTCTGTAACTTTCGGGAAATGGTTAACTTTATGAACAAGTTAAGTAAAGGTGTTCAGAGCGTTAACGAGTAGGTGTTAAGAGAGATTGTTAATGGACCTGAACAAGTCTAATGGTAAAAGTGCCTGCCTCTCTTTGAAGATCGTATCCCAAGAGTGAAAGGCTAAAGATAAGAGTGAATAGACATAAATTGAGTTTACATGTACTATCCTCGACCGCATCTTCACTTTCCATTAGTTGAGGTGTAGTCTAACGAACTCGATTTTTTAATTAAAATTAAGCTAATTTCGAAGATTCTAAAATTTGTATCTGAAAGTAATTTTAATTATTTCGTATTCTTCTCAGTAAACCCGTTTATTTGATACCAATATCATGGGGGTGCATAGGAACTGGTAAGCCATCTTTGGGACCCCGCCATATTGGATTTTTGTCACTAAACAAACCATGCATTTTCATCCAAACTTAACGTGTGTGCAAAATTTCAGCTCAATCGGAAACCGGGAAGCGGGTAAAATTTACCTTGCCAAATTTTGCCAACATTGCACAAGTTATATAAAAACTAGTCAAAATTAAAAGGGACTCGACACTTATAATGCGTCTGATCAAATAATTCCTTTGTCCGATTAAAACCTTTTTTTGTACATCTAATAATATTTGAAAAACCTAAAAACTTTTATGTACAAGCTTTTGATATTGCATTGCCACGCGATATACATATGAATGCAAAATTTCAGCTCAATCGGAAACCGGGAAGTGGGCCAAATTTTACTTGCAAGATTTAATTACAGACACCGTGACAGGTGAAACTAATATAAAGCTTGGAAAAAGTTACTTAGTGCATTGCATTATTTTATTAATGGTTGGTAGAGTCGGTGGCGTAACGGCTAGGGCCGCCGCCTCCTGTCCGGGAGGTCGTGGTTCGAATCCTGCCACATACCAATGTGATTTCAAATTAATATTTCAGTACGTTTATCCGACGCTCTTACGGTGAAGGAAAACATCGTGAGGAAACCTGCACACGCCTGCGAAGAAACTCTCAGGTTGTGTGTGAAGTCGACCAACCCGCACTGGGCCTGCGTGGTCGACTAAGGCCCGATCACCCTAATTCAGGGTAGGCTCAAGCCCCTTGGTGGGGACGTATATGAGCTGATATAATGGTTCGTAGCGTAGGCAGGCCTCCCACGCGGTGGACCGACGACCTGGTGAAGATCGCGGTAAGCCGATAGATGCGGGCAGCGCAGGACCGGTCGTCGTGAAAATCCTTGGGGGAGGCCTTTGTCCAGCAGTTGACGTTTTTTGGCTGATATGCTGATGATGATGATGATAATGGATTGGTTCGGTACCTACATTTATTTTTAGCAGGTAGACTTGTATATTATTTATTTATTTTGCCATTTATTTAGTCCCCATATGAGAAAAGAGACGTCGTTGACAAGGTCACTTTAAGTTTCGAGACGAAAATAAGTTAAAATGACCTATTAAATATAAAGTAGGCCATTAAGAACTCATTAAAAAATTATCCGGGATTTCGGGTATCCTGTGATAAATAGTTATGAGCAAAGCAAGACCAAGACCAAGACTCGTAGTCTTTGTCTTGGTCTGAGTCTTGTTCTTTCGTTCTTGGTTTTGGTCTTGCTCCAATACGTCCGGCCTTGGTCTTGTTTATTTAGTCTTGGTCATTCAGTCTTGGTTTTGGTCTTGCTCAAATACGTCCGATCTTGGTCTTCGTCTTGGTCTTGTTCTTGATCTATCTTGTTTATTTAGTCTTGGTCTTGCTCAGTCGGTGTTGCCTTTGGTCTTGCTCCAATACGTCCGGTTTTGGTCTTGCTCTTGGCCTTGTTTATTTAGTCTTGGTTTTGCTCAGTCGGTCTTGGTTTTGATCTTGCTCCAATACGTCCGGTCTTGGTCTTGGTCTTGGTTTTGATCTTGCTCCAATACGTCCCGTCTTGTTTTTGGTCTTGCTCATTCGATCTTGGTTTTGGTCTTGCTCCAATACGTCCGGCCTTGGTCTTGTTTATTTAGTCTTGGTCATTTGGTCTTGGTTTTGGTCTTGCTCAAATACGTCCGATCTTGGTCTTCGTCTTGGTCTTGTTCTTGATCTATCTTGTTTATTTAGTCTTGGTCTTGCTCAGTCGGTGTTGCCTTTGGTCTTGCTCCAATACGTCCGGTTTTGGTCTTGCTCTTGGCCTTGTTTATTTAGTCTTGGTCTTGCTCAGTCGGTCTTGGTTTTGATCTTGCTCCAATACGTCCGGTCTTGGTCTTGGTCTTGGTTTTGATCTTGCTCCAATACGTCCCGTCTTGTTTTTGGTCTTGCTCATTCGATCTTGGTTTTGGTCTTGCTCCAATACGTCCGGCCTTGGTCTTGTTTATTTAGTCTTGGTCATTTGGTCTTGGTTTTGGTCTTGCTCAAATACGTCCGGTTGTGGTCTTGGTCTTGGTTTTGGTCTTGCTCCAATACTTCCGGTCTTGGTCTTGGTCTTGTTCTTGATCTATCTTGTTTATTTAGTCTTGGTCTTGCTCAGTCGGTCTTGGCTTTGGTCTTGCTCCAATACGTCCGGTTTTGGTCTTGCTCTTGGCCTTATTTATTTAGTCTTGGTCTTGCTCAGTCGGTCTTGGTTTTGGTCTTGCTCCAATACGTCCGGTCTTGGCCTTGGTCTTGGTTTTGATCTTTCTCCAATACGTCCCGTCTTGTTATTGGTCTTGCTCATTCGATCTTGGTTTTGGTCTTGCTCCAATACGTCCGGTCTTGGTCTTGGTCTTGGTCTTGTTTATTTAGTCTTGGCCTTGGTCTTGCTTTTTCGTAAGACCATGACCAAGACTGCAAGCCAAAACCAATGTTGCTCATCACTAGTGATAAACAGTTTTCATGTTATGAAGAACAACAACTGCCGCACATAAACCACACCCCGGACACTGCATACAACGGTAGTGAAATGACATTTCTAAAAACAAATGACGGAGCATACAAAATCACGGCGAAATCCTATACGTACGAGAACCAAACTATAACTTATCTGCATCAATCTGGATGACGAGGGGGTGAGGTCGGAATCTAGAGAGCAGCAGGGAGTGTCCATATACTGTATGTAAGTAATAATATATATAATTTGCCTAAACTATGTTTTTCCCCATGTGTAGTTACGTAAATATTGCTATACTTAATTACAAACTCATTTCTACTTAACTTACATCTATAACAGTAAAGAATGGTAACAAACAGTTATGTGTCGCAGCACAGATTACTTAATGGCCTCGCCGTCGCAACGAACAGCTTGCGGTAGCTATAAATGGGTTAATCGCTGTTGCACGTAGCTTTTCCAATAAATTATTCGGCTATAGCCACATTGTTGGAAAGACTAGTTACTGTTTTTGAAGCGAAAACTTCTTTAGGTGCGTAGAGCATTTAAAAAAAGGGAAAAACCATTGAAATTGCGACACTGTAACGTTACCTACCGACACTGTACCAGGAACACTTGCAGGGTCAAAATTTTGGCAGCCTAGTCGTTTGCCAGGAACATTCGGAGGGTCAAAACTTACAAAACTGTAAAAAGTTGTCACTTCTGTCGGCACTCCTGGAGTGATTAGGTTAGGTTTTTAAGCTATTGCATAGCTTTTATCGCGGGCTTTGAGCGCGGCGACCGAATCAATAAATTCCGTAACAAAAATAAAACCTCCATGTAGCTCGGCCGAGCGTAACGTAACGTTAACGCCTTCTAAAAACTTACAGTGCCATCTGTTAGCGATTTGCGGCACTAAAAGGACTTGGTCAATTTTACTGTAAAACTTTCTTAGTGTTAATCTAATACTAATATATATACTTTGGTGATAGGGTCCCATTGATCACCCTTTAGATATACGGAACCCTAAAACGACTTCAGGCGCTACAACTAAGTATACAATTTTGCTAAATTGTTTTGTTTGTGTTAATTTTATAAAAAAATACTTAACTGATTTTGTTACAATTTAGGTGAGACCAGACCATCCTATATTTGAATTTTTCTTTTTTCAATTAAAATAAAAACGCTAAACACGTTAAAAAACCGACTTCCATCGCAACAAATTAGTACATTTTTGCATTATTATTTTTGTTTTTTGTTAATTTTCTACTAAAGTACTACACCGATTTTGATAAAATTTATATGGGACCACACGGGAAGCACTAGCTTTCAAATAAAAAAATAATCATAAAAATCGGTTCACCCAGTCAAAAGTTCTGAGGTAACAAACATAAAAAAAATACAGACGAATTGAGAACCTCCTCCTTTTTGGAAGTCGCTTGAAAAGAGATTCAAATCGGTTCTCAATAGGCGAAGAAATCTTATACAAGCATACAAACTCTTCCTTTTTTGATGTTGCTTCCTTTCTGGACTTGTACACAGATTACAGGGTGTTTCTTTTATTGGGATTATTTATACCTATTATCATTGTGATTTATGACCTAGATACAGATGCTATATCTCAAGTAGGCTGGCGGGCCTTACATTGGGATGCCACGCATGTTTTTTGAGGGTAACCGACGATACTAAGCGCTTTGAAAAAATAAACACACACACACACTTTAATATTGCATTGACACGGGATTTACATATGCATGCAAAATTTCAGCTCAATCGAAACCCGGGAAGTGGATCAAATTTAACTTGCAAGATTTCATTACAGACAGCGGAGTGGGACAGGTAAAATTAAACAAAAGCTTATTTTATTTTATTTATTTATTATTCAGTCACAATGTAAGTTTACAGTTTAAACCAAAGCACTTACACATTAAATTAAGTTATTGATAATAATTAATAAGATGTCCAAACCCAACATCCCGGAAACGAACAAGGACGGGTAGAGGTAAGGATAGTATCCGTAGGTTTTTTTATAGAGCCAACGAGCAAACTTTCTCTGTATTTTTTCAACCATAAGGGAATATTTAGCCTCATGAGGATCCCATACAGCAGCTCCGAACTCCAGCTTGCTACGGACATAGGCGTTATACAGTATCTGGGCGACTCCAGGATGAAACGGAGCGGATGTCCTTATGATGAATCCTAAAGTTCTACTAGTCTGTTTGCAGATGCTAGTGACATGAGTGTGGAAGTCGAATTTACGACCCAACACTAAACCCAGATCACGGATTTCATTAACGCGCTCAATAGGCGCTTCATTTATACTGTAATCGAACTGCAATGTGGAGGACTTACGTGTGAATAAAAACAATGTGCATGTATGTGCACCTACACACACGATGAAGACCACCCCTTAGTTGTAAGATCAACGCAGGTAAATGATCACGGTAGAAATCAATCATAAATTATTTTCTCTTATCCTATGATAAACAGTTTTCGAGTAACGATAGGCTCATCATAATCATTAACGTGGCAGACGAAAGACATCCGATGCGATTTCCACCTGGCCCTTCGCTGCCCCCACATCCACGGGAACCTCCGATCTTGATCTGGTCTTCGTGTACCGGTGCGCGGTCACCGCTTGAGAACTTTACGACCCTAACGGCTCAGGACGGCCATAGAAAGCATAAAGAGTTTGAGAGTTGTGCAGAGTTTAAAAGAAAGTAGCAAAGTAATCTTACCTCAGACCGTGGTATGCTCAGATGAGGCAGCGTGGAAGACCAGGCAATGCATATGCCAGACGCCAGTGCACCCAGATTCACTGTAACAAGGATACACATCAGCTCATATACGTCCCCACCGAAGGACTCGAGCTTACCCTGAATTAGGGCGGTCGGGCCTTAGTCTACCACGCGGGACCAGTGCGGGTTGGTCCACTTCAAACACAACCTTCGAGTTTCTTCGCAGGCGTGTGCAGGTTTCCTCACGACGTTTTCCTTCACCGTTAGAGCGTCGGATAAACGTACATAACAATCAATCAATCAAAATAATTTATTTTTAAATAGGTGCTTACACACACTTTTAAATAGTCAAAAAAACAAAAAAATAATTATTGTCTATTACATGATACAGATTACAGTCTCATGTAATGGTATTTGTTATAGAATCAACATATATATCTTTGTCATTTACATAATCTTATATTTTATAGTATCCTCTAGAGCACAAGCATTTTTTGACATGAGTCTTGAATTTGTTCTCTGACAAACTAGTTACATTTTCTGGACTTTTATTGTAGAATCTTATACACTGCCCCACAAATGACTTTTTAACTTTACTTAGTCTCGAAAAGGCTATATCTATTTTATTTACATTTCTTAAATTCAAATTATACCTGTCACTGTTTTTAGGAAATAAATGTAATTTTTTACGAACGTACATAATATTTTTATATACAAATTGACTAGCAACAGTTAAAATATTGATTTCTTTGAATTTATTCTTTAAGGACTCACGTGATTGCATCTGATAGATTGCGCGGATAGCTTTTTTCTGCTAGATGAAAATAGTTTCTATATCACGCTAGATAAATAGCATTGTGAACTAGTCGTTCAAAAAGCTTCGACAAGGCAGACAAAATTAAATAATTCTCAACATTACATTTAGAACCACTTTTAAAGACAGGTGTTATATTAGCCAACTTCCATATGCTAGGAAATACACCTTCAGACATACATTTATTATATAATATGCAGAGAGGAAAGCATATGCTCTTAGCAGTAGATTTCAAGAACGAGGGGGGAATACAATCTGGACCAGAGCCTTTGGTAGTATCAAGTGATTTAAGTTCATTGGTTACGTCAGCAAGTGAAAAATTAATTGTATTAACATGAACATCGTGATTGGCGTTATGATAATCGGGTGGATATGACCTGCCATTGTTATCAAGCGTTGACGATTCATAGACAGATTGGAAAAAATTAGATAGCATGTTGCAAATAGATTTAGGATTATTCGCAATGTCGTTGTTATACGACATTGTAGTCGGTATTCCCTGCTTGGTCCTACGGCTTGAGACATATTTCCAAAAGAGTCTCATGTTATTTTGAATACCATCTTCAACAGAATTTATGTAAGATTGATAACATTGTGTGCATTTTTATAGTAAGATGCCATAAGACATTATACTATGGAAGTAACTAAAATACACTAGTCTCGCAGTACCTACATCCGTTAACTGTCTTATTTTCTTAACGGCATAAGCAGTTGAACTAAGCCTTCACGCTTAAGTTTCAATGTGTGGTCCCTATTGAAGTGAAAAATCCAAAGTTATACCAAGGAACACTGTGGTATTTACAAATTCTAATTTATTACTGTCTAACATTACACTATTATTGACCTTTTTTACATTACGCAAACAAAATTTTATACATTTTGTTTTCTTAGCATTTAATAATAAGTTGTTCACAGTAAACCAGTTCAGTATCTTTGAAAGAGATATGCCGCTTGCGGCTCGCGCACTGTGCACCCTCGGAAAGTCATAGAAACGTGGTCCACGCGTGTGAAGCCGCGGGAAACAGCTAGTAAAATATAAATAAAAGAAAAGATCGATGTCCACATGACATGGTCGTAGCCGCAGGCAAAAACTAGTAGTTGTTAAAGGTTTTTTTTTAGCTAAGAAGACTGTGTTTTCAGTCGGAGTCCATTAGAACCTACCCTACCTGCAATACTCGTTTCGTCCGAATGTAATTACCTGGTGTCCAGCAACGATCTTGGTAATAAAAATATATTTTAAACAAATGCATATATTTTTAATTTAAGTTTTGATTCATGCTTTACGTATTCCAAACATGATACCTTTGATGTAAATTGGTAAGAAGTTGGGTATCCTGCATATACCATTGCTGGAGATGCTGCAGCATCATGTCAAAGTTACCATGTTCTATCTAAAACTTATTCATTGAGACTATTTCAAAGAGCCCAAACACGATAGTTCTTCTGTAAGTTGGCGAGTAGTTGGGTATCCTGCAGATTCCAGGAGATGCTGCAGCATCAGGTCAAGGTTACGATTGTTTTACAATAACAGGACACTAAATTATGAATCTATTAGACCTGTATAAGTTGCCCACATCCCTTCATCACCTAGATAAGAGTTGATGATCCTCAAATATCTGAACAGATCTTCATAAATTATAGCTAAGAACCACCTCGACCACGTCAGCTTTCAAACAAAAAAAACGCATCAAAATCGGTTCATTCGTTTGAGAACTACGATGCCACAGACAGACACACAAATACAATGATACACACGTTAAACTTATAATAATACCCCTCTCTTTGCGTCGGGGGTTAATAAAATAAAACCTTACGACATCAAGCCCTCGGCTTACCCTGGACACTTCATATAACGGGCCAGAAATGACATTTCAAATGGTGGCGAAATACTATACGTTCAACAACCAAACTGTAGCCAATCTGTATCAATCTGTGTGACAAGGGGGTGAGGTTGCAATCTAGAGAGCGGCAGGGAGTGTCCATACTGTATGTTATAGTGCGGCCGTCCAGAGAATGCTTATTTGACACTTCAAGACAGCGAGATAATGTAACATTTGATGAATCTCCGAAATTGTAAACAAATCAATCTTTAGTTTTTAAGCTTAAAAAACATGAAAAAAATTTTTTTTTACTAAATAATAGTAACGGAGCCCATATTTAGTTTTATGTTTATGTATAAGGACAACAGAATGTGTATTTTGTAACTATATGACGCGTTAGTAAAACGTTTACGTTCTATGGTCATTACTTCTTAAAAATAGTGATGTTTCCACAGGTAGCCATTGATAACGTATTTGTAACTGTTATGAATATAATATTTATGAGTAATTCATTACCACACAAACAATTATTTCTTGTTACGTCAATCAACCAACCATAAAAGTTTCAGACATAAAAGTGATATGTTGTAATAACGATAGTAGATTGTACAACAAGAGAATAAAACAAGCCATTTTACCCGAGACGTTCATTTAGAAAACCGAGCCGATACGGCGAGGGTGGATAGTCACGTCGAGGGTTCAATGGGTTTCATGCTCGAGTTTTACACTCTGCTTTTCACCTCGATTGCAAGGAAATAATTTATTTCCAATTCTAATAATAAATATTTAACCGCAATACAACAAATTTGGCTAATTTAGACGAATAACTAGTTTCCCGCCACACAATTTTTTTTATTTTCCACCCCCTTCACCCATTACCACCCCTAAAATCGACGGTCCACAAAGTACACTTTTTATCCTCGGGTTTGGCAACACTATTTTGGTAATGGTTATTTTATTTCGTTATATGTTACATCTACATGATAGGTACAAAGCATTTACTATGGATTTCTATGGGCACATCACTAGTTACGTCAAACTAGCATATGTCAAATCAGCATTCTCTGGACAGCCGCAGTATAGTACTTAAATATATATATACTTTACCCTCGGTAAACTTTATTTTAAACTTACATTGCCACCAGAGCGGTGCCTAAGTTTCACTAATGACACTCAAAGTCAAGCGTTTCAGATTGGTGAAGCCCCTTAAGTTTGCACAAACTTGTGCAGCTTTTACGTCCAGGCTACATTTAAATGTGAGTAATTTTAAATGTTTATAGTGCGCTAAACTACTAAATTGATTGAGTTTTTTTCTCTTTCAAATAACTGTCCACAAAGGATTGAGCAACCAGTTACTGTGGTTAGATGATATCATTTAATTACTCCTCCACTTCAGTGAAATTTGGTGAGATACAGTGGAATCTTCCTTCCCCTGCGTGAGGTTTCCTCTTTAATTTTTCATCATCATCATCATATCAGCTCATATAGGTCCCCACTGAGGGGCTCGAGCCTACCCTGAATTAGGGCGATCAGGCCTTAGTCGACCACGCTGGCCCAGTGCGGGTTGGTCAACTTCACACACAACCTGCGAGTTTCTTCGCAGGCGTGTGCAGGTTTCCTCACGATGTTTTCCTTCACCGTAAGAGCGTCGGATAAACGTACATTTGAAATCTAAATTCGAAATCACATTGGTACGTGGCAGGATTCGAACCACGACCTCCCGGACAGGAGGCGGCGGCCCTAGCCGTTACGCCACCGACGCTATAATTTTTAAAATTATCTAACATGTTCATTTTTTTTCGTTTCACATAAAAATACCTAAAATGGTACCAATATCTTTCATAATATATAACTCAAAGGTGACTGACTGACTGAATGACATAGTGATCTATCAACGAACAGCCCAAACCACTGGACGGATCGGGCTGAAATTTGGCATGCAGGTAGATGTTATGACGTACGCATCCGTTAAGTAAGGATTTCGGGAAATTCCCACGGTAATCGCAAAAATCGGGATCTGCGCAGGCGAAGCTGCGGGCATCCACTAGTCTTTCATAATATTAGAGAAATAGTCATTGCGCATTGCACACTTTACAGTTTAGGTTATGAAATTGAACCAAAACATGCATCTAAACGCAGCACCAGACGTACCAGCTACCTTGTATCACCAATGATCAGAACAAACTATGGCAAACCAAGCGCGGAGGTCAATTCCACTCATTTGTCGTTGTATTAAGATTCAGTTTCAAACATTTATGACAGAAATAATAAAACTTGCATCTAGACTTTGAATCGCCCTCTTCTAATAGCAGTTTTTGTTTTCTAAATAAGTGAGTTGTCCTCTAAATTAATAGGTCAGCGACTGTTTGTGGGCATCTAAAAGTATTCTGTTTTGTCGACTATAGTTGTGAAAACAAGCTGAATTATATGAATAAACAACGCAACCTAGGGCAACGATTCTGATCTGAAGTTTGAGTCAGTGTTGCTAAGTGAGATACATGAATAGATTAGGTCAAGGTGGGGTCTAGGTGGGGCAAGGTCGCCTGGTGAGGTAGCGAAAAGTGAAGCGACGAGCTGTTAAGTTAGATTTTAAAGGCAAGCGTTTAAGCGAAAGTGCCGCGGCAGCGCCGGTACTAACTTTCGCTCGTAGTCCTGGGTTGCGTTGCTGAGTCATTTCAATTGCTGCTGAGTCATATTAACTGCTGCTGAGTTATATTAACTGATGCTGAATCATATTAACTGCTGCTGAGTTATATTAACTGCTGCTGAGTCATATTAAGTGAAGCTTTTTTTCGTAATATATGAGTTGCAAAACAGTACTTTTAAATGATTTTGAATGGTCGCTTACATAGTAATTTAGATAACAATTTAGTTTTTTTGAAGGCCAAAGTACTATTAAAAAGATTGCGCGTTAGTTAGCGACCGTTTGTAAAAATTTCATACAGATGTAGGGATCCCATGATAATTTGCCTTAATTCCGGGATCACTGACTTAGATTTGTGTTGCATATTTTATTATTAAGTGTAGTATTTATTATGTTATAATATGTTACTTAACACTGGTTAAAAAACTGTACAAGTTACAAAATAATATATAATAAACAAATAAAATGTACTAAGTTGTTGCGATGGAAGTCGGTTTTTAACGTGATTAGCGTTTTTTTTTTAATTTCAGAAATTTAGTTATTTTGGTGAAAGAAAATATTTTATTAGTGGTCAAGTGTGAATCGGAGTTGCGTTAAGAATGACTTGTTTTTTCTGTCGGTGTTGTTGATGTCTTTTTATCTAGAAATGAATGTCATTGTTGTACTCGGTAATGTTTTTAGGGTTACGTACCAAAATGTGAGGTGTGCAAGTCCAACTCGATATTGCTCGGGTATTAAACTCACCCTCTATAAGAAAAACAACTCAATTCATTAAATGTTTTTGTAACGAGGTGTTTACTCTTTGCTCGTAATAACACGAAAGTAATAATAATAATAAAGTGATAACCACGATAAGTCAGCTATCAAGTTATGTTATTGAAATGCGCTTAGCTTTACCTACGATTACGAGAACGTGTGTTAAGAGAATTGTGAAACGACTTTTCATACAAACGGCGATAACGATTTTCACCTCTTAAATGTTAACCGATTTGGACCATTTTTTTATGGGTTGTCAGTCAGAACAAAAGCTGATTATAAATAAACAAAAAATGGCTGAAATTAGTTTTGTATGGAAACACGTGAACGGCAACAAAATAAAACTTATTAACTTTATCAAAAAATAAAAGTGTATAATCCTAGCTTTTGTTCTGACTGACAACCTATAAAAAATTGATCCAAATCGGTTAACATTTAAGAGGGAAAAATCGTTAACGCCGTTTGTATGAAAAGTCGCAGCTTCACAATCCTCCTAAAAGTTATAGTATCACGCGATACGTGGCGGTATTAAAATGTACCAAGTAGCTATATTTACAATTCGGTTTGCGTTAAGTTCATCTAGATATACAGTTGTCCCAAAACTGGTGTAGGACCCGCTAACTGGGGCTTCTACTCATCATACTCAACAACTTTCTCGAGGAATCAATAGTCAGTTTTCAAAAAAAAAACGTTTCGACTTTCCATACAAAAATGCACAATTTTGGTTATTCTGCTGATCCATATATACAAAAAAAAATTGCCAATTGTCTATCGGTGATGATTAGAAACCCTAGAGAACGGCTCCGACACCAATTTTGTTACATCCTGCGTACACGACAGGTGACATTATGTTACACCCTGCGTACACGAAAGGTGACATTATGTTACACCTTGCGTACGCGACAGTTCACATTTTGTTACACCCTGCGTCCACGACAGGTGACATCATGTTACACCCTGCGTACACGAAGGGTGACATTATGTTACACCTTGCATACGCGACAGTTAACATTTTGTTGCACCCTGCGTACACGACAGGTGACATTATGTTACACCCTGCGCACACGACAGGTGAAATTTGTTACACCCTGCGTACACGACAGGTGACATTTTGTTACAGCCTGCGTACACGACAGTTGACATTTTGTTACACCCTGAATACACGACAGGTGACATTATGTAACACCCTGCGTACACGTCAGTTGACATTTAGTTACACCCTACGTACACAACAGGTGATATTTTGTTACACCCTGCGTACACGACAGGTGACATTATGTTACGACCTGCATACACGTCTGGTGACATTTTGTTACACTCTGCGTACACGTCAGGTGACATTTTGTTACACCTTGCGTACACTACAGTTGACATTTTGTTACACCCTGCATACATGACAGGTGACATTATATTACACCCTGCGTACACGTCAGTTGACATTTAGTAACACCCTGCGTACACGACAGGTGCCATTTTGTTACACCCTGCGTACACGACAGGTGACATTTAGTTACACCCTGTGTACACGACAGGTGACATTTTGTTATACCCTGCTTACACGACCGGTGAAATTTTGTTACAATCTACGTACACGACAGTTGGCATTTTGTTACACCCTGCGTACACGACAGGTGACATTTTGTTACACTCTGCGTACACGACACCTGACATTTTGTTATACCCTGCATACATGACAGGTGACATTATATTACACCCTGTGTATACGACAGGTGACATTTTTTATTCCCATATAAATGGGGTGGGGCTGTGTCGGGGCACACTACCGATGGTTTAACACGAAAGTCTTGAAACGTCTAGCTTTGACCACCTGACTCTTTTTTTTCTGTCTTTCCGCGGAGCTCGGCCTGCGACCTCGCGGTTTGTTACTTGGTTGCTAAAGCAGAAACAGATTCTTTCGTCACTTCTGTTGCAGTCTTTCGTCACTTCCTTTACGGTTCAAGTATTTGACTTGGTACCCCGTGTGTGATTCTAAAGACGTTACACGTCCAAAAACCACCTCCGTAGCCCAGAGGCAAAGTTCACTGGCTTTACACAGGAGGCCGCGGGTTCGATTCCCGGCGGGGTCATTTGTAAGACTTGGTTTGGTTGGTAGCAGGGCATTTTCTAAGCCCGCCTGGCTAGCTACCAATCTTATCTAAGTCTTGCCGCCGAAATATCAATGATGATATCATCGGTGTATTCCGGCATGAAGATAAGATAGCCAGTTAGTTCCCCATTACGTTGGAGAATCTTGGTAAGCCCGCTTCCACCTTCGGCAACATCGTCACTTACCACCAGGCGAGATGTTGTCAAGGGTTTACCAATTGTGAATTTAAAAAAAGCAGCAAATGGTAGGTGCTACTCAAGAAACTGAACCAATTTCCCCAAACCGATCACCTGAGTAGACAACTTCGTTTTCCTTACCTATCATCATCATCATCATTATATCAGCCGAAAAAACGTCCACTATTGGACAAAGTCCTCCCCAAGGATTTCCACGACGACCGGTCCTGCGCTGCCCGCATCCATCGGCTTTCCGCGATCTTCACCAGGTCGTCGGTCCACCGCGTGGGAGGCCTGCCAACGTTACGTTTTCCGGTGCGCGGTCGCCTTTCGAGAACTTTACTGCCCCAACAACCATTTGTTCTACGAGATATGTGCCCTGCCCACTGCCACTTCAGTTTAGCGATTCTGTGAGCTATGTCGGTTACTTTGGTTTTCCTCTCAAGCCTTACCTATACTAACAGCGATATTCTGCGCCGCGATACCGGAGGTGTCTCTCTTGATGTCAGGAACCGTCTCCATTCGCTTTAGCGCCTTGGAGTGGCCGTTGGTCTCCAGAATCTCTGTCCTTGGTTCCTCCCCATCTGGCTCTGTCATCATGGCGGGACTATCTGCCGCTGACGTGCTTTCGGTCACTGTAATAGTGGAGAGAAGAGTTGAATAGAGAAGGGGACAGTAGAAGTGAGTAGAGTTTATTCATTGTATTATATGCGCCTGGCGCAAGTCTACGAGGGTGGTGTCTAACAGGAATTCAAAGTCGAAAATAATACAAATTAATTATTATAGATTTATTTCAAACTAGCTGTTTCCCGCGGCTTCACCCGCGTGGACAACGTTTCTATGACTTGACGAGGGTGCGCAGTGCGCGAGCTGCAAGCGGCTCGCGAGCGTGGAAAAAAGTAGCCTATGTGTTGATCTAGGTCCTAATCTGTTTATCTACCAAATTTCAGCCACATCCATTCAGTAGTTTTCGTGAAAGAGAAAACATACATCTATATATTACAGTAGGATACCGTCTACAACTACGGTACTTCCCGATATATCTTATTCAACACCCTCAATCAAAGGAAAACTAAAGGGTTCTTTTATTTTCCTCGGGAACCCTACGATTGTTTGGGGTCAAAAGCATAATATCGTACCTACCCATAATAAATTATATTGGATACGCCTAGTGAAGGATTCATTTTAATACATAAAGCCATTCCAAGGATACATTTTCTTCTTTTCCTGGAAAGTTATTGATTGTCCGGGATCAAAAGTATGATTTAATCTAAGAGGAAAGCGCCACAATCGCCTATTTTTAACGGTACATATATAAATATTCTAAGATAAACGATTTTCCTGGTTTTTCTCTTCAATTATTCGGGATACAAAAAATTGGAATGCTAACTAATGATGTAATCTCGTAAAACAGAGGAAAGCCATTAACGACGATCATTATTTTTACAGGACTTTTAAATAATAGCGGATTAAGGCCTGCTAGAAGGTCCTTAGGCCGTGAAAAGTTTGAAAACAGTAAGTAAAAAAACCGGCCAAGTGCGATTCGAGGTCCAGAAACAGGGTCCGCATTAAAACATTAACTGCCAACAGAATAAGACCTCTCACTACATACTTTGCTCTGGGTAAATAGGGATCATGGACTAGAGAAATTTCATTTTTCCTGTGGGAAAGGAAGGACTTCTCATAGATTTTCCTGTAATCTGTGCCATCAATCTCATATACTGTGATTTTTTCAAGATTTTGTACAGTAGTCTCGGAGAATGGTAAATTTTCGCATTTTTTTTAAATAACTTCAAAACTATAAATTATGATGTATAGTTTTGAAGTTATTAAAAAATATAAATATTAATTTAAAAAAAAACATATTTGAGATGTTCAAAATAAGCCTTTTCATTTGATATGTTACACCATACATTTTTACCCCCAAAAGTGGCCGTCATGTACAAAATTTATTTATTTACGTTACACGTCCGTCTTTCCGTTTCCGAGCAAATTGCCTGTGACAGACGGACGGACAGACAATACAACTGATCCTATAAGGGTTTTGTTTTTACCTTATGTGGTAAGGAAGTCTAAAAAATGGCCTTCGGTCTTAATGACAACTGCAATTTGGTCCTTCGATTAGACCCTTAGCTCTTACGAGAGGTATCATGCCAAATATTACTAAAATCGGTTAAGTGATTTTTGAACCATGAAGCATTTTATAAATTAAGTTTTTAGTCTTTTCTTTGAGATCCCTGACTTTTTTTGTTATAATCAATAGAATGGTAGAAAACATATTGTGCTCGCCTTTTTTAAATTTGGAAACGTGTAATTATATTAATTTGAGCATTTGTATTTTTGAGCATATTGAGTCACTTTCTTGACCATGAGCCTTACTATGGGCCTCATAAAAATTTTTATGAGGCCCATAGTAAGCGACCATGTCTCAGTTCCGTATGTCATCACTGGCAACACATAATGGTCAAAGACCTAATCAAATAATGCATACCGATGTTACATTTTTTTCCTAATCTGTTAATAACACTCAAATAAGTGAATCGTAAATAAAATGAGAGCGTCGGAGGCGTAACGGCTTGGGCCGCTACTTTCTGTCCGGGAGGTCGTGGTTCGAATCCTGCCAGGTACCAATGTGTTTTGAAATTACGATTTCATATGTACGTTTATTCGACGCTCTTATGGTGAAGGAAAACATCGTGAGGAAACCTGCGTACGCCTGCGAAGAAACTCTAAGGTTGTGTGTAAAGTCAACCAACCCGCACTAGGTCTGCGTGGTCGACTATAGCCCGATCGCCCCAATTCAGGGTAGGCTCGAGCCCCTCGGTAAGGGCTGAAATGATTAAATAATGAAAAAAAATTAATATGTTACTAGTTGTGAAAGACTAGACCTTACAATATAATTGTTTGTGAATGATCTAAGCTGAGATCATAAGCTTAGGCGCTGTTGTTTCACAGCCTAATAAACTGTGTTGAATGGATAATTAGTAGACATAGAGCAAACAAAACGCTATCTTTGATCGAACTTAACCTTGGAGAGGCAATTAAGTTCAGTATAATAACATGATAAAGTTATATGATCAACTTAATTAAGATATTAGCGAACTATAGTTAGATAGCGGGCAAGTTAACTCATAAATCATGCGAGAGTACTCACAGCTGTACCCATAAATCATTTATGTTACTGAACAGGAAATTTCACTGATAATATGGTTTTCGAGAAAGCTAATTGGTATTATTATAACCTTATTTTAGTGTGTGAAATCGACCTACCCGCACTGGGCCTGCGTGGTCGACTAAGGCCCGATCGCCCTAATTCAGGGTAGGCTCGAGCCCCTCGGTGGGGACGTATATGAGTTGATAACATGAAGATGATTTTAATGCGGATAGTAACCCGCTTGCGTTTGTCCTCCTGTACATGACGCAGCCATCTAGCTTAAGTAGCTATTCAATTAACTGTCTAGCCTTTTAACTAAATGGCGCCGTTCAATTTCCTGAATGATTATTCAGCCATTGAATAAAGGCCTAGGCAAATGGCTTGGATTGTGGATAAAAAAACTAATGATTTGTTTTTTTTCATATCAGCCAAAAGACTGCTGGACACATGCCTCCCCCAAGTTAAGTTATTTTGTTTGTGATCATTTATCCGAGAAGTAGTGGTTTGAATCCTGCCATGTAATGTGTTTTCGATTTTCGATTTCATATGTACGTTTATACGATGCCTGCGAAAAAACTAGAATATTGTGCATTGGGCCCGCGTGGTCGACTAAGGCCCGATCGCCATAATTCAGGGTAGACTCGAGCCCCTCGGTGGGCACGTATATGAGCTGATATGATGAATGGAATCGTAAAATAGATAATAATAGATTCTCGAGTAGTAACTGAACACCGGAAAACGTGGAGTAGGCAGGCCCCCACTCGGTGGACCGATAACCTGGTGAGGGTCGCGAGAAGCCGCTGAATGCGGGCAGCGCAGAACTGAACGTCGTGGAAATCCTTTTGGGGAGGCGTATGCCCAGCAGTGGACGTTCTACGGCTGATATGATGATAATAGATAAACAATAAGAACGTAGGCAGCACATGATCTTCTGGGCGATGATGAAGATGGAGACGGTATTGCATATAAGGAAGCATTGTATTTATTGTCCCAGAAAAAATAATCCAACCTGTCTGTCCATTTTATATGTCCAATTGTCATTACCGATTGCTTTAACGGTGAAGGAAAACATCGTGAGGAAACCTGCACAAGGCCTGCGAGGAAACTCGAAGGTTGAGTGTGAAGTTGACCAACCCGCACTGGGCCCGCGTGGCCGACTAAGGCCTAATCGCCCTGATTCAGGGTACGAGCCCCTCGGTGGGGACGTATATGAGCTGATATAATAATAATATGTCCAATACATTCTAAATTAGTACGTATTGACTGTATACAAACGGAAAATTGGTCTTCTTTTGAGAAAGTTATTTTTTTTTTTAATACAGTTGTTAAGTTGACTGGAAGAGATCCCGTAAGGATTAAGTACGCCTTTATACCATACATATCTGTTTTATGTTCTGCATTCAAAATTGTCAATAAAGAGTTTACAAACAAACAAACAATGCGCACTTTCAGAGGCTATAATTGTGATTAGAAAATTAAATCATGTGCACAGGCATCTTTCTTTTACGCGGTCGCGACTTTCTTTTACGAGCTTCATCAATACTTTTGCAGTTTAGATTTAAATCTATGTCAATTTAAAAAGTCTAGTGCAAGGAGTTTTCTTGTATAAATTAAAATCGGATAGATTTTATACGAAAAAAAAAGGTTAAAAAAACTTGAAACCGACTTCAAAATGAAACTCACTCAAAAGTGTGAAATAATATTATTATACTTAAATACACAACACTAACCAACAATAACGAAATCAAAGGTGGGTACAAATTAAATTAGAGACTTAAATATTTTTTTGAGTGAATTTCATTTTGAAGTCGGTTTTAAGTTTTTTTTAACTTTTTTTTATTTTCTTTATTCTTAGTGGTAATGCTATCTATCTAGCAACGTTAAATCCAATCACCTATACTCACCAACAGGAATTATCAAATCATAATACATGTGTTTCATTAACAGATACAGAGTCCTGTGGCTTCTATCATCATCTCAGCAGCATGAAAGTTAAAAGTTAAATTGTCCATCATCAGCTCATCTGAATAACCTGAAGGAATACAACTATCGGTCTATGCATACCTACGTATATATCTATGTATAACATTAAAAATAATTTTCCTGCAACTCCTCACCGTTAAGGAGTTGTACCTTCCTACATCAGCTTATCAACATGAGAATATGACTAACAGACGCAAGTATATTAATAGCTTTAGAAAACATATGAATCACGTAATTAGTGCCTTTAAAATTCAAATTTTTCATTATTTTTGAAGCCCTCGATTTCCCTGGGATCCCATCATCAGATCCTGACTTGGTGACAAAGGGACCCCCTCGGGAGTATACTATTTCGAATGAAAAAAGAATTTTGAAAATCGGTCCACAAATGACGGAAAAATAGGTGAACATACATCAAAAAAAATATATATACAGTCGAACTTAGTACCTCCTCCTTTTTGAAGTTGGTAAAAAATTTATGACTCTATACGTCTTAGCATTGAATTCTCAAAATTCTTTTAATTGACTCTTTATTATTTTTAATTACTAGTTAAAATTTAATTATTTTTACATCAACATTTGTTTAGAATTGAAAAGGCTGTATACGCGTACGAGCCCGTTGCCTTGTTTCGTTGTTTCGTCCATACTGTATGTTAGTACTACTTGACTGTGGTCTAAATTTCATTTAGAATAAGAGTTGTTTAGAAATTATCAGAAACAGCTGAGTTCTGAGACTTGACCTGTCTAACTTTGCGTTATCTCACTTCTCCAAAATGTTGTTTGTGTGGTATTAATTTTATCTGACATTAAAATTTTATTTCACAACAAACTTGACCTCTGTTTCGTATAGTTATTGAGATTTTGTAATGTTACTCTATTTAATAAGTTTGACGCATTACATTACGACAATATAAGATGTTTACGACCTGGTGAAGATCGCGGGAAGCCGATAGATGCGGGCAGCGCAGGACTGGTCGTCGTGGAAATCCTTGGGAGAGGCCTTTTTCGGCTGCCATGATGAGGATGTTTAATTTCTACAAATTGAGGTTTATCCGTGGGCTCGGTTGGATCTTTTCGATTTTAATTATTATCAAATATTTTTATTGAAACTGGCAAGTAAATTTTTTTATTCTTCACAATTTAAAACTTATTGTTCGGAATAACTTTAAAATATTTACCTGTAAGAAGATTTAAATTTCCAATTATCATTTTAGCAAACCAAAGGTATAGAGTAGATAAGGGCGGGGTTGCATGCAAGGAGGCCCGCATCTTCAACCATCGGTATATTTTAGTTTTTTGTATATATTACGGAGTCCTAGCTTTTTCCCGTGGATTTGCGCGCATCGATATTGATTTCAATCAATTTCCAAAATGGAGGAGGTTCATTAATTCGGTTGTATTTTATTTATTAAAATGTTGGTTACGTAATAATGAATAAATATGATAATTTATCTCTATATCTATTCTGTTTCTATTCTACATTACATGAAAAAATCTACTCTCATCCAAAATCATAACTTTTGTCTTAAGATTATAATGCTCCTAGGGTAGGTAAGTGAGTTTTTCGGTGGTTTTGAAAGATGGCAAAGTGTGGCATGTACTGAGTGTTTCATGTTTCTAAAACTATTCAAGTATTTGCGTCTGATAGGCAACATCTCGTGTTGATGAGCTGATGATGAAAGGTGCAACTTCTTAACGGTTAGGAGTTGGGAGGATAATCCTTAAATGTTATACGTAGATACGGACGTACGTATAGACCGATAGTTGTATTCTTTCAGGTTATTGGGGTAAGCTGCTGATGGAAGGTTCGACTCCTTAACTTTCATGCTCCTGAGATGATAATGGAAGCCACAGGACTCTGTATCGGTTAATGATGCTTATGATTTGATGATAACTATTGGAGAGTAAGTGATTGGGTTTGACGTAGATAGATAGCATTATCACTAAAGATTTAAAAATTAAATTAAAGTTTAAAAAAATTAAAAACTTTCTTAAAAGTATGTTTTTTTTTATATAAATACAGTCAATTTAACAACAATAACGAAATCAAGGGTAGTTACGAATCGAATTAGGGGCCTAAATTTTTTTTGAGGTTCGTGCTAGCAAAACTATCGAATCTAAAATATTTTATAGGTACGAGTATGTAGCTCTGTGCAGGTATTGACCTCAAAAAAATTTTAGGCCCCTAATTCGATTTGCACTAAACTTTAGTTTCGTTTTTGTTGGTTAATTTCGTGTATTTATATTTGAAATAGTACATTACTGCAGCGGCCAGCAAGAGGCATTGATGAACGGACGTGTAAATGTGGGCAGAGGTAAAAAAAATAATGCTCAAATTTACAAGCATGTATAAGAAAATATTATTTCATACTTTTGAGTGATTTTTTTGTAGTCGGTTTTTAATTTTTTTTAACTTTTATGTTGTTATCATCTTTTGAAAACAAAGTTTTGTTCGTGACGTTATAGCTTTTCAGCGTCATTGATGTACTAATTTTGTAGCTGTGATTATTATTATTTTTTTAATGAGGACACGGTGGAAAAAAAATATAAGTACCTATAAGCTTTTATCGGAATTTCAAGAAGAGTTATTAAGGTTGGCTGGAAGAGATCCCTGTTTTGGATAAGTCCGCCTTCGTGCATGCTACTGCTATTCTGTATCTATAATAGGGATACCGACAATGCTTGATCACCTCAGGGCAATTTCCCTCCTACTTAAACTTCGGAAAACCTTACTCGTTTTGTTTTCCATCAACTCTTCGATTTTTAATTCATCAAAATCACAAAATGAGTACAAAAATGACTTTGCAAAACTATGACGTCACGCCTAGGCATTTCGAACATTTTTAGAACAAAATCTCGTATCTGACAGATGATAAAAAGTAACTCAGATGACTAGCATTCGTCATCCCTATTGTATATTTTGTTGTACTATAAAGAGTTCACAAACAAAAAAACAATATCTATATATCAAAACATAATATTTGCTCCTACTCCTACATGTAATGCAATATTAAATTTTGGTTTGGTACGGCCACAATAGACTTTATTTAAGTCTATTGTGGTACGGCACTTCTCACACAATCAATTAATTGCTTTCTCGTTTCCGGCATAGCCCATGCGTTCTGCGTGTAGTTACTACACTAATATTGTGTAGGTACAAATAAATTAAAACTAATTTATAGGCCCTTGCCATGCTACCACGTACCTCCTGTCAGGGAGGTCGTGGTTCGAATCCTGCCACGTACCAGTGTGTTTTCGAATTTCGATTTCATATGTACCGTTTATCCGACGCTCTTACGGTGAAGGAAAACATCGTTAGGAAACCTGCACACACCTGCGAAGAAACTAGAAGGGTGTCTTTGAATTCGACCAACCCGCACTGGGCCCGCGTGATCGACTAAGGCCCGATCGCCCTAGTTTAGGGTAGGCTCGAGCCCCTCGGTGGGAACGTATATATGAGCTGATATGATGATGACGAATTTATGAGATGGAGATTTACCTAACAAGGTACTAATGTACCTTATAAAATAATTTCGAAAACCTAATAACTTTTAGGTACATGCAAAATTTCAGATCAATCAGAAACCGGGAATTAGGTCAAATTTCAATTAGAAGATTTTATTACAGACACCAGGACAGGTGAAACTAAATAAAAGCTTGTTAAAACCTGAGAACTATGTAGCCTACTTAGGCTAGCATGGTTTCAAAATCAAGATTGGGTTTCAAATTATGCCTTTGATTTCATGAGTTTTGCATTTGTAGGCGTTCTCTAAAGATATTAACTTTATTTGAGGAAACACGGTAATAATGATTTAAGTTTTAAACAATAATCTATAAATAAAAAATAATACATTTTAAGACAGACTTAAGATTAAATGCTGGAGAAAAACAATTGGGCATGTATAATCCAAACATTTTACTCACTTTTGAAACTGAATCCACGAAACCACTACAGACAGTGAAAAAAAATCACAGTGTAACTCAATTTAAAAGTACATGAACAAGTAAAATGAATTCATTTAAAACCAGAGTGTACGCGAGACTGGGCGATAATCATGATTGCTTTAACTATTCTAAAATAAAGTTATAGGGCAGAGACGACCAACGCGCGGGCCGCGAACTAACAATGACCATTTTAATATCTTAAAAAAAAAACATTTCATTATTTAAAAGATGACGGTATATGTACGTCACACATTGCACTAACAAAAAGTAGCACAGAACAAAACAAATTTTATTTTAAGCAACTGAAAACCGTTGTACGTTCTCTGTTAATTGGTTATAGGATAAATATTTAAATTTGAAGTCCCATGGCTATGATTTCAGAAACCACTATAGAACTTGGTACCATGTAGATTACTGTGTAGCACGACTTAGGTAGTGATATCATTAGCACGACGTAGGTAGGGTTTTAACAAATACACTCGAGAGCGATGAATCCGGGTCACTTAAAGAATCCTAAAAATCTCGGAAACTAAGAAGGCTAGCTTCATGAAATAAATTGTGTTTAATAGACACTTTAATACCCCATAAATGAAGTTATTAAAACTTCATAATTATTGTAAAGTTATGTCATAAAAAATCAAATTTGAAAAAGGAAGACTTTCGAAGATGGAACTACGAAATTACTACATTTGTTTTTGCTTTTGTTTCTAATCTGTCATTTAAGTGGGTACATAAACCATGTTGATAGTGTTCAAAGCAGTAATCATGTCGCTTACACCTAAAGAATGCACCAGAACACTCACAATGCTGGAAAACGGCCGGGGTCGAGTGTAGATGCGTGCGTACAGATTATATGTAAAAATAAGACCTGAAAAGAAATATGCAAGGATTAAAAAACATTATACACATCAAATTTAAAACTGATTCAAATTTTAAATTTACACGAGTCTAACCCAAAATGGGTCTTTTAGAGAATGTAATAAATAAATATTTTAGAAACAGTATATGATGATAATAATAGAAATGATGATCAAATTTTTGTTTTTTGATTCAAATGTCACACAGATTGACAGCGCATGCGTGGAAAATAATTAGATGGAATGAAAAGAAGATCGGATGAAAGGAGAACGAATAACTGCGCACCGCGCTACATCTGTATTTTTTTTGTCGAACTTGGCTCCCTTTAAAATTTATGTTTTGTTGGGATATCATTGATTTTTGTAATGAAATAATATTCATTTTCTCTTTTTACTCAAGTAATAGACATATATAATATTTTTATAACATGTTATTTATAACACAACGGTGGTGGTATGGAACCCCCCACTGATCCCGACGACCCGACCACGCTAGTCGTAGCCGCCCTGACCCCTCCCGCCAACCCACAGAGAAACACCACACCGACATTCAGGGTGGCGTCTCCCCGCTTCTGGCGCTTACCAGCGCTATGGGCACATACCAGGCCGCTTCTCTCCGATCCTCCCCCGTCCAAGCAACGACCTAAGCCGAGGTCCGTGCCCACCTGGGCGCCCTTAGGCAGTTGCATCTTTTTGCTTCGCATTTAGGTTGAGTGCCCTCCGCTCGCGCCTCCCCTGCCCGGTGAAGTTGTAAAGGCCCCCACTGCCAACAACAAGCTTGTTCTTTCCAAAAGAACAATCTTTTGCCGCCCCGGGCCTATGCCCCCCTGGACATAGGGTAAATACGCCTCTATATGACATGATGACAGATATTGTATTACAGACAAATTAAAAGAGAACGAAACGCAGGTCACAGGACTACTTTTTTTGCGGTTACGTTTCGTTTTACACAAAATGTTATTTAATTTTTATATTTATAATATACTGTTGTTTGGGTCGGGTGAATGAAGTCATACAAAAATCTGTAGATTTGCGACTAAAATCCGAATGTCCGTAGACAAGACCTAAAGTCCGTAGATCTACGGACAAATCCGTAGGTCTGGCATCACTGATTTGTAATAAAACTAAATAAATTCTATTTGATTTGATAAAGGCGAACGATTGCTCTTTCCTACGGATTATTTGTATGTAGAAACCCGGGTTCAAATCCGGACGACCAATGTACTTGTAATAATGAGTATTTCGAAACTTACGTACTCAAAACTTATTGATTGCTTTAGCGGTGAGGAAAACATCGTGAGGAAACCTTAACTTATGATACGTCAGTACTAATATATATATATACGTTGCACACGTCCGTAGGTGTAAATCTAAATACCCTACACGTGACCGTGGGTGATGCTAAGTATAACACCAGGCAACCGCCGATTCCTTGGATAGGAGGGTTAATTGTGCCACACGATGAGAAAGAAAGAAGATTTGTATTTATTTGGGTAAATTATATCTTTACGTATCTTTATCTTTACTGTAGTTTGGTTATTATAATAAGTGTGGTCACTTTCCTATACATTGTTTTTGTTTTTTTACTTGCTCTCTATTTTTTCTATTATATTTAAGTATTATTTGTTTATTTCAGTTTGCTTTTATCTGTTTTACTATCGTGTATAAATATCGTTAATGAAAGCCTTCACGCGTACGAAGCCGCGGGCACAGCTAGTAGTAAATAATTTTCTAAATTGGCTTCGAAATGCCGGAAATCAATAAACTTTTCACGTTCAATAGATAACCTCTTCCTTTTCAATTCCAATTGGCCAGTGTGCCGCGCCGGGTGCGGGTGCCGGGTGCCGGGTGCCAAGAGATTAGGAGCTTGTTTATATCACTCGGGCCGCGGCGCGCGCCTCATCCGTCACCCGTCTCTGCGGGCTTCGCGGCCCATCAATCACCATTGGTTCACTCACTAATTGACTCAAGAACTGTGGAAACTGAGCTGCTGTAAGATTTATAACTTTTTTTAGGGTTCCGTACCTAAATAGGATAAAAGAAACCTTTATAGGAGCACTTTAGTGTCTGTCTGTCAGGCAAGACCCTTTTTCTCAGGACCGCGTAGATGTATGGGCACAGCACACCCTGGATACTTCATACATCATTACAGCTCATATACGTCCCTACCGAGGGGCTCGAGGCTACCCTGAATCAGGGCGATTAGGCCTTAGTCGACCACGCGGGCCCAGTGCGGGTTGGTCGACTTCACACACAACCTTCGAGTTTCTTCGCAGGCGTGTGCAGGTTTCCTCACGATGTTTTCCTTCACCGTTAAAGCAATCGGTAAGTATGTACTTCATACAACGGGCCAGAAATGATTTTTTTTCAAAAAGCATGACGGAATAAATAAAATGGCGGCGAAATCCTATACGTTCGACAACCAAACTGTATCAATCTGGGTGACGAGGGGGTGAGGTCGCAATCTATAGAGCGGCAGGGAGTGTCCATACTGTATGTTAGTACTCATATATATACTTTGGTATGGGGGTGAAATAAAAATAAAATACTTAAGTATGTATATGGTCCCTTGAAGCTATAAAAACAAGCTTCTAAGTTAAGGCAATAAAAAGATAGATACGGTCATCTTGCGGCCATTTCTGTAATATACTTTCATCATCATCTTTCATGAAAGACGTCCACTTCTGGATAAAGGCCTTCCTCAAGTATGTCCACGACGACCGGTCCTACGCTGCCCGCACCCTCCGCCCCACCGTTACCATGACTGCTACCGGAGCCAGGAATAGCTGGACTATGGGTCGTGTTTTGGGTGTGTTTATCATCTCCACGCTTTACTACTCGAAAGTAAATATCGAAAGTATATAAAAAAGAATTATGAAGTTTGGCAAGAAGCAAGGTCTCACAGCACAAGTGAAGGAAAATATATAAATAGTAATAAAATGACAAAAACCTAAGAATTGACGTAGAAGCGACAAGACATTACAAGTCTAGTACTTCTTATTAATATTTTTATCTTAGCATTGACATAAGTGGTGTATGCTCGCATTAATGTTTGTGCAGATGGTGGCGCATCGGGAGCGGGGTCGTTCCTTTCTCTCTAATATGGTTGATGGGAGCCTCGATGGCTGACACTCGCGTTATACTCATAAACTGGCCTACTCTTGTCAAAGGCATTAATGACATTCAATGCTTTTTAAGTATAACTTTTCGTGTCATATTGTTTTCATGTTCTAGTGACATAATCTGGTTTATTTAAAGGATTGAATTTTGACGTTATTAACTAATGATTGTTTATTTCTTGATTTTTCACAAATGAAATTATGTTATTATTATTTTATGACTATCAGAAAGAGTGTTATTTACACCTATTTTGAATAAATACTTTGAATATTGAATCTTAAATCTTCGAGAACTATTTAATAAAACTATACGCGAGGAAATTTCTATAACTAATTAACCAAGATCTGTGGTTGAGACATTTTCATCAAAATCGAAAAGAGGACCCAGACACGACCTAGGATAAGTATACTCGACCTTTTAAATAACCTTAAAATGTCTGAAAGTCACACAGCGTGGAAAGAGCTATGATCGGAGCTGCGAAGTGAAATCTGAAACTAAATTATTTACCAGAGACATTCAGATTTTTTGACAATTGAGAAGTGTGTGTAAACACCCATTTAAAACACATATTTTAGTATTTTAAATAAAAGTAACCGACATAGTTCAGAGAGTTAGCTGACTAAGGTGTTCAATGGACCGGACAAATTTTCTGCAAAAACTATGACCGCTGGAGGAAGCGACTTCTAGAGTGGAGACCGCGTTTAGGCAAACGTTGTGTTGTGTGTGACGCCCCCTGGCTACAACAAGTGACTTACGGCGACAACCGGGCAAAGCTTAAGATCGCCACAAGAGGAGTTCTTTAAGGGGGGGTTGTGTCCATTCATCATATCAGACGGAAGACGTCCACGCTGGAAAAAGGCAATCCAAGGACTTTTACGACGAGCGGTCCTGCTCTGTCCGCATCCAGCAGGTTCTCGCGACCTTGTGTCCATTTGTAGACTAATAAGGGCCCACCGGCCTGATGATGACTGATGACTTGAAAAAACGGCTAAGTCCGAGTCGATCTTAGGCACCAAGGGTTGCGTACCATCAGTTTTTTGGGTACGAAATTTTAAAAAGTTCAACGCGTACAACAATTATATCCATTCCAATGCAAAAGACATCATCGCGACTGACAGTAAAAAAAGGTTTCTTCATTCACTCAGGGTGAGGATTTTTAGCGTTAGTCTCACTCAAACTTGGTCGGTGTCTGTTAATACAATCTTTTAATTAGTTTCACCAATCCCATGTCTGTAATGATATCTTGCAAGTTTAGATTTGACCCACTTCCCGGTTACCGATTGAGCTGAAATTTTGCTTGCATATGTATATCGAAGCCGATGGATGCGGGCAGCGCAGGACCGGTCGTCGTGGAAATCCTTGGGGGAGGCCTTTGTCCAGCAGTGGACGATTTGTGGCTGATATGATGATGATGATGATGATGATGTATATCGCGTGACAATGAAATATTAAAAGCTTTTACCTAAAAGTTTCAAAGTTTTTAAAATTTTTGTTTTTAGGTCCCGTACAAAAAAACAAAACGGAACCTTATAGGATCACTCGTGCGTCTGTCAGTCCGTCCGTCTGTCCAAGCCCATTTGCTCCGAATCTACTAGACCAAATCAGGTGAAATTTAATAGGATAGTGTAATCCTATGACCCAAATACAGGGGTGCAAAGTAAATACATATTTTTTTTTAAATAAGGGTTATTTTCGGGGGACAAATGAGGAAATTAAAAAAAAAGGTTTTGGAAACCTTATTGTGTCATATATCAAATAAAAGGGCTCGTTATCAAGATCTTAAATATATTTTTGTTTAAATTGTTAAATAAATAGTTTTGATTTTATTCATGAAATAAGACGAAAATTGACCTTGAAAAAAATACAAAATATACTTCATGGCTTTAGATTACAGGAAAACCTATAAGAATTCTATCAATTAAAAAACAAGTGGTAAACTTAATGTAATACGTTCACCTACGGAATAAAGTTCTAGTCATAATACAAAATAGTCTATCGGTGTTCTATACAGGATTCATTTCGGAAAGTGTGTCCTGGAGCTTCACGACCTCATTCCCCCTCTTCATTTCATCATCGAACTACCAGGTGCGGAGGGCGATTCCACCCCTTTGTCGTTGATGTTCCACCTTTACGTACAAAACGTTTTGCTTCTTCGTTCATTATGCGAACGGGCAAGGAGCGGAATTCCCTGCCGACGTCTGTATTCCCCGATTCGTACAATTTAGGATACTTCAAAACAAGAGTGAATAGGCACTTTTTGAGCTTGCGTGTGACATCCTCGGCTGCATCGGCACTTACCATCAGGTGAGGTGCAGCCAAACAAACTCAAATTTTTAATAATTAAAAAAAATAACTCGCATCTTACTGTGAGGATTTCAAATGTGATATTTTATATTTGACTTTGGCATTGTACGGAACCTCTCCACGCGAGTTTAACTCGCACTTGGCCGGATTTATTTCACTGTAGATCTTGCACTATAACCACATCAAGTGCGTCACTCGATTGTGTTACCGTTTTTACGATAGAACATGAATAAAAAAAATATTGAAAAATACGTTTTTTGTATGGGGACGGCAATCTTACTCTTTTGTTTGTATGTTATTGCTTGTTAGGAAATCCGCTAAAATTACACATACTTCTTGACAGTTTCTACCATTTCGGTTTAAAACATACATCCAAGTAAAGGTAAAAAAGAGAGACGGATGGATGAGTGGACGGTGGGCGTAGACTTAAGAGACACTGCTGTCCACAGACTTTCTATCGGCCGATAGTTTAATCATGTTCTTAATCAGTATGAACATATTATTTATTAACAGGACCGGTCCTCGAGGAAATCCTTGGGGGAGGCCTTTGTCCAGCAGTGGACGTCTTTCGGCTGATGAACGTGATTCGGTATCGGCTATAAATAAGTTTGATGGGCTAATCGATTTCCTTAAAACTGAACGTTACCACAGATTAGATAATAGTTACTAAGTAAACGTTACGCAAGCTATCGACCGAATGCTAAATCAGTATGGCGCTGTTGTGCGTGCGCGCACTTGCCGATGTTTAATCGGCCGACTCGGCTGATAGCTTCAGTTTGCTCCTCTGTTTATGGTACACTATGCTCCTAGCTTTGGGCGCGAAAAGGCTGTGTGTTTTGTTTAATATGTCGCACCTTAAACCTTTATTGAAAAATTGATATTGAAAGTTGAAAAACGAGACAAGATTACTAACTAGCGATTTTTTCATCCGCTGTCGGCTCGGCTGATTATTGACTGGTGTGCGCTCCTACCAAGACCAGTTTCCCATCACGCGAGGCGCCATCCGAATCGGCACGGTAAAGTTACACGCTCAAGCGAAGCGTCATCCGAATCGGATGAAAAATGAGCGCGAAAAAGTGTGACGTAATATATGACGTAATAAGTGTACTTATACTGTTCTAATCTCTGTGTCAAAATTTACCATAACACTGTGGAGGGACTGATACATCAATATTTATCGTTTATTTGAGTAATTCCTTAGATTTTTATACAAAATAAAGGTTTCTAAACTTTTTTGTGTCAGATTTCAAACAAACGTCAAAAAAAATCAAGTTGTTTGCAAAAAAAAATCCAAAAAAATGGATTCTTACTTAAATTGATATAGATAGAAAGAAGATTTCATTTGAGAACTAGAACAGTAATTAGTTTTTATAGGTTTTATACAAAAATACATAGAAAACCTTGGATATCCGCAAAGCGCAAATCGGACTACCGTGCGTGCAAATTACACTCTTCGCGTGAGCCTCGACTGCGCGTTTGTTTACATTGTTGGAAGGGCTACTGGCCCAGTGGGCGCGCTAGCAGCCCAACCAAATTTATCTATCGACCGATAGAAAGTCTGTAGTTTACAGTGTCTCTCGGTATTACAATCCCATAAGCACCCTTTTGGTACGAAACAATATACAACGAAAAGGATCAATTAAAATTTATTGTACGTGACATGTCAAAGTGTGTAGCCAAACTATAAGTTACACAACGCGGTCCCTCGGTTGACCGCCCCTGACGCGATATCTCTTGGCGGCGGCGCGGGCGTCTCGATAATAAGATATAACCCTTCACCTCCCGTCTCTCATCATAACACATCACTATACCTATTATAGCTACTGCCAGACACACAAATAACTACAAACGACCTGTCGTCTGGACAAATTTATCGGAGCGCCAACTATGTAAGGTTGGGACCTTCGTCGGTAACATACAGTATGCACGATTACTATAAGGCTTATACCAAAGTATATCAGTACTGACAGTCAGTATGGACACTCCCTGCCGCCCGCGCTCTCTAGATTGCGACCTCAGCCCCTCGTCACCTAGATTGATACAGATTGGTTACAGTTTGATTCTCAAACGTATAGGATTTCGCCGCCATTTTTTTTTGCTCCGTAATTTGTTTTTAGTAATGTCATTTCTTGCCCGTTGTATGAAGTGTCCGGGGTGTGCTTACACCGCCGCCAGCAACCAACTTTGTAACCACTTTTTACTTCAATTAACGATGTTTTATCGAAAAAAAATATTATTTTGTAATTCAAAGGATATGAGGAGTGATTTTTGATTTCCTCGAATTCTATTTTAATACACAGAACTAAAGAAAAAAATATACTAATGCACCTTTTTATTCTAGTTGTAACCATAGAACTGCTGTAATTTTAATGGAAACAATATAATAATTTATGAACTTCTTAACAAAACAGTATAAAATTATTGTTTTCTTCCTTTTTGGAAATTTTTCTTCTTTTATTTATAATGAATTAAAGAACCGGCTAAGTGCGAGTCGCATAAGTGGAACCGCACACATAGGGCTCCGTACCATCATACTAGATGGCGCTAGTTTCGTGTTTCAAAAACCATCATACTAGACGGCGCTAGTTTCTTCACGTTTAAAAAAAACATGTTGTTTGTACGGAGACTTTAACTTTTTAAATTTTTTTGTATTTGTTGTCATAGGGACATCAGAAACAAATACATCATCTGTGAAAATTTCAGCTATCTAGCTATTACGGTTCATGAAATACAGCCTGGTGACAGACGGACGTACGGAGAGTGGAGGCTTAGTAATAGGGTCCCGTTTTTACCCTTTGGGTACGGAACCCTAAAAACATCGATTAACGTAACAGTCACGTTGCAAGTACTTTATTTCATTCGATGTTTGAAAATTGCTCATTTTAGGGATGGAGGAGCCTTTTTTTTATTCACAATTGGTAAACCCTTGGCATCATCTCACCTGGTGGTAAGTATAAATAAAAAATTCGAGCGAGACCTACAGTACTCGCATATGATGTGTAACATGTGACAAAATACTTTATAAAAGGACGGCAAAGATACGGCAGACTAGGCTGTATGGTCATAGATACCTTTGCCTTTTACGCGCTTTTAAAGCCTGAAAAAAGGACGGCAAAGATACGGCAGAGTAGGCTGTATGGTCATAGATACCTTTGCCTTTTCCGCGCTTTTAAAGCCTGAAAAAACGCGACTTCCTGTTACAATGGGACACATTTCCGTCCCATTTCACGAAATCACTCCCACAAATTGCAGGAAAGCGAGAGCAAAGATGTTACACATCAATAATAAATATCACACATGGTCATCTGGCCCCAAAGTAGGATTCCCTGTGTTATGGGAACCAGAGACTGATATAAATATTTATGTACCGTTTAAATTCATACATATATAGATATTTAACACCCAGACACAGAGCAAACAAATCTGCTCATCACACAAATGTTTGCCCTGGGTGGGGATCGAACCCACGACTCTCGGATCAGCAGTCATAGCACTAACCACTGAGCCACCGAGTCAGTCAGTTAGTGAGTCAGTTGCACCAAAGTAGGGATGACGACAGCATCAGAAGTAAATTATGAACTCTTGATCACTTTAAATTGCCCTTCTACTTAAACTTCGGAAAACATTACTCGTTTTGTTTTTCATCAAGTCATCGATTTTTTATTCAACAAAATCACAAAGTGACTACATAAATGACGCTGCTAAACTATGACGTCACGCCTAGGTATTTCAAACATTTTTAAAACAAAATGTCGTTTTTGACAGATGATAAAAAGTAACTCAGATGACTAGCATTAGTGATCCCTATTCCAAGGTATATATATATATATAAGTACCCTATTCTATGTTGCAAAAGTTCTTATATTTTTTTGTCTTGTACATATGGTAGCAGCTAAATACATATCAATAATGTCTCTTTTCAAATCCTTACTAATATTCTAAATGTGAAATATGTGTTTTTTTTGTTTGTCTGTAACCTTTTCACGCTTCAACAGCTCTACCAATCTTGATGAAATTTGGCATGCAGGTAGCCTGTGTCACTGGCAAGGACATATTCTACTTTTTATCCCGTGAAAATAGCACAGTCCGATGCAGTTCCTGAGGGAACTGAAAAATACTCTTTTTTGGTTAATTTCTTACAATCGCAACGGAACAATGGATTGTTGTGATTTTTTGCACAGGTATGGTTTAAGAGGTGGCAAATGACATAATTACTTTAATTAAGATATCCTGACATAGTCCCGAGGGATCTGGGGATAATTTCCACGCTCGCGCACGTCGGCGTCGCAACGGAGCAACGGATTGAAGTGGTTTTCGGTATAGAATTGGTTAAAGGGGTGGGGAGTGACATAGACTGCTAATCAGAATAGCCCAATTTAGATCTTATAGGATCTGGAGAAAACCAATGTCCACGACTCGCACAACTCACCCTCACGGACGGTCATAAAAACGATGTCCACCCTGGCTCTCTCATAGTCCATAAATCATTGCATTGCATTTTGGGTGACCTTGAGCCTAATTATGAGGCCCATAGTAAGCGACCATGTCTTATTTTCGTAAGTCATAACTGGCAACACTGGTCAAAAACCTTGGTCTTGAGACACTGCGGTATTTGGGACATGAATATATTGCCAAGCTTCCCGAACGCTGCCCAGCCGAGTGGGATTCGTTGATTGATCTCTTTCTTGAAGTTGGACCTACCTAAATATCTACATATGTGTGTGTATGTAAACGTATATACCTATAAGTATGTATATCAGTCAGTCTTTGGTTCCTATAGTACAGGAAATTCTTGTTTTAAGGCCGGAGGACCGTGTATGATTTATTCCTGATTATTATTATTTTAACTTTTATTTTTGAGGATTCTTTAATTATTCTTTTTTTTTTAATTTGCTGTTGCGCCATTTATAGGACCAGATATGTTGGGAAGTCCAGTTATTTACACATTAGAGTATACTTAGGTTCCTCGTCTTTGACGAAAGTTGTTCAGTTCAATGAGTAGGTAGAAGTAGAAGGACCATAAATTGCCTACTGAGGTGTACGTAGGTATGTATTAACTGTGTTTTTTTAATGTAAAACTTCTTTACGCACGCTTGACTTGGGTAGTAAGCTAGTTCGATTACTTTCTGAAGACTAAGTATTTACTTCCATACATATAGATAGAGCTAAATAAGTTTTACTTCAGTCGTGTGATCTAAAGCACACTCGTATTCTTTTGTCAATTGCATCATCACATCAGCCGAAAGACGTCCACTGCTGAACAAAGACCTCCTGTCCCAAGGATTTCCACAACGCCCGGTCCGACGCTTCTCTTGACGTTCACCAGGTCATAGACCCACCGAGTGGAACGCCTGCCAACGCTACACCTTTCGGAGCGCGGCCACGACTCGAGAATTTTACTTCCCATGGACCACTTGTTCTACGAGCTATGTGCCCCGCCCACTATCACTTAAGTATAGTTTTAAATTAGCTATATCGCCTATATCTGTTATCTTGGTTCCCCTACAGATTCCCTTATTTCTGATTCGATCACGTCACTTAGGGACACTCCGAGCAGCCATGTCTCAGTTCCGTATGTCATCACTATACACACTGATCAAAGACCTTAGTCTAAGACACTGCAGTATTTTGGACGTGAACATACCTATTGCGAAACTTTCCAAACGCTGTCCAGCAAAGTTGGATTCGACGATTGAGCTCTTTCTCGAAGTTGGACCTGCATAACTGGATTGTTTATCAATTAACTTATTTACAAGTTACTTTCAATAAATTACTTTATCTTGGGTTTTTCTGTATAAAAAAAAACATTATTTAATTACCTATGAATTTTATCAAACTTTTATCTCAAGTTTCTTGCTGTTTATAAAACAATCCATTGTTGATACTTAAAACACAAAGTATGCTTTTAAAATAGATCTCAAATCAAGGTATTGAACTTATCAGTCTTATCACATTAATTTTAAAGCGAAATTTAAATTATTTTGAGTGCAAATTAAATTACATCGGAAAAATCGTCTTCTTCGAGCCAGAGTCGGCTCTGAATAATTTGGTCTCCTTTTCTCTGATTGTGGTCTCATTCCGGTTAATTCCTGCGTCACACCACCGTCACACCCTGGACACTACATACAAGGGGCCAGAAATGACATTTCAAAAAAGGAATCCTATACGTTCGACAACCAAACTGTAATCAATCTGTGTGACGAGGGGGTGAGGTCGTAATCTAGAGAGCGGCAGGGAGTGTCCATACTGTATGTTAGTACTAATATATATACTTTGCCACCGTCCACATTCTTGCAACTCCTTTTTACCTCCATCTATCCATCGCTTCTTTGGTTTTCCTGTCTTTCTATATCACTCCACCATCACGTCCCTAACTCTTCATATCACGTGCTCCTTTTCTCTTCAGCACACGTGGCCAAATCATGTCAGTCGGTGTCTTTTTGCCTTCTTCAATACCGGTACTACTTTAAGACTTCATTAATTTCTATACCTACTCTTTCCGGATCTTGTCCGTTCTGGTTATTCCTAACATCCATCTCAATTTCCGCATTGCAGCCATCACGTGCATTCCCTTTGCATCAATGCCCAACACTCACAAAGATGATAAATTCATATCAGCTCATATACGTCCCCACCGAGGGGCCTACACGGGCCCAGTGCGGGTTGGTCGACTTCACAAACAACCTGCGAGTTTCTTCGCAGGCGTGAGCAGGTATCCTTACGATGTTTTCCTTCACCGTAAGAGCGTCGGATAAACGTACATATGAAATCTAAATTCGAAATCACATTGGTACGTGGCAGATTCGAACCACGACCTCTCGGACAGGAGGCGGCGCCCTATACATTACGCCACCGACGCAAAAAGTTGATAAATACCTCTACCACAATTTTTAGATGTACGAGAGTTACTCAACTACCAAATTTCAGCGCAGTTTTTGATGTAGAACAAAAGTAATAAATGATACTGGAAAACAAATGTTTAATATATGTCGCAGACATATTGTAGAATTCGCCGTTTTACAAACTCCGAATTAAATCGAGTTGGACGGACGGACGGAGGTTAGGTTAGCATGTCTTATTCCACCGTGAAAAGGAACGGAGCTCTGTTCGCCTCGTTTTGTAAACAGCTAATTCTTCGATATCTCAAAGACATATTATAGATAATAATTTTTCAACTACAAAAATCCATAACAGCCTCAGTCTTTGTCGAAAAGTCCGTCCCGAATCTCCCCCAATGTTTTTCAGCAAGGCAGTCTTAGAGATTTTCCAAAACTTATAATTTGCAAACCTGTAAAGAAAACAAGCGAAATACATTGAGTGGATACATTCTTAAAAGAAGATAGTAACACCTTAAAATATTCCCCAGTCCATTCCTTAAAATATTCTAAAGATTCCACGTGGCCGCATTTCAATAACAAGATTTAAGTAGGATGTATTAGCCTCAGGGTAATTCCGGCAAAACTAATTTATTATATGTTACAGTCATTAGGTCATTTATTATAAGTCTGTATTTTAGTAGGAGGTTTTATCCGGATATAGCGACGAGCCTACAATGGGCCTATTTTGTGTGACTGTTATAGCGGCAGGAAGAGAAATATTAATATTACAAACCCCGCGAGAAGCCGCGAGTCTCCATTCCCAATCCGACAGAGAATATCAAAGACCGTCTATTTTTCCCGTACTCACAATAGAAATAAGCACTCTTTTGCTTTATTCCACTAAACTTTACGAGATTCGAACTATACGTTATAGACCGTATAGCTGTACCACATCCTGGACACTTCATATAAAGGGCCAGAAATGACATTTCAAAAAAAGGAATGACGGAACAAACAAAATGGCGGCGAAATCCTGTACGTTCGACAACCATTCTGTAACCAATCTGTATCAATCTGGGTGAAGACGGGGTGAGGTCGCAATTTTGAGAGCGGCAGGGAGTGTCCATACTGTATGTTAGTAGTAATATATTATATACTTTGGCTACCGTTCTTTGCAGTGAATCCCACATAATGTAAAGGATGTCGGAAAAAAAAAACCTTACCACTCCGGGAGTGCCGACGGAAGTGAAAACTTTTTACAGTTTTATAAGTTTTGACCCTCCGAGTGTTCCTGGTACGGGGTCAGTGACGATTGCAGTGTCAAGAGCTCAATAGTTTTTTCCCATCTCAAAAATGCCCAACGCGCCTAAAGAATAGTATAAGTTTTGACCCTCCGAGTATTACTGGTACGGCCTCGGTAACGGTTACAGTGTCGTGAGTTCAACGGCTTTTCCCCATCTCAAAAATGCCCAACGCGCCTTAAGAAGTTTTCACTTCAAAAATATTCTTGAGACAAAAAATTGATCGAACATGGGCTAAGTCGATTAAGTGGTTGCCGAAAATAAGGGGATTGTAAATGAAGAATACATGGTTTCTCTAAACATCACTGGATGGTGCTGGCCGGATTCTGCATCGCGCAAGCGTTTAGTGAGCGCACCTTTATCACGAGTTTGCAGTTCTGAGCGAACCACTATTTTTACACTTGTCGGGAATTACATTTATTTTACAGGAACAGTTTAAAGCATAGATTTTTTTTTATTCATAATTGGTAAGCCCTTGGCATCATCTCCCCTGTTGGTAAGTGACAATGATGCCGAAGATGGAAGCGGGCTTACCAAGATTCCCCAATGCAATGGAGAACTGGCTATCTTATCTTCAAGCCGGAACACATCAATGTTGTTAACAATGATGTTTGGCGGCAGGACTTAGATAAGATAGTGGTAGCTAGCCAGGCGGGCTTAGAAAATGCCCAGACATTAGATCCAGACATTTACAGTTTTTGAGAAAATAATTATAAGCCGTAAAATATATCTGCCGTCCTTATTATACAGGTTGTTCAAAGGATCGTCCACAATTTAAACCACACCCCCTGGACACTTCATAAAACGGGCCAGATGTGACATTTCAAAAAAGAAATGACGGAACAAACAAAATGGCGGCGAAATCCTATAAGTTCGAGAACCAAACTGTTACCAATCTGTATCAATCTGGGTGAGGAGGGGGTGAGGTCGCAATCTAGAGAGCGGCAGGGAGTGTCCATACTGTATGTTAGTACTAATATAGATTATTTGCAACTCCTTTTTACCTCCATCTATCCATCGCTTCTTTGGTTTTCCTGTCTTTCTACATCACTCCACTATCACGTCCCTAACTCTTCATATCACGTGCTAGAGGTATACTTTGATTCAAACTGAGGATTCTTGAGGATACTTCTTTTACAAACCATTCTAAATTAAACAAAAAGGTAGTTCAGAAAAAAAGTAGATACTCATACATTTCGCTAATCTACTGACTGACTCTCTAGGGAATTAATTAAAAATTAAAAACCCGACTTCCATAAAAACTTAACCATTATTTTTTGCCAATCGGGTAAAAAATTGTCCTATGTCACCTATGTCACAGGATTAAGACGAATCTAACGATATCTCGTGCTCCAAAATCCATCAAGCCTACAGGCTACAGGGCATGCCAAAGAAATAAACATACATACATTCGAAAAACCTAACCCTCTTTCTGGCGCAGTCGAGAAAAAAGTCTAAAGAGACCTTGAAATGAATCTGGTGAAAAGATTTTAATGCTTTAAAAATCTAAATTCTTTTTGCGCTTATATTTTAACGCGGCTAACAACCAAACCTATCCAGGTAATTATCGCACTTCTGTTATCTATCTTCTGTTATCTATCGCTATCTGTTAACCATTGTAATCGGCGCAACCACGCAAGTCATACTGAGCTACGACCGCAAGACACGTTCAACCGTTGGTGCTGGTTGCTATTATTTGATGGCTGTCTAATAAGTTTTACAATTTTAAGTGTGCATAACACTGAATCGCAAAGAAAACGGGTCGGTTATAAAAAATGCAATATATTTTAAAATATTTGAGCAATCGTTTCAAAATAAAAACTAAATTAAAGTTTATTTCAATAACAATAAATGAAGGAATAAAACCTTTTAATTTTTTTTGTGATTGTATTAAAAACTTAATAATAAAGATTAAAGACGATTTTCAAAATTTGCACATCATTAATTGCTGTACTTTTTTTCTGTTTAGTCTTAATACTTGAAGACGGGCGCAATCAGTGTTATATAGCGAGAACTGTTGGTGTGCCGCTATCAACCGTTCAAAGAGTGCTCCAGCGATTGGAAAAGACTGGACCCAATATTCGCAGACCAGGAACAGGCCAAACAAGGTGCACGACAGCGCGGAAGGATCGATATAAGGTGTCAACAATATTAAGAAATCGATTTCAAACGGCTTCTACGTGCTGGAAGGAGCAATTCGAGCATGTGTACAGTGAGGTGATGTCTTGCTGAAGCAAATTTAAAGCCATTTAGTCCCGCCAATGGTCCAAAACTCGAAAGGCAGCTGAGTTACGCTAAAAAACACATGAATTGGAGTCTCTATGACTGGTCAACAGTTATGTTTTCGGACAAGTCAAGATTCATGCTATACAAGCACGATGGGAGACAAATAAACTACAGAAGACTAGGAGAGTGCTATAACCAAGATTGCATTGAAGTGAAAATGTCATAAGGCGAAGGCTCCATACACGTGCGGGCTGGAAATTCTTTCGAAAGCCGCACCGAGCTAGTGGTGATCGAAAATGTAACTTTAACTACAGAGAGATACGTGAATAAAATATTAAATATTAAATGAGTATGTTGACACATTTTTAGTAAACATGGGCGAGAACGCCACCTTTATGCAAGATACCGCTCGTCCCCATACAGCACGGATAGTGTTTGCCTACCTTGATGATGTCGCTATCACACGCATGGGGTGGCCAGCACATAAAATATTAAATATTAAATGAGTATGTTGACACATTTTTAGTAAACATGGGCGAGAACGCGACCTTTATGCAAGATACCGCTCGTCCCCATACAGCACGGATAGTGTTTGCCTACCTTGATGATGTCGCTATCACACGCATGGGGTGGCCAGCACTCCATGAACTCCATCGAGCATGTCTGGGATGAACTGGGACGACATGTACTCCAGCGAAATTCACTCTAATCACGCTTTGTGAACTGAAAGAAGCACTGATAGACGAATGGTAGAATATTCCTCAGCATAGGCTCAGAAATCTGGTGGAAAGCATGCCAAACCATGAAACAGCTGTTGAACTCCATCGAGCATGTCTAGGATGAACTGGGACGACATGTACGCCAGCGAAATTCACTCTAATCACGCTTCGTGAACTGAAAGAAGCACTGATAGAGGAATGGTAGAATATTCCTCAGAATAGGCTCAGAAATCTGGTGGAAAGCATGCCAAACCATGAAACAGCTGTTTTAATAGCTCGTGGTGCTAAAATGTGTGAAATTGCACATTTGACACCGCAACACATTTTTTGAAATCTACTGAAAAACCGTCATTTTTACGTAACTTATTTTACTTATTCAAAATAAACTTTATAATCTTGAACTTTTATTACTTATTTTTATTTTTATATAAGCACTTTAAAATTGCCTATAATAAAGTCTTTATTTCATAAAGCTAGTTACAATATTTTGGAATTTGTTGAGGTTTTTGTTACCGACCCGTTTTCTTTGCTGCGAGTGTAGATTTAGTGTCCTCCAATGTCTTACGATTTGTAAGACATCGACGAGCAAAACAAACGACACTGCTCTGTTAGCAGAGAACTTATCGGGACAAGCAACAATAACAAAATACAGCGATATTTATTATTTTAGTCTTTACATTATCTTTTATTTATATTGCTTTTAATTTAACGGAATTTCACAGAAACATAATTACGGCAGTATACGTTTACTGTCTATCCGTCTGTCAATGGGGTGTATTTCATGAGTATTTATGTTGCCGCTATTACGACAAATACTAAAAATAAAAAAAAAGTAAAAAAAAATAAGTGGGTCTCCATACAAAAACGAGTTTTTATAGGTCTTTAAAAGTATTTTTAATTTATCTCTATCGTAAAAACGGTAGTACACACTTGTGTGATTTTAATAACTTGGCGTGATTATAGTACTAATACTGAAATAAAACAACAAGTATTAAAAATTGGCAATATGTAAGACGTACTTGCGCTAAGGAGTCCGAACAGAATGACAAAAAAGCATATTTTTGTAACTTGCGTTGATGTCATAATAATCATAATCTTAATCACTTTATTGGTAAAAAAATATTTTACACGTCATTTTACAGGATGAATCCAAAATAAGAATATAAAATAATAAAATTGTAAAAAATTGTCAATAATGCACAAATGTCTTTTGTTTGTAATGCGAATAGGTATCGTTGTCCATATGCTATGTAGTTGTGTGGAGAGATGTGGTGGTACGGAACCTTCGGAGTGCTAGTCCGACTCGCACTTGGCCGGTTTTTTTATCCACAATTTGTAAGCCTCTGGCATCCTCTCACCTGATGTTAAGTGACGATGATGTCGAAGATGGAAGAGGGCTTACCAAGATTAACAAGATGCCTCTCCCTTTTTTCATTCAGTTCGGACACCACTCAAACTTGGCCGGTTTTTATTATTTTATGTTTTTTTTTTTTTTTTTTTATTCACAATTATTGGTAAACCCTTGACAACATCTTAACTGTCCCGGCGAACTTCGTACCACTTTATACTACAATACACTATTTTTACAAATAAACTATTTGTTGGATTATTACTATACTCTCACCAAATTTCAAGCTTGTATGTATTGCCGTTTTTACGATAGAGCAAAAAAAAACCTTTGAAAACACATGTCTTGTGTGGAGAACCCCTTAACTTTTCGCTGTTTTAAATTTTTATTATTTCTAGGTAATTCATATTCTGTGAAAACTTCAGTCAGCTGCCTAATACGATTCAAAACGATAAGCCTTCTAAAGGTCAGACAGATAGACAGACAGCGTAGGCTGTAAATAGTGCCCCTTTACCTGATACGAAACCAGTAAAAACTATTAATTATCGTATTTGCACGAATCTGATAGTTTACTCTTAATCAGCATTTGTAGTGTATTGCAACCCCCTTTTTTTTTAGTTACTTGTGAGTGCCCGCAGCTTCGCCCGCATAGATACCGATGGTGCATGGTGCGCGTTTTTTATTGTATCTATAACCTTCCCGGGCGTGCGCGCTACACTTACACGAAGTTTTAATGTAATCGGATGAATAGTATGGCAGCGCATAAAATACGAATAAACAAACATTGATTTTTATATATAAAATTTGTAAGGAAATCTATATATATATATATATTATCTACTATATAAAAATAAGTCGGGTTTTCCTTCCTGACGCCATTACTCCAGAACGCACGAACCGATTTGGCTAATTCTGTTTTTGTCGAGTTCGTTATTGTCAGGAGAAGGTTCTTATGTAGGGTAGGGTAGGGTAGGGTAGTGTAGTGTAGGGTAGGGTAGTGTAGGGTAGGGTAGTGTAGTGTGGGGTAGTGTAGTGTAGGGTAGTGTAGTGTAGTGTAGTGTAGTGTATGTAGGGTAGGGTAGGGTAGTGTAGGGTAGGGTAGGGTAGTGTAGTGTAGGGTAGGGTAGTGTAATGTAAGGCGATACGTAGTTCGCCGGGACAGCTAGTTATATATATAAAAATGAACCCCTATTTCTTCTAGTCATCGCATCACGCGTGAACGGCTGGACCGAATTCGCTAATTCTTTTTTGTTGAGTTCGTTATTGTCAGGAGAAGGTTCTTATGTAGGGTATTATTATATTATTATTATTATTATTTAGGGTAGGATAGGATAGGGTAGTGTAGTGTAGTGCAGTGTAGTGTAGTGTATTCCTAAGTGTAATTCCTTATTATTACAGGCATTGTGTAAAATAATGTTTAATTCTACTAATCTGATAACTGATGAGCAAAGAAGAGTTAGCCCTTTTCTCCCCTTTAATAGGCAAAGAGGGAGTTGAGAAGGAAATGAGGACAAATTATGAATGAAAAGTTTTTCTTTCATCACGGTAATCGCACTGGCAGCCCAGGATGCCGAGAATGGCATTTAAAAGTAGGAAAATTAAAACAAACTTGTTGAAACAAAGATAGTAAGGATTAAAGACTGGATTTTGTCTGATAATTACGATACATATAGGGTGAGTTTTAGTTCATATAAATAAATAAATAAATATTCTGGGACAAATCACACATGGTCATCTGACCCCAAAGTAGGATTCCCTGTGTTATGGGAACCAGAGACTGATATACATACTTATACAGGGTGTAAAATAATTGGTATAGGACCCGTTAACTGAGGCTTCTACTCATCATACTGAACAACTTTCCCCAAGAAACCTATAGTCAATTCCCAAAAAAAAAATTTGGACCTTCCATACTAAAATGCATAAAATTGGTCCATCAGCTGATCGATTTGTATGAAGAGTAAAATTTTTTTTTGTAATTTCAGCAAACTCGTAGAACAAAAGTTGTTCAGTATGATGAGTAGAAGCCCCAGTTAACGGGACCTACACCAATTTTGTTACACCCTGTATACGTTTAAATACATACATATAGGTATAGATATTTAACACCCAGACACAGAGCAAACAAATCTGCTCATCACACAAATGTTTTCCCCGGGTGGGGATCGAACCCACAACTATCGGATCAGTAGTCAAGAGCACTAACCACTGAGCCACCGTGTCAGTCAGTTGATAAAAAGCGGGAAATGGAAGCATATATGAAACTTTTTTTTTATTCACAATTGGTATTCAGGGCGTCCCAGAAATGACCCGCCAGAGTAACAGTAGAGAAAGATTGCGTATAGGTCTACCAGATAACATCAACATAACTCTCGTAAAAGTTCGCTGGTTTTCGAGATATTTGCGTTTGTTTTTTTCTAACTTTGTATGAAAAGCACATTTGTTTAAATGTTTTGTGATTTTCCAAGAAAAATTTATAGTACAGTCGGCGTGCAAAATACGGTAAAAATTTCCTCATTTTATCATCAGCTTTCCAAAAAAGTAAATAAAATAAAAAAATACAAAGTAGTTGCAACAAAAAATAAAAATAAAGTTTAAAAAAACTAAAAACTGACTTAAAAATGAAATTCACTCAAAAGTATGAGATAATATTATTACACTTTGATACACGACATTAACCAACAGTAACGAAATCAAAGGTAAATACGACTTAAATTAGGGGCCTAAAATTTTTTTTGAGGTCGGTGTCAGCAATGCCATAAATGTAAAATGTGAATAGGCGTGTGCTGGTACCGACCTCAAAAACAAATTTAGGACCCTAATTTAATTCGTACTAACCTTTGATTTCGTTACTGTTGGTTAATGTCGTGTATCTAAGTGTAATAATATTATTTTATACTTCTGAGTGAATTTCATTTTTAAGTCAGTTTTTAGTTTTTTTAAACTTGATTTTTATTTTTTGTTGCAACTACTTTGTATTTTTTTATTTTATTTACTTTTTTGGAAAGCTGATGATAAAATGAGAAAGTTTTTACCGTATTTTGCACGCCGACTGTACTATATATAATATACTATCCTGACTTGGACCCCCTCGGGAGTATACTCCTTCGAAAAAAAATATATTTGAAAATCGGTTCAAAATCGGCGGAGATATCGCGTAACAAACATACAAAAAAAATACCTAATTTCCATACAAATTTATAAGAAACATTATTTTCAGTTTTTTTTTTAATTCTAAAATTTATCATGTTTTTCGCATTATCAGACATCTGTGATCCTCTATAATGAATTCACAAGTTCATGCAAAAGAAACTCGAACTTGATTTTATCCATAGAAAATAGTTATAAAATTAGTATGGGATTTGAGGCACCTTCTTGACATACATTTTTTTGCAACTAATTTGTTCTTTCTTAACTTTTTTAGTTTGTTGAATAAGAATAAGACCATCCCATCTCCTCCAATGGGTGTCGTAAGAGACGACTAAGGGACTTAAAACCAGAGGATGGGCAGCAGCGTCTCTCCGTGCATTGCAATACACCTGCAATCAAACTGCGATCGCAAACCCGCCTGCCAAGCGTGGCGATTACGGCAAAACCCCCCTATGAAATCCACACCCAGAAAACGGCCCCTAGTCCCCGGCTGCCCCGCTATTCCTGGCTCCGGTAGCAGTCATGGTAACGGCGGGGTAGGGGGTGCGAAGAATCCTCGGCAGATGCCAGGCTACTAAACCCAACGACCCTTGGCCCTGGCAACTTACAACACGCGTACACTACGGACTGACGAGAAACTTACAGAACTCGAAGAAGTATTGAGCAGGTTACGGTGGGATATCGTGGGTTTATGTGAAGTCCGAAGAGAGGGAGAGGGAGGATACCATGATCCTTAAATCTGGAAACCTGCTCTTTTTCCGGGAGGGCAACCAAAAGTCCCAGGGTGGTGTCGGGTTTCTCATCCACAAGTCCCTGATTAAAAATGTGGTCCAAATCGTGAGCGTTTCGACAAGGGTAGCATACCTTATACTCAGAATCACCAAATGGTATTAGATGAAGGTCATACAGGTATACGCGCTGACTACGGAACACTCCGATGACGAGGTAGAGACTATGTATGAGGACATCTCTACAGCCTTACATAGCACCAGGACTAATTATACCGTTGTTATGGGGGACTTTAACGCGAAACTGGGCAAACGAAGCGATGGTGAGCTGAGAGTGGGGCAATTTGGATATGGGGTAAGAAATACACGTGGCCAGATGCTGGCCGACTTTATGGAGAAGGAGAGCCTCTTTGTAATGAACTCCTTCTTCAAAAAGTCAAAACAGCGGAAGTGGACATGCTTGCATCCCAATGGTATAACAAAGAACGAGATAGACTTCATCTTGTCGACAAGAAGGCAAATATTCAATGATGTCTCCGTGATCAATTCTGTCAAAACAGGAAGCGATCACCGGATGGTCAGAGGCACATTGAATCTAAAGACCAAGCTAGAAAGATGTCGACTGATGAAGTCTACGCTCCGACCAGCGCTCATCCAGCTCCAAAACCCCGACTGCTTTCAGCTCGAGTTGCACAATCGTTTCTAATGCCTAGTAGACTGCGAAAATGTGGACGATTATAATGACAGGTTCGTGGAAATTGTCGAAACGGTCGGGTGTAAGATTTTTAAAACTCGCCGTTCAAACAGAACCAAAAACCAAAAAAATCTCTACTCCACCAGCAACCTCACGCAAGAGAGACGCAGATTGTTTTTGCAGTCCTCTGAAGACGCTTCTCAGTATCGGCAACTAAATAGGCAGATCTCTAAGTCCCTGACTCGCGATTTACGCCAATATAATACAAATTGTATTAAAGAGGCAATTGTGCACAACAAAGGCTCAAAAGTGTTCGCGAGAGATCTGTCTGCTGGACAAAGCCAACTGACCAAGCTGAAGACTGAGGATGGCAGGACCATATCGTCTAAGACTGAGTTGCTGGAAGAAGTTGAGAAATTCTATGGACAATTGTACAAGACCACACGTTTGCCTGTCAGCGATGTGGCTGAAGACCCAAAAGAAAGAGATCAATCGAGGAATCCAACTCGGCTGGGCAGCGTTCGGGAAGCTTCGCAATATCGTCACGTCTCAAATACCGCAGTGTCTCAAGACGAAGGTCTTTGACCAGTGTGTGTTGCCAGTGATGACTTACGGAACTAAGACATGGTCGCTTACTATGGGCCTCATAAGAAGGCTCAAGGTCACCCAAAGGGCAATGGAGCGTGCTATGCTCGGAGTTTCTTTGCGTGATCGAATCAAACAGAAACGAGGAGATCCGCAAGAGAACTAAAGTAACCGACATAGCTCTCAGAATCGCTAAACTAAAGTGGCAGTGGGCAGGGCACATAAAGTTCGAAAGGGCGATGTGGCAGTAAAGTTCTCGAGTGGCGACCGCGCACCGGAAAACGTAGCGTTGGCAGGCCTCCCACGCGGTGGACCGACGACCTGGTGAAGATCGCGGGAAGCCGATGGATGGGGGCAGCGCAGGGCCGGTCGTCGTGGAAATCCTTGGGGAAGGCCTTTGTCCAGCAGTGGACGATTTTTGGCTGATATGGTGATGATGATGAATAGCTTAAAAAATGAGGAAGTTTTTACTGTATTTTGCACGTCAACTGAAGTATAACTTTTGTGAGGAAAATCACAAATTATTTAAACAAATGCGTTTTTCATACGAAATTAGAAAAAACAAATGCAAATATCTCAAAAACCAGCGGAGTTTTACTAAGGCCATGTTGATGTTATCAAATAAACCGAAAGACCATCTAGCTCTAGCGTCACTTAGGCGTGTTGTCTCTGGGACACCCTGTATAATCGGATCCTAAATAATGGACTACCCATACTAATCCTCACTGTAATACTATAAATGTGAAAATGTTTTTGTTTGTTGCACGTAGCCAGTGTCATTGTGATGTTTTGTACAGAAATGGTTGCAAGGGGTGGAAAATGACATAGAATACTAATCAGCAGAGCCTGACATAATTCCCTAGGAATCTGGAGAAAATTCATTTCCACGCTCGCGCACGTCTGCGTCGCAACGGAGCACCGGATTAACGTGTTTTTTTGCATATAAATAGTTGAGGGGGTGGTAAGTAACATAGACTGCTAATCAGAATCGCCCGATATAGTTTCTGAGGGATCTGGAAAAAAAAGATCTTGCGGCTCGTGCACCACTCACTCCCAAAAACAGGCATAAAACGAAGCCCACGGGAGCGAAGCCGCGAGTAAAATCTAGTAGACAATAAAGAGGGTTTTAGACGATTATGAGACCGCTATATTGAGTAGATACATATCGATGCTTGTAATTACTTTTCATCGTAGCAAATTAAAACATCACTAAACGAAGGCTGAAATTAGTTTTGCACAGAAAGTTTGAAAGTGCTCTTACTTTTTTCCGTTTTGTATTAGTACATCGAAAACTAATTACAAACATCGATATGTGTTTACTCAATATATTCTAAAATTTTGGATTCAATCCGGCATGAAGGTTTTGTATTAAGGCCCTAAGATAGGTCAAATCACAATATTCAATTCAAATTATTGAAAGACTGCGCAAAGCTATCCCTATGGAAAAAATATATAATAGACTTGAAGTAATAAAAAAACGGTAAAATTGAATTGAATTTTAAAATGATTACCATTTTAGATGCAAAAAAATATCCTGTAGACACTGCTTTTTTTGGATTAACTACAAAATTTCTCGAAAACAAATTGTTTATGTTGAATGAAACTAACACACTAAAATCGTTTACCTTAACACCTTTCATTTTAATTGAACACATTTTTATAAACTCATTTGAAAGTGAATAAAAGTAATAAAAACATTTAAAAATCGAGAATTGGGCGTTTAGTTTCAACGTAACAACCGCGTTGAAGCCCGCATTGATTTGAACTTAAAATGAATAGACTTACGTTCGATATTATTTTATCACGGATCGACCTACTCAGATCAAGTTGTTGAACATCGATTTTATGGAAGCTCGAGCCTCGGCGCGATAGCACGGGCGCGTTACTCGTATCTGAACGCAGCCTATAATGCAATCAGTCGATTTGTTAACTTTGAATGGAAAGTTTTAAAAGTTTTCTGCTCCGGTTGAGGTTCCTATGAGTAGAGTTTACCATTTGCGGCTTTTCAAAGAATAAAACGTCACCCTGAACCTACTGTTTCAGAATTTTAATAGTTCAATACATGTAAGACTTTGCAAACAGGATCCCACACCTCGATGGCACTCGTAGCTATTAATATCCGAACGAAACTCATTCATCCAAGAAATGGAAGCATCCGTCGTGGATGGGGGCGGATGGAAATTGAAAGTTTATGTCCCATTTCACAGATCTCTCGATAAGGTTCTACCGACGAACTCGCGAATAACTCAAACCCAGAGGGATCATCATAATATCAGCCGCAATACTTCCACTGCTGGACAAAGGAGAATTTCAGAGAATTTTACTGTCCCAACCTCTGTCTATTCTACGAGCTATGTGCCTCGACCACTGCCACTATTTCACAGATTACGCAAGATATTCTAAAACCCCCACCAGGTAGACGGATGTTTGAGTGAGGAAGCCAGTGAACGCATTTAGCTTCAAGGGGAAGATCATCGAATTCAGAATATGTTTCACAAAACTAGCTTTTTGATCAATTCTTAGTCATAAAACCCGCTGTCATTATAGACAGTCAACTTCGTGCGCGATACGTCTGAGCAGCTAAGGCGGGGTGTGCGGGAAGATCTCCGCGGTGGGAGCTTGAGGCTAGCAGGGAAAGGCATGAGCCTCGTGCCCTTCCCCGCTAGCCTCGAGCTCCCCCGCGGAGATCGTGTCGTGTCGTGCTACCTCGCCCCCGCCTACCCGCCCGTACCGCAAGCGTACCGCGCACGAAGTTGACAGGCTATAGTAGATAATAAATAACTGCAAAAAAAATTCTGTAGCTTTATTATGTTTAATATTTGAGTAACCATGTGCTCCCCACTTCACGTGGTTCACTTTCCCCACAAGGCGGCCACTATGGTTCCGGAACAAACCAAGCCTGTGACCATATCTATTGGGTGTAAGTTAACCATTTTTTTAAATCGAATGTGGAGGTCTAGGTCTGAGTATTTTACTTCCACTACTAAGTATATCCAGAATAATTCATCCACTTAACTAGCTAGGTTGTTCCGAAAATTGTTAGCCACAGAATAAATACAATCTCTTTTTTCCTGATACTATTTTAAATTGACGGCTAATTTCAATACAAATCTCCTTTGTGATAATCATTAGAATGTGTAGTTCTTTTTTTATATTTTTAAAGATTATGTGTCACTTTTCTTTTGTTTGCAACCATGAAATCTCACGAAAATTTACAAGCTGCTTTTGGGGAGTCTGCTCCTGTGTTAGCAACAATAACTTACTGGTTTCGTGAATTGAAACGTGGTAGAGAGAACCTAAACGATGACCCCAGACCCGGCCGAGCACCAACTGCGGTAACTCATGAAAATGACATCAGGGTAGAGTGGCTATTGCGGGAGAATAGACACATCACACATCGGGAGATTGAGGCTGAACTGCAGAATGGATCACAGGCAGTTTCCGCCATCCTGCTTGAACACCTTTAAGTTAGAAAGCTTGCTTTGAGATGGATACCGCATTCTCTCATCAAAAAAATCCCGTCGGGTTGATTGGGGCAAATTTATGCTAGAAAATTTCGACAGAGGTACTTCGCAAAACGTATTCTACATCCTGACGAATCTTGGATCTACAGCTACGATCCTCTCACGAAGCAGCAATCCACGCAATGGGTGTTTGAAGAGAACCAGTTGCTCACAAAAGTTGTTCGCGGTCGGAGCGTTAATAAAAAAATGAAAGCGTTTTTTTTTCGACGAAATGGACAGTAATTCCGCTAGAAGACCGTAGAACGGTTACTAGTGAATGGTACTGCGAAGTTTGCCTGCCTCGAGCTTTCGGGGAGATGAATAGGGAGCGCCCAAGGAGCGGCGTCCGTGGCATTACTTTTCACCAAGATAACGCGCCCGCTAACACAGCTTTTGATTTGACAACTTTGGGGGGTACAAATTTTACCCTATCCTCCGTACAGCCCAGATTTAGCTCCAATCGATTTTTTTTATTTCCCACGGTAAAAAAAAAATAATAATAATAAATGTCAAAGTAAAGTCTTTATTTATCAAGTTTATCATTCAATAAATCATTTATATTATAGTACGTTTTATCAATAAGGAACTTCGAAAGATTAGATTTAAAAGTGTTAATGTGTTCCGAGTTCCGGATGTTTCTGGGAATTTTATTATATATTTTTGTTGCCATGCAGAAAATACTTCTATGAAAAAGATAAGTCTTGCATGGAACCAAAAGGAAATGGTCACAACGTCGATCTCTACTAACTTTTTCGAAGTATCCGGGATTCGCTTTCACAAACACTGCAGTTTCATAAATGTATATGGATGGTACGGTAAGCAAACCAAGTTCCTTGAAGTGTGGTCGACAGCTGTCTGTGCGCCGCAGGTTACATATGGCTCTTACACATCTTTTTTGGGCTTTCAGAATCGACTCAACACCTGAGGCATTTCCCCAGAAGATAATACCATATTTAAGTGTCGAAACCACGTATCCGAAGTACGCCGCGAGCACTGCTTTGCGATGTACCGTTTTACTAAGTACGTACAAGGCGTACGAGAATCTTATCACTTTTTTAACCACTACATCTATTTGAGTGCTCCATCTCATATTACTGTCAATATGTAAACCTAAAAATTTCGTAATTGTGACTTCTTCAATTGTTTTACCAAGAAATTCAACTCGTGTATTACAATTATTATAGTTTCTTTGTTTAAATCCCATGATTTTTGTTTTATTAAGATTGAGAAGGAGATTGTTATTTGTTAACCATTTGGTGATAGCGGTAAGACTTTGACTTATGTCGCATTTCTTTTCGTATACCGCCATACTATCGTCAGCAAACAGAATCATAGGTTGTTTAATGCTATTAGGAAAGTCATTTATATAAACGAGAAAAAGTAGAGGACCCAAAATGCTGCCTTGGGGCATGCCAAAGCGTACGAGTTTTGGCTCGGATGTATATGTCCCCTCTGTTTTGTTAACCATAGCAATTCTACTGATTTGAGTTATTTGTATCCTCTTACTTAAATATGGTTTCACAAGCTCAAGAACGTTTCCTCTTACTCCATATTTTTCTAATTTATCTAATAGTATTTTATGGTCCACATAGTCAAAGGCTTTAGTGAGATCCATAAATAGTGCAAACACTGGTAAGGTTTGGTCCATTCTCAAATGTATTTTATATAAAAAGTCATAAACTGCCATGTTGATATTTTTATTTTTCCTAAAACCTTTTTGTTTATCTGTGAAAATGTTATTTATTTCAAAGTATTCATATAGACTTTTATATTTTTTTTCCAAAAACTTTAGATATAATCGGAACCATAGTGCATATAGAATAACTCGAATGCATAGTGGTCGAATGCATTCTCCATATTTTGAAAAGCTCTAAATAAACTTTTTTCATAGTCTTCTTGTTTTTCATTTAGCTTACTATTTTTGGAACAGCCCACGTATAGGCAATCTGAATATTTCGTGCGTGGGTCGATAAAATTCTAAGTAATTCAAATTTCCAGAAAATGAGTTCTTCAAATTCGTACTATGAGTGTTGTCCCGACTGCGCCCGAGCAGTTATATTTTTAGAGTGTATGTATGTATATTATATGTTTATTTATTTACTAGCTTTTGCTCGCGGCTTCGCCCGCGTGGACATCGTTTTTTATGACTGTCTTAGAGGGAGCGCGGTGCGCGAGCCACAAGCAAGTGGGCATGTCTTTTCTCCAGATCCCTCGGGAACTATTTCAGTATATGCTTATTAGTAAATGATGTTATTTCCCACCCCCTCCACCATCTCTGTGAAAAAAATCGTACAATCCATTGTTCCGCTACGAATGTTAAAGAAACTAACCAAAAAAGAGTATATTTTTAGTTCAGGAACTGCATCGGGCTATGCTATTTTCACGGGATAAAAAGTAGCCTATGTCCTTCCTCGTGACACAGGGCTGCCTGCGTGCCAAATTTCATTAAGATTGGTCAAGGCGTTGAAGCGTGAAAAGGTAACAAACAAACACATTTTCACATTCATAATATTAGTAAGGAAGTAAGGATTTCTTTGGCACGCCCTGTAGCCTAAACGGCTTGATGGATTTTAGATGCTTTGTGTAGTCGTTATTTTCGTCTTGATCCCGTGAGTGAAATTAAATACATTTTTACCCTACTGGCGAAAAAAGAGGGGTAAACTTTATAATATTGACGTAGGAGGTGTAAGATTTGTATTGATCCCGTGAGTGAAGGGTACAAAAAAGAGCTGGAATTAAGTTTTTATGCAGCCAGGTTATTAACTTTTAATTACTTCGTATACTTATTCTAGCAGTTCTACCTTACCATCAGTCAATGCACCAAGACTTTGTGTTTACTGTTTTATTGCGGATGTATTGCGTTTAAATAAATATAGTTAAAAAAAAACAAAAAATACGCTTTTAAAGCACATCAAACTAAAAAGTGAAAAATAATTCTTAATATAAACTGAAAACAACATTCAACGAAAAATGCTAGTATTATTGAGAAAAAAGCGTGGGTTGTTCGATATACGAAAAATATAACACAAAGCGCCCCACGCTTTTTTCACAATATTACTAGTTTTTTTCGTTCATTATTGTTTTCAGTTTATATTTAGAATTATTTTTCACTTTTTAGTTTGATATGCTTTAAAAGCGTGTTTTTCAGTTTTTTTAACTATATTTATTTTTCAATTTTTAGTTCAGGACAAAGAGATAAACTTATGAAATTATTGTATCGTCACTGATTCTTGATAAATGTACAAAGTTTTAATTAAATCTGTCCGTTTAAAGTGGGTCAAAATCGAATGCAAAACAGTCGGTTATAAACAAACAAACATACAAGTGAAGCTAATAAAAGCAAAATAAAAATGAAGACCATCAAGCAAAATAAAAAGAAAACTTTATTTAGATTACAAATACAAACTAAAGGCGAGAGCTGATAAAAAAAAATACGAAAGCTATAATTCATTGTTAAGGGAATGTGTTAGAACATCTTTGAGACACATTGATCAAAATTACATACGTAGAAAAGGCAGATAATAAGTGCATTCTCGCCTCACTAACTGTTTGCATGTTGTAATAAGTAAGTATATTCAAATCAATGCGGGCTTCAACGCGGCTGTTACGTTGAAACCGAACGTCCAATTCTCGATTTTTACATGTTTTTATTACTTTTCAACACTTTCATTCTTTCTTTTACTTTTATTCAATTCAATAATTTCATTCTTTCTTTCTTTCTTGGTAAGCCCGCTTCCATCTTCGGCAACATCGTCACTTACCACCAGGTGAGATGTTGTCAAGGGTTTACCAATTGTAAATAAAAAATAAAAAAATAAAAATAAATAAGTTTAAATAATTTTCGAAAAACCGAAAAATTTTGAAGTACAAGCTTTTAATATTGCATTTTCACGCGATATACATATGCATGCAAAATTTCAATTCAATCGGAAACCGGGAAGTGAGTCAAATTTAACTTGCAAGATTTCATCCGAACATTGCAAGCTAAATAAAAGCTTGTAAAAAATGTATTTAATTAAATCGTTTCGACCCCGTAGATATCGAGGGTGAGCGGGGGTTTTTAGCCTATTATTATTATTATTATATCAGCTCATATACGTCCCCACCGAGGGGCTCGAGCCTACCCTGAATCAGGGCGATTAGGCCTATGTCCAGCCTGAAATTTCATCCTTACTACTAGCATAGTAAAAGGAAAGAATAGTAGGTTACATCGCTCGGTTTTTATGTGTGCGCGCCAATAGAATGACATAAGACCATAGACCATTCCTATTTATTGTAATGTGCGTGCGTATGGAGCATGTCTATATACTGGGACACGCACACATACAAAACGCGCGACGTACTATTGTATGAAGACAACCTACCATTCTTTCCTTTTACTATGCTATTAGTAATAGAACTGTTTAAATCGGATGAGTAGTCTCGAAGGTAACCTCCTACATACAAACACAAAAACTTTACCTCTTTACAATTTAAGTATAATTTACTCAAAATGAAAATAAAAACCGGCCAAGTGCGAGTTGAACTCGCGTCTAGAGGGTTCCGTATAATGCCAAAGTCAAATACAAAATATAACATTAGAAACCTTCACAGTAAGATGCGAGTTTTTTTTTATATTATTAAAAGTTTGGGTATGTTTGGCTGCACCTCATCATATTAGCCGAAGGACGGCCACTGCTGGACATAGGCCTCCCCCAAGGATCTCCACGACGACCGGTTTTGCGCTGCCCGCATCCAGCGGCTTCCCGCGACCTTCACCAGTTCATGGGTCCACCGAGTGGGAAGCCTGCCTACACTACGTTTTCCGGTGCGTGGTGGCAACTCGAGAACTTTACTGCCCCAAAGGTCATCTATTCTACGAGCAATGTACCCGCCCACTGCCACTTAAGTTTCCCAATTCTGAGAGCTACGTCGGTTACTTTGGTCCTCCTACGGATCTCCTCGTTTCTGATTCGATCACGCAGAGAAACTCCGAGCATAGCACGCTCCATTGCCCTTTGGGTGACCTTGAGCCTTCTTATGAGGCCCGTAATAAGCGACCATGTCTCAGTTCCGTATGTCATCACTGGCAACACACACTGGTCGAAAAACTTGGTCTTAAGACACTGCGGTATCTGGGACGTAAAGATATTGCGAAACTTCCCGAACGCTGCCCAGCCGAGTTGGATTCGACGATTGATCTCTTTCTCGAAGTTGGACCTACCTAACTGGCTGCGCCTCACCTGATGGTAAGTACCGATGCAGCCGTGGATGTAACACGCAAGCTCAAAAAGTGCCTATTCACTCTAGTCTTGAAGATTCCTAAATTTTACGAATCGGGGTATACAGACACCAAGGTAAAACAGGATGGATGAAGTGGCGAGAACTATCGAGTGTACTATGCGACAGAAGAATGCCAGTACGCGTAAAAGGCAAGATATATAAAACAGCAGTCCGCCGTGCTCTTATATACGGAGCCGAGTGCTGGCCAGTGAAGAAAGTCCATACCACAAAACTACACACGACGGAGATGAAGATGCTGAGATGGGCAGGTGGCGTTACCTTACTAGACAAGGTACAAAATAAACATATCCGTGGAAGTTTTAAGATCAGGCCCATCGAGGAAAAACTCTCTGAGTCCCGTCTTAGATGGTATGGGCATGTATTGAGAAGACCCAAAGACCACATGACCAGACAAGTCATGGACATCGGTATCGGCCCGAGAAAACGAGGCAGACCCCCTCAAACATGGATGTCTGTAGTAAGCAACGACCTGAAGAAAGCTCAAATAGACAAATCGACGACTCAAAACCGACAAGTGTGGCGAAAGATGACGAGGAGAGCCGACCCCAAATAGAAATGGGATAAGGCTAGGCCAAGAGAGAGAGGGGTATACAGACACCGGAAGGGAATTCCACCCCTTGGCCGTTCGCATGATGAACGAAGAAGTAAAACGCTTCGTATGTAAAGGTCGAACATTGACGACAAAGGGGCGGAACCGCCCTCCGAACCTGGTCGTCCGATGATGAAATGGAGAAGGGGAATGAGGTCGTGAAGCTCCAGGACACACTCTGCGAAATGAATCCTGTGGAACACCGATAGACAGGCGACTTTGTGGAGATGCTCGAGGCTTTGGAGCCTGTTTGATACAAGTTCCTCGTCGCCAGTGAGTCTCCTAGCGCGTCGGTCGATAGAATAGCTGGTAACGAGTCTATCCTTCCCAGAAGTGAGAGCAGTACTCCATACAGTTAACTACTACTAGCGCAATCTAGTGGTGTTTTAGCGAACTTCCTTTTTTAAATAAAAATCTTAGTGCGCTTGGCTGCACCTCACCTGATTGTAAGTGCCGATGCAGTCGGGGATGTAACACGCAAGCTCAAAAAGTGCCCATTCACTCTCGTCTTGAAGATTCCTAAATTATACGAATCGGGGAATACAGACGCCGGCAGGGAATGCCACTCCTTGCCCGTTCGCATAATGAACGAAGAAGCAAAACGCTTCATGCGTAAAGGTGGAACATCAACGACAAAGGGGTGAAATCACAGACTTATATTTACGGGTGGAATCGCCCTCCGCACCTGGTCTTTCGATGATGAAATGAAGAAGGGGAATGAGGTCGTGAAGCTCCAGGACACACTTTCCAAAATGAGTATAATAATATATTGAGTTTACCACTTTTTTTTTTGATTAATAGAATTCTTATAGGTTTTCCTGTAATCTACAAGCATGGACTATATTTCGTATTTTTTTCAAAATTTTAGGCTCAGTAGTTTCGGAGAACAGGGGGGGGAATGGTCAATTTTCGTCTTCTTTCGTGAATAAAATCAAAAATATTTATTTTACAATTTAAAAAAATATATATTTAAGATCCTGATAACGAGCCCTTTCATTTGATATATGACACAATAAGGTTTCCAAAACTTTTTTTTTTAGTTTCCTCATTTGTCCCCCGAAAATAACCCTTATAAAAAAAATTTACTTACTTTGCAAATCTGTGTTTGGGTTATAGGATCACAATATCCTACAAAATTTCACCTGATTTGGTCCAGTAGATTCGGAGAAAATTGGCTTGGACAGACGGACGGACAGACAGACAGACGCACGTGTGATCCTATAAGGTTCCGTTTTGTTTTTTTTTGTACGGAACCTAAAAAGATCTACTCACTCATTTATAATGAAAATTATTGTTCGTAAATTACCAACACATACTAAAACACAAAGTTTTAATGGTGCCTAAACGCAAAGTTGGTGACAAAGTTTTACTGACGTAGGTTCGGAATACTAATGTAGTATTTCTTATAACGTTGGTTCAAACTTTTTTAATAATTATTGTCTACACTCAATCGTAGAACATGCTCTTTGGCTTGGAACGCTTTCATTTTGCTTTTCAACGTCGGTGGCTCAACCAATAACGACTCGGTCCTTCTAACCAGAGATCCCGGGTGCAAATCCGGACGGCCAATGTACCTATGAGTTTTTTTCGACATATGCTTATCGATTGATTTAACGGTGAAGGAAAACATCGTGAGGAAACCTGTACATCTGATTCCAGATGTGTATGAAGGTTGCGTTGCACACGTCCGTAGGTGCAAATCTTAAGTCCCTACACGTGACGGAGGATGATGCTAATTGCAACACCAGGCAACCGCGGTCTATCCCTTGGATAGAACGGTCACAGTATTACGATATGGCTTACAGTAGCGCAACGCCTTTGATGTCGCACGATGCGCCACCGGCGTGGGTACTAGTCTATACTAACCTGTATTCAGCCTGCCAAACTCCGCGAGTTTGTCCCGCCGCCTGCTGCCCCGCAAGTACCCTTTGCTCTGTGTTAGTACATACGTTGCCTTACTGTAAGCCTCTATATTGCAATACTGTGGTACGGTTAATTTAGCCTCAAAATAAGAAAGAGAGAGACAAAGTTTTTGCTTTTCGACATGGTGGGATAACTCCCTTTAAATCTAATAAAAGTCTTATAGCATTGTAAGCTACAAAGTAAAATAGATTAGCAATACAAAGGAAAAAGAACGTAGTATACGCATATGTTAGAGCGAGATAGATAGACGAGACCATTCAAACACGCTATGTAGCCCTGTTATATGCCTGGCGTCAGTTGTCAACTGAACAATTCCCGCTTGTTTTCCCAAAATCTCGGGTTTTTACATTTAGGTATTTGAAAGACATACATACATGGTTAAATTTAGTGCCCGGATGTAACTCTGCGAGGAAAGAAAATTCGGAAAATTTTACATTTCACGTGTAAGTACTAATAAAATGTTTCGTTTTCAAAAGAAAAACCACATGATTTCTGTGTTTTTGTATCTAAATAGGACGAAAAAGATATCGCATTTAATCATAATTTATAATCTAAATGTGTACAGGACGTAAAAAAATTGGTGTAGGTCGCGTTAACTGGGGGTTCTACTCGTCATACTGGAACCCATAGTCAATTGTCAAAAAAAATTTGGACCTTCCATACTAAAATGAACAAAATCGGTCGATCAGCTGATCGATTTGTATGAAGAGTAGAACATTTTTTTTAAGTTTTCAGCAAAGTCGTAGAACAAAAATTGTTCAGTATGATGAGTAGAAGCCCCAGATAACGAAACCTACACCAATTTTGTTACAGCCTGTATAATACGAAATAACTCTATAAATACGTAAATTCGGCTATGTGTAACCTCACTATTATAAAGTCTATTTGTATTCTTTTTTTAGTCTAGCCCTTCTAAAATCATAGCCGATCTAACTATGTAAATATATGTATCAAAATTCTTTTTTGCATCCTATAATGTTTATAAAATAACTAGAAACAAATCTCACGAATTGTAGAAAAAAATCTACAAGCAGCAAACGATATCAAAAAGCTAAACTTCTCCATCAAGCCGGAGCGCGGGCGGCAGGCGTTATGCGATCTTCCTTTCGGAAAAGTAATACTTTTTTTAATTCAATTGTCTCCGAACGTGCCGTAGCGTTCAATAATTCATGGCGGCGCGTCAAAGCGGGAGGGGCGCGAACGGAAGCACTGCCTTTATTACGTTCGAAATAAACGCTGTCGGTGCGAGAAACTACCCCCGTGGCTTAGTGGTTAGTCCGCTAGACTCACACTAGAAGGTCGCGGGTTTGATTCCCAAAGGGATACAAGTTAAGATGAAACACGGGCGCCATTTTTTCCATACAAACGTATTCCTCTGTTTCCTCCCTGGAAAATGACAATAGAGCAAACATGTTTACGATATATCTACGATATATATGTCGCAGGATAATAGCAAAATCCGTCGTTTCGCGAAAATCCTAGGAATATTGCATACTATGGAGTAGAAAACTCCGAATAAAACCAAATAGAACGGACCCCGCATAGCTTTTTACGGTAGAAAAAGACATGCTAACCAAACCTAACCTACCTAACGAAGCGGGGCCCCGTCCGACTCGGTTTTATTTGGAGTTTTCTACTCCATAGTGTGCAATATTCCTAGGATTTTCGCGAAACGACTGATTTTGCGATTATCCTGCGACATATATAACATATCTACGATGGCCATGCCCCTATGATTTGTTTTTTCCCATATTATACCTCCAATTCAATTCCAATCCAATTCAATTAAGGGGTCATTTGACCCCTTGCTTTATAAATATTTTTTTTATATTATAAAATGTCCATAAACTGTTATAAATGACAAAATTGCCCAATTGAAACGCCATTTTCAGACACCCCATATTAACATTAAAATGAAAATAAAAAGGCATAGATAAAGCGTTTTTTTAATTATTTTTGAAAAAAAATATTACTATTGCAAATTTTTAGAGGAGGAAATAGGGGACTACGAAATGCTGTTTTAGTCAATTTTAGTGCCTACTATCGGTCTGCGCTGCAGTTCTCCCTTTCTTGCTGTATACGGAGAGGTTTGGGGGAGGAAGACAGCAACATTTTATTTAAATACCTTTTATCTAGACCGCGTTTCCACTTAAGACTTGGTTTCGTTGGTGGTAGGGCATTTCCTTATCCCACCTATCTAACTACCACCAGCTTATCTATGTCTTGCCACCAAACATCAATGTTAATATTTAACAGCGTGGATGTGTTCCGGCATGAAGATAAGATAGCCAGTTCCTCCTTGCGATGTGAAATCTTGATAACACTGCTTCTGTCTTTTAACATCATTGTCACTTACCATGAGGTGAGATGATGTTAACGGCTTACCATTATATCAGCCGAAGAACGTCCACTGCTGGACATACGCCTCCCCCAAGGATTTCTACGACGACCGGTTCTGCGCTGCCCGCATCCAGCGGCTTCCCGCGACCTTTACCAGGTCATCGGTCCACCGAGTGGGGGGGGCCTGCCTACACTACGTGTGTGTGGTCGCCACTCGAGAACTTTTACTGCCCCACGGCCATCTGTTCTACGAGCTATGTGCCCCTCCAACTGCCACTTCAGTTTACACAAACCACAATATTTATGCTGAGTTAGCGTCTTTTTATTGGCTTATATTAGCTTCACCTGTATGTATGTATGTTTTTATGTTTGTAACCGACTCCTTTGCACTCGATTTTGACCCACTTCAAACGGAAAGATTTAATTCAAACTTTGTACATTTTTAAAGAATACAGTAATTTGATAAGATTATCTCATTAGCCTGACATAAAAAAAAAATATTTAAAAAAAACTAATAAACACGCTTTTAAAGCACATTAAACTAAAAAGTGAAAAACAATTCTTAATATAAGCTAAAAACAATAATGAATGGGGCGCTTTGTGCCATATTTTTCGTATATCGAGCAACCCATGCTTTATTCACAATAATACTAGTATTTTTTGTTCATTATTGTTTTCAACTTATAATAAGAATTATTTTTCACTTTTTAGTTTAATGTGCTTTAAAAGCGTGTTTTTTAGTCTTTTTTAAACTATATTATTATTATAATTCTTGTTGGTGTAATTAGTTCGTGACTTGCGTGATAGTGTGTAACTAGTTACTTCTTTATATGTAAAACTGTCAATAAACATGTGTATTATTAGTTTTTTCTTTGCAGAAACTTTCGTCACCTTGAATACTATCGTGTAATGTGCTAAGTATGTTTGTGATTCGTTAGATCTATCTGCATGTTCACTCTCACCATCTGATTGATCTTCAGGCAAAGATTGTAGTGTAGCTAAGATTTGTCTATCAGTAATCCGAGGCATAGCAACAAAACTGAAATACACAGTTTACACGACGAAAACAAGTGTAGAAATAAAGTACAATCGTGTATATTATATTTCATAATTACAGCTAATAAAAATATTATAATCTACCCGCTATTGGATATATTTACTCTAACAAATACTGCATTTGTAGGTATATGTATGATTTATTTATAATGTTATGATTACATATGATCATATAACAATGTGAACAGTTTTATATATAAATTTAAACAATTTTAATAAAAGTCACGAGAGGCTATGTCAAAAAAAACAACAGTTTTAGAATTATCTTACTCTGAATTCCAAAAAGGGTCATATCCTATCATACCCTTCCGTCTTTGAAGTCTAACAGCTACATATTAAAGATAGCAGAAAAAAACTTATAAATAAAATCCAATGCTATGTATAAGTCTCGGCAATTTTTTTTTCTTATCTGTGACACAAATAGCCAATTACATCCATACTAATGCCCGCGACGCATTTGCGATGCGGTTTTTCTTCGCCCCACCCCGCTTCCTTTAATTTGACAATTAGTCCGGCCCTGAGCGTGACAGATTGAAATCTGAGCACCGCGGCCCGTTTAGCGCGGCAAGCGGGAATCCCCGCGAATGACTATCTGTAATTAACGACCCCGCTTATTGCTTACCCGATTGCGTGAAGAAGGCTACCTACGTAATTACCTAACCATTTATCAAGCGATTTCCAGAAAAAAGGAAATTATAATAATATACAGGCTGTAACAAAATTGGTGTAGGATCCGATACTTTAGGCTTCTACTCGTCCTACTGAACGACTGTCACCAATTCAAAAACTAATAACTAAATACTTAACTTTGCTTAATGTTCCTTTAGTATTTAGCTGAACGCTTGTATTTCCATAAAAGCTATAAATTAATTGTTATATAGTAAACTCCATGAGAGCAATAAAATTATTTCTCTCTTATCGTGTAGCACAACTAACCGTGCTATCCAAGGGATAGAGGGCGGTTGCCTGGTGTTGCACTTAGCATCACCCGCGTTCACGAGTACCATTAAAGCAATCGGTAAGTATATGTACGTAAGTTTCGAAAAACTCATTGGTAGGTACATTGGCCGTCCGGATTTGAATCTGGCACCTCTGGTTAGGAGGACCCAGCCGTTACCGGTTGAGCCACCGACGCTTTTAAAATTATAATCTTAAGTTTACTCTGAAAATATCATTTTAATCGCCTCCGTGGCGTAATGGTTAGTACATTCGCTTCACACCAGGAGGCCGCGGGTTCGATTCCCGGCGGGGTCAACTTGTAAGACTCGGTTTGCTTGGTGGTAGGGCATTTTCTTAGCCCACCTGGCTAGCTACCACCATCTTAGTCTTGCCTCCGAACATCACAGTGTTAACAACATTGATGTGTTCCGGCATGAAGATAAGATAGCCAGTTCTCCATTGCGTTGGGGAATCTTGGTAAGCCCGCTTCCATCTTCGGAATCATCGTCACTTACCATCAGGTTAGATGATGCCAAGGGCTTACCAATTGTAAATAAAAAAAAACATGAAATTAAAAAAAAAACGATACTTTTTCATAAGTAAAATTTCGTTGCGAAATAAATGATCGAGAGGTCTACTTCCAATTTTATATAAATATAATAATACTTTTTTTGCTTTGATTGTATTATCGTGGCGATATATTAACCGCCTACGTGGCTTAGTGGTTAAGTCCCTTAGCTTCACATCAGAAGGTCGCGGGTGCAATTCCCAGCAGAGTCCAACTTTGTTAGACTCGGTGTGGTTGGTGGAAAGACATTTTCTTAGCCCGTCTTGCTAGCTACCACTATCTTATCTAAGTCTTGCCGCCAATCAACAATCTTAACAGCATTGATGTGTTCCAACTTGAAGTTAAAATAACCAGTTCCCGATTGCGTTGGGGAATCTTGGGAAGCCCGCTTCTGTCTTCGGCATTATAGTCATTTACCATCAGGTAAATAGATGATGATTGTACCTAGATGTATGGAGCATGGAGCATTGATTTTTTTTAGATTGATCAAGGGTCAGTTGGTGGAAACGTATAGAGAAATGAAAGAGATAGTGTGGGAGAGAGAGACCTGGAAAGAGCTACACCGACAAGGGCACGGCTCTTAAATTATGATGATGATGATGAAGATGACGCCAAGGCTTTTCAATTGTGGATAAAAAAAAATAAAGGGGAAAAATGTTCAGTTTCATTTCTACTATAGAGTCAACCTGTATTTGTGGACATGTTCAGGTACTGAAACAAAAACAATCCAGACTGGGTTTTGAACCCACAACGCTTCGCAGTGAAACTACTTGAAAGCCTATTGTTACCGCAACAGCCTCGCTCAAAGTTACACCGACGACTAATTTAGCAGAGTGGCGCGCCCGCCGCCCCCCGCCCCCCGCCCCCGCGAGCGCTAGTTTTAACATCTCCCTTACCAACCTACACGCAATACACATAATCGCACTCTAAACAAATTGTAGGTTAAGTTTGTGACACATGGGACAGATACTATAAGTTATCTGTATCTGACCGCTGCTTCACTTACAATATCGCCCTTCATAGAAATCAATGAATGTACACACACGGTGCAGATATTATACAGAGTGTTTCACACACACTATCAAGCGGTGGTCCAAAGATAGAGCACCTAATGGGGTATCCGAATCACCCCTATATGTGTTCGGCGAAAGTCTACGGTTTTCGAGATATTCACATTTTTATTTTTAGATTTTGTATGAAAAACATCTTTGCTGAACTTAGACGTCATTTTGTGAAAAAAAAATTGTAAAAAATTTAAGCCAGCCAGATTCAAGATAAACTTCCCCATTTTATCAGCTTTCCAAAAAAGTAACAAAAGTTAAGAAAATACAAACTAAATATACCAAAATTAATGATTTCTGTAAGAAGGATACATTAGGTCCCATACTAATTTACATATTTTTTTTCAAATGATTTTTTGATTTCCAAGTTTTATCATGTGTTTCCTGTCATCAGACATCTATAACTCTCTAGCGTCATTTTATTATTTTTAATTCGCAGGCTAATTGAAAAATAAGATCCTAGTTTTTTTTCGTACAAAAATGTCGGAGAAAATGTATGAGACTCGAAATGTACACCATTCTGGTTAATTCTCTATTTTTACTGTGATTTTTTTTACACCTTTTTGGAAAACTAATAAAATAAGGAAGATTTTCTTGTATCTGGCTGGCTTGATTGTATGATGTTTTTTTTTTCACAAAATGACGTCAAAGTCCAGCAAAGATGTTTTTCATACAAAATCTAAAAATAAAAATGCGAATATCTTTAAAACCGTAGACTTTCGCGAAACACACATAGAGGTGATTCGGATACCTCATGAGGTACTCTATCTCTGGAGCACCCCTTGACAGTGTGTGTGAAACACCCTGTATATTTAATCGTCGTCTATCTGCAGATACCTAGCGATATGGACAAAATCTGTCAGGTAAAATATACGCACAGATAGTTATCTGCAGATAAATACAGCATGATTGCGCGCGTGAGTGTGTTCGGGAGTGGTCTGCGGTAAGGAATGTGAATCTGGAGGAATGATGCTCTTTGGCCTCGGAAATAAATTGAAAATTTATCACTTGATAGAACACTATAGAGGTTTGAATTCAACACGCTCCTTTGTGATTTTTATGTGTGCTTTAATTCAAATCCTTCGGGTTTTGGTACATGACTAAGCAGTATGTGAGTCAAATTTAAATCAGCTTCGTCCTCTGACAAACTGTCTAGCAAGATACGCAAACAATTTTTTTTAATCACCTGTATAAAACGTTTTATGAAGAATGTTCGGTTTTCTGTCCCGTGTGTGATACCTTCAGATACTATAAGTTTGTATCCGCAGATACTCTCAAATAAATTATTGTTATTATCTGCGTCGTGTGTGATAAACTTAAACTTTTACTTGACTGGAGTAAAAGTTTAAATTTATTACACAAAACGCAGATAAGAATATAATTTTTATTTGCATGTATCTGCAGATAAAAACTAACTGATAAAATGTTTTCTTTGCTTTAGTGTACTAGTAATTCAAGTCCGTGAGACGAGGTATCGGCCGGCTATTATCGGGCTATACATTCATAGGTCGTGTATTATCGGGTCGAGCATTATTTGGACCACATAATGCATGTTTCCAAATTCAAGAATTATTGATACGATTCTATTGAAAACATTAGACGATTCTGGAACCACGATTTTTCCACCAATTAAAGTTCTATTTCATAACATAATTGACCACACTAAATAAATGACTAAACACATTTAAAATTAAAAAAAACTGACTTCAATCGCAACAACCAAGTACAATTCCGCAACGTATTTTTGTGTATGTATTGTTGATGATGGAGTAAAATTTTTGGGCGTAATCCTGGACTCCAAGATGACTGGCGTTCCGTATCTTAACTATGTAACATAAAAATGCGAAGAGATTACTAATTTTTTGCGTGTCCTATCAAGGGTTTGGTGGGGGGGGGTCTCATCCATACTGTTGTTTTTTCCGTGGTCCGGTTGGCCGGACAACCCAACCGTACCACGGGTGATGACCGTTAATTTTCTAAAAAAAGTAAACGATTTTGCTAAAATATGTAAGGGCCTACCTCAGAAGTATACTCTTTCGAATGAAAGAAAGATTTTTAAATCGATCCACAATTGACGTATAAATCGGTGGATATACATGAAAAATATATATTGTATAATTAAATTATTGTTGGTCCCCAGGAGGCTCAGGTTTCCATACAAACGTAGTTCCGCTTTATTACAAGATCTGCATGCCGGATTGAATTCAAACTTTGCAGGTATTTTGAGAAGACACATATCCATGTGTATAATTAGTTTTCGATGTACTAATATAATACAGAAAAAAATAAGAGCAGTTTCAAACTTTCAGTAAAAACTAATAAAGGTTTCGTTTAATTATGTTAAACTAATAACAAACATCGATATGTGTCTACTCAATATATTTGTAAAGTTTTGATTCATTCCGGCATGAAGTTTTTGTATTAAAGCGGAACTACATTTGTATGGAAACTTGAGTCTCCTTAAGAGGGCCAGTATGTTTTTTTCCCCCATTTTTCGGACGCCCTATTTCTGTTACAAAAATGAACTAGATTAGAACTCCCGAGTGGCTATTATACTTAGTTCACTAATATTTTTAATTAATGAAAATAATGCCTATACTGAAACTAAAAATATTTTATTTTGTTTATTTATTTTAATGTAAATACATGGCCGTTGGGGCAGTAACGTTCTCGAGTGGCGACCACGCACCGGAAAGCGTAGTGTAGGCAGGCCTCCCACTCGGTGGACCGATGACCTGGTGAAGGTCGCGGGAAGCCGCTGGATGCGGGCGGCGCAGAGCCGGTCGTCGTGGAGATCCTTGGGCCTGGCCTATGTCCAGCAGTGGACTTCCTTCGGCTGATATGATGATGATGACATGAAATAGATATTTCAAAAGAACCTTTTAAGCTACACGATTAAGAGGTATAAGAAGCCTTGTAACTTTCTTAAAACTTAAGATATTGATTTTTTTATCACTACGTTTTCTTTTTTTTTCTCCGTCAACCCTTTGTATCCGAAAAACTTATTTACACTAAAATTAAGGTCTCTTACTTTACTTTTAACAAAACTGGTTGTCTGTAAAGTCGGTTTACGAACAATAATTTTACGTGATAACGTCATAGGAAAACATTGATCACAAGCCGAACACATAGGCCGATCGTGCGTCTCTATCACTTGTTCCGCGCTCTCGCTTGCACGCGGAACGTGGCACTTTTTCTTGAATTCAGCTAACTTTTATCGATTTATAAGTCATTATCACGTCAAAAATAAAATAATATAAGAATTGCGTGGGGTCTAGAAGTTTGGGTATTTTTTTAATTTTCAGTATTTACACACGTTACAACATTTTAAATTTTGTAAAATAATTTACAAAGTATGGCTACAGCAGTATACAGCAGTTGTCACATACAGCCTGCTTTAATCCAACTCCTTTTGAACTAAACAAATTATAAATCTGAATCATATCGTGTGTGACTACCTTTATGATGAAAAATCCATATTTTTATTTTATAAGGCTAATCGTATCTAAACTCCACGGAATGTGGTAAGAAGTAAAATAAAATATCTTAGTTTTAGTCTTTATAACTTTTCCGGATACCGGATTCATGGAAAAAAAATGAAAACATAATATTGAAAATACCTCTAGATTTATGACAGTTATAAGGCTCCTAGCATCTCTTAAATATGAAGTTTAAAAGCAGTGGCGTAGCTACCGGAGGGCTAGACGGGGCAGTGCCCCGAGGCCCCTAAGCTCAGGGAGCCCCTCGGACTCTCACTTATTATTATTATTATCTCAATATAACCAAGAATATAACCATGGTGACGTTTAATTGTAAATCAATTAAACGTTCACTGGAATATGTACGTTCATTGTGTCATAAGGCTGATATAATTGCGCTACAAGAGACGTGGCTTCTACAGCACGATTTGGGACTAGTACAGGAGATCGATGACAGTTTTGGGTCTTTCGCGAAGACGTCAGTAGATAGTTCGGCGGGAATCCTACGTGGGCGGCCGTATGGTGGGCTAGCACTGCTATGGCGAAAATCTGCATTCAGCAATGTATTTATAATAAACTGCACTTCCAATAGATTGGCGGCTATTCAAATTGAGCTTGAGAGTCGACAATTTATAGTCTTCAATGTCTATATGCCGGTCGATGTAGAGGATAATTTGACCGAATTTACGAGTGTGCTGGCAGATATGAATGCTATCATCGAGGAGCGCGGGGTGGAAGCTGTCTACATGTTGGGTGATTACAATGCCCATCCCCAAGCGAGGTTTGGTCTAGAGTTGTTATCGTTCTGCACTGAGCAGAAGTGGACCTGTGCGGACATTGACTTTTTAGGCATTGATTCAGGTTGTTTCACCTACATTAGTGAAGCGCACGGGTGCAAGCGCTGGCTGGATCACGTGGTCACCACCGAAGCTGTGAGTGATACTGTGCTTAGTGTATCTGTCGATCATGATGTGTTATGGTCGGACCACTTTGCCCTCTTTATGGAGTGTAACTTGCAAACTGTGAGTAGTAAAGTAATTAATAGAAGTTGTAACGTTAATAAGATATTTTGGGGTCAACAAAGAGACCAGGAACAAATCAAGACCTATGGTATATTCTGTCTTCAGAAGTTAAAACTTTTAAACTCGAACTCAATCTGTGATAATTGGTGTGATAAGACAAATGATTTTATTCATAAGGAATTAGATTGCTTTTACTCAAATATTATTGAAATTTTACAAACTGGTTCAATACTTAGTTCCTCGCGTCGTGGTGTAAATATTAAAAAAAGACAAATCACCGGTTGGAACTTCCATGTAAAAAAATGGCACGACGACGCTAGGTTGTATTTTAAATGTTGGATAGTTAGCGGTAAACCTACTTCAGGCGTAATTTACAATAATATGTGTTCTAGTCGTAAAATATTTAGAAATAAACTTAGGTGGTGCCAAGAGAATGAAGAAAACATTAAAATGGACGTTTTAGCCAATCAGTACGCTAAGAAAGATTTTGGCAGATTTTGGAAATCTACAAAGTCTTTGAACCATAAACTCAACTTGCCAAGTAGTGTCAATAACGTCTGCGAACCCGAGTCGATTGCGAACGAGTTCGCAAGACATTTCAAGGTTGAACCGCGGGCCGCGGAGGACGAGCTCGGTGCTGGGCCACAAGACCCGGAACCGGCCGGTGAACCTATACAGTTTACTCCATCTGCGGTGGAACAGGTTGTAAGGACGATGCAGCGGGGAAAATCGCCGGGCCATGATGGCCTCAGCATTGAGCACGTTCTCTACGCCAGTGATCAAATATTTATTGCTTTGAGTAATCTATTCAATAACTGCATTAAATTTAGTTACTTACCTAAGGCATTAATGAAAACGATTGTAGTCCCGGTGACTAAGAACAAGACCGGTGATTTGTCCAATATGAATAATTATAGACCAGTATCCTTGGGAACCGTTGCCGGAAAGATTTTAGAAAGGCTGCTACAGCCCGAGTTAATGAGAAATGTAAGTATTAGTCAAGCGCAGTTTGGTTTTCGTGCTGGTGTCTCAACAGATTCTGCGATACTCTGCGTAAAGCATGCCATCAATTACTATAAAGCGCGAGACACGTCTGTCTATGCGTGTTTTCTTGACTTGAGTCGCGCGTTCGATCTCGTAAACTATAAAATCCTCTGGAGACGAATGAGGGCGTCGAACATACCTGATCATATCGTAGAGCTGATGAGGTACTGGTACGAGAACCAAATAAATTGTGTGCGATGGGGCGACGCACACTCTAGTGACTATAGACTAGAGTGCGGCGTACGTCAGGGTGGGATCACCTCTCCGGACCTGTTTAACCTGTACGTGAATGACCTGATCGAGGAGCTGAGAAGAACCAAAATCGGTTGTCATATAAACAGTGTATGTTTCAATAATATAAGTTATGCGGATGATATGGTGCTTCTTAGCCCCTCGATCAGTGGCTTAAAAAAGTTATTGGATGTTTGCGAAAAGTTTGCCGCAAAAAACGGCATGAAATATAATGCCAAAAAGACCGAACTAGTGGTTTTTCGTGCAGGTGCAGGTCCGGATAGGGTTCCTCCAGTCCATTTGGATGGCTCATTGGTTCAGATGGTCGATCAGTTTCGTTACTTGGGACATATCCTTACTGAAAATATGTCAGACGACCTAGATATCGAGCGGGAGCGTCGGGCCCTGGCTGTTCGGTGTAACATGCTCGCGCGTCGTTTTGCAAAGTGCTCAAAGGATGCTAAAGTAACCCTGTTTAAGGCATTTTGTCAATGTTTTTATACTTGTCCATTATGGATCAAGTATTCAAGGAAAATTTACTCCACCCTTCGAGTACAGTATAATGATGCGTTTCGCATCATGATGAAGCTGCCACGCTGGTGCAGTGCGTCGGGCATGTTCGCTGAGGCCAGGGTCCCGGATTTTTTCGCCATTATGAGGAGTAGGGCGGCCCTTTTTTGGAAGCGAATACGTGACTCAAGTAACGAACTACTGCGTGTGGTGAGCACGGACCTTTTCGGCAATGGTTTCCTGACACACTGGTTATTGTTACACCAGAGTGCCAATAAGAAATAATTTGCTGTTTCAATGATTTTGTAAACTATTAATGTATAATGTGACTATTTATTGACCTTATGGGTTTTAACCTGAAATAAAGATTTTATTATTATTATTATTATTATTAATATATAAACCTAAGCTACTCTGCTCACTTGGCACGAGGCAAAGTGGCAGGAGCACCTCCAGCGGAAGCACAGTCGGCTGGAGTTCAGTGCAACGGGGAGAGAAAGCGTCGAACTATCCGGGCATTATCGAGGAGGACTGCTTTCTGCATTGCTGCAATTATTGGTCTGCCTCGGAGATCCAGCCGTCTTAGGTGACGTTCAAGGTCGGCTGGAATTAGCCCGTTCACGGATAGGACTATGGGGATGATTTCGGTAGATTCCACTCGCCACATATCAGTAACCTCGTGTGCCAGGTCCAGGTACTTGGTCCTTTTATCGTTTATTATTATTATTATTATTATTATTATTATTATTATTATTATATCAGCTCATATACGTCCCTACCGAGAGGCTTGAGCCTACCCTGACTTACACTTACAAACTATTCATTGAACAAGTGAAAATTTCTCCCCATTTTTCCCAAATTCTCAAACTTAACCCATATTTTGAATTTTTGCAATTATTTTATCCAATTATTCATTCCTAAAAATTAATCTGGAGTACGTCGAATTCGGAACACGGCGAATACGGAACAAACAATTTTAAATAGTTTAGTTGGGGCCCTAGTTTATTTCTTGCCCCAGGGCCTTGGGTTACCTAGCTACGTCACTGCTTAAAAGGTACTTTTGAACTATCTATTTCATATATTTAAATAATTTATAGTTTCAGTTTATTTTTATTTATTTTTTATCACTCGTGAGTTCCACTCTAGTGTCTTAAATGATTAAGAGCGTCGGTGTCGTAACGGGAGCGTAACGGCTAGTGCCGCTACCTCCTGTCCGGGACGTCGTGGTTCGAATCCTGTCATATACCAATGTGTTTTGAAATTTCGATTTCATATGTACGTTTATCCGATGTTCTTATTATATCAGCTCATATACGTCCCCACCGAGGGGCTCGAGCCTACCCTGAATCAGGGCGATTAGGCCTTAGTCGACCACGCGGGCCCAGTGCGGGTTGGTCGACTTCACACACAACCTTCGAGTTTCTTCGCAGGCCTGTGCAGGTTTCCTCACGATGTTTTCCTTCACCGTTAAAGCAATCGGTAATGATATAAGAAAGAAAGAAAGAAAGAAAGAAAGAAAATGAATTTATTTTGACGAGCAAGTAGTTACAATATTTATACTTATATATACTTGTATTATAGATTTTAATTTTAATACTCTGCCACCGACGCTTTTTACACTGAAGGAAACATCGTGAGGAAACCTGCACACGCCTGCGAAGAAACTCAAAGGTTGTGTTAGAAGTCGACCAACCCGCACTGGGCGCGCGTGGTCGACTAAGGCCCGATCGCCCTATTTCAAGGTAGGCTCGAGCACCTCGATGAGGACGTATAGGAGCTGATATGATGATGATTGATGATGATTTTAAATAATTAGGAATATCGATTGTTGTAATATTAAGAGGGTGTCCGGAAAAACGGCTCTATAAAAACTGTGAGGGCAAATATTAAAATTAAATTAAGAATGTAAATACTAAAACTAAATTATGAATGTAAATATTAAAATTAAATTGATAACGTCCTCACTCCTGGGTCACGGGTCTCTTCTCAAGCTCGGGGTCCTATTATTAAGCTCGGGGTCAGTGTTATTATTCTTTTGTAAAATTATTATTTTTAATAACAATTCTTTATTTAGATTTAACGTAATATACAATTTTATACCAGTTGAACATAGAGATTTAAATATAAATGATAAAATTCCTACAGCTAAAATAAAACCCTTGCGCGTCCCCGGCGCAAAGGAGCCCATAACGCTCGCAGCGTTGCCGCGTTTTATGGCTTATAGACAGCCTTTGCACCAGGAAGGCCCCGGAGCGGGGTCAAATCCTTTGTCCCGCAGAAGGCGCCCAATGTCCCGCACAAAACCCTATTTTATTAAGAGTTCACAAACAAACAAACAATATTATATTTTAAGTTCAGGTCAAATACTGATAAAGGCCCGATCGCCCTAATTCAGGGTAGGCTCGAGCCCCTCGGTGGGGACGTATATGAGCTGATATGATGATGACTGATAAATTGATAAATGTCGGCTCGGCTGGGCAGCGTTCAGGAAGCTTCGCAATATCTTCACGTCCCAAATACTGCAGTCTCAAGACTAAGGTCTTTGGCTAGTGTGTTTCCAGTGATGACATACGGAACTGAGATATGGTCGCTTACTAAGGGCCTTATACTTGTAAGAAGGCTCAAGGTCACCCAAAGGGCGATGCAGCAACTATTCTATTCATATCCATAGGAGAACCAAATTAACCGAAATAGCTCACAGAATCGATAATCTGAAGTGGTAGTGGGCAGGGCACATTGCTCGTGGAACAGATGGCCGTTTGGGTAATAAAATTTTCGAGTAGCGACCGCGCACCGGAAGACATAGCGTAGACAGGCCTCCCTCACACGGTGGACCGATGACCTGAATGCGACGCTAGATGCGGGCTAATCCTTGTCCAGCAGACTTTTTTTTTTTTATTCTCAATTGGTAGACTTCTTTCGGATATGATGAACAAAGAACTACGATTTGTATGGGAAGTATTCCGATTTTTATAAAGTAAGTACCGTATACAGGGTGTAACAAAATTGGTGTAGGTCTCTTTAACTGGGGCTTCTACTCATCGTACTGAACAACTTTTGTTCTACGACTTTACTGAAAATTTTACTCTTCATAGCTGATCGATATCAGTTGATCGACCAATTTTGAGAATTTTAGTATGGAGGGTCCAATTTTTTTTTTTATAATTGACTATGGGTTACTTGGAGAAAGTTGTTTAATATAACGAGGAGAACCCCCAGTTAACGGGATCTACACCAATTTTGTTACATCCTGTACAAACATGTAAAATTTAAGTAACATACAAATCTTCAACGAAATTGTTTCACACACCGACATCACACACGTACACTCATAATAAACTGCGGACTAGTTAACTAAAGTATAATATTTTGAACAGTCGGCTGCGACAGATTACACAAATCCTCCATCAACCTAACACAATGACTAACACAGCTAACTAGAAACACATTTTCGACCTGAGTTTCGACAAATAAAATTAAATAGTGCAAACTGTCATTCGCTTCCTCGCTGTAACGACGCAACATCCATACATTTGTCAACATCCTGTTAATGGCTCGCCCGAAGTAAGCACACGTTATGGGCGACACGAGACGATGCTTGGCTTGCCTCTGCTTCGCGTTACGAAACTTACAGATTGGACATGAATTATTTATTTTGGCATTGTAGGTATGATGTGAAGAGACTGTTTATGTAGATTTACCTAGGGGCACGGTAGTGCTCCGTCGAGTAGAGCGCAAAGAAAGCACTGCCGTAATACCTTTTCTAGAACTATTCTCGCTGGTTTTTAGAGAACCTGTATCTTGTCACTACGTTTGTACAAAAACTCTGTAAAAACGGCCAAGTCTCGATTAAGATTACTTGTCCATAAAAAGTAGTGAGATTAAATAGCCTAAGTTAAAAAACTGGCCAAGAGCGAATCGAGATCACACAAACAGGGTTCTGCATAAAAACTAAACCTTCTAACAGAACAGGACCTCTCAGTACATAAACTTTTACAAACTATATCGGGTGACATATCAAATGAAAGGGCTTTTGTGAGAATATCCAATATATATACGTCTACATCTACATTAGTATTATAAAGAGGAAAGAATGTATGTATTTTTGTATGTTTGTAACGAATAAACTCAAAAATTACTTGACTGAACTCAAAAATTCTTTTACCTTTAGCAATAATAGAAATTTACATACCCGACTTACATTTGTGTACCAAATTTCAACTCAGTCGGTCCAGTAGTTATGGAGTCAATTGACTGTGACAGACAGACGGATCGTATAATGGTTACGTTTTTACCTTTTGAAGAACGGAACCCTAAAATGGAAAACGAGTGGATTAGCCGCTAAACATTTTGTGAGATTACTAAGTTTGGGTAGGTAGGTACTATGTAGATGCTTTCATTTTTTTAAAACTTATTATTAAAACACTCTATATGATTGCCTTTTTATCACGCTTTTATTAGCTACACTTGTATGGTTGTATATTTGTATGTAACCGAATAGAAGTTTATGTACTGAGAGGTCTTGTTCTGTGGACTCAATTTTTCCCCACTTTAAACGGACAGATTTAATTCAAACTTTGTAGACTTATCAAGAATCAGCGACGATATAATAATTTCATAAGTTTGAAATAAAAAATAAAAAATAGAGTTTAAAAAAACTAAAAATCACGCTTTTAAAGTGCATCAGACTAAAAAGTAAAAAATAATTCTTAATATAAGTTGAAAATAATAATTAACAAAAAATACTAATATAATTATGAAAAAGTGTGGGTTGCTCGATAGACGAAAAAAATGGCACAGAGCATCCCAATTACTTTTTACTTTTTAATCTGATGTACTTTAAAAGCGTGTTTTTTTAGTTTTTTAAACTCTATTTTTTTAAATATTTACCTATGTTTACGACTCTTACAATATGTTTAATGGCCAAGTCACTGGCGTTTTCATTTATTACTTAGAATGGGCTCTTTATTTGTTCTCACTACTTTTTATGGCCAAGTAATCTTAAAAGAGACTTAGCACGTTTTTACAGAATATTTTTGTTAGGATGATTTTATATCATAGAGACTATTCGCGAACATCTCTTGCTATTGCGTTGTTAATTTATCACAGATGCTACAACGTATAGCCTGGAATCTGAATAAAAGTCCAAGTGCCTCTTCACAGGTACCACTGGCTTGCTTCATGCCACTTGTTAAAAAGTTAGCGATATTTTTTTTTAAAAAAAAGCTATCTAGTTGCTGAATTAAAAGCCAGTACATTATGGCTGCTTAAAAATGTACAAAAACATACCAAAAATACACTGGGCTACTCCGGTCGCTTATGGCTTTTAATACCATGTTTATCATTGCAATTATGTAACACAAGGCCAGGATGTGAGGATCTTTGTATAATCTTTTAAATTCTTTCCCGAAGGGTCTGCTAAGGACACCTCGGATAGGAGGGTCATGTTTAGTTGGAACCAGGGCCCTGTTACGTTAGGTCTGTGTTTGCATAATATTTTTTTGTATAGTTGTGTTTAGTGATTGCAATAATATTTTTCCTATGACTGTGATTTAGGTTTAAGTAAGTACAACGTTTGTTTGATACAAATAGGGGATCGGACTGCTAGTCATTTGAGTTACTTTTTATGATCTGAAAAAAAAAACGAAATTTTGTTCTAAAAAATGTTTGAAATACCCACAAGTGACGTTATAGATTTTTAGCGTCATTGACGAACTTATTTTGTGATCTTCATCAATTAAAAATTGAAGACGTGATGGAAAAACAAAACAAGTAAGGTTTTTTGAAACGTCAAGAGGAGATCAATTTAGGAAATCATATTTCAGAATTTATTTTTCATGCAGTCCGATTCCCATTTACTCCCAAAAGGTGCAAAATAAAAAAAAAAACAAAGGAAAACGATAAAAAAAAAATAAAAAAAAAGAACGATTTGGCATAGGTGCGTTTCAGTGCAAATGGGCTGAATACGTAGCTCAGCATCATACGTAGCAAGCTCAGTAGCATACGGTGCTAGCGGTAATGTCTTCCTTATGAATTTGTTTAGTTCAGCGTGGCATGATGCTCGCGGTAATGTCCTTCCTCAGACCCTGTTTTGTTCAGCGTGGCATGATGCTCGCTTTAAAATCTTTCCTGTGAACCTGTTTTGATCAGCGTGGTATGATGCTCGCGGTAATATCTTTCCTGTGAACCTGTTTTGTTCAGCGTGGCATGATGTTCGTGGTGGTGTCTTTCCTATGACCCTGTTTTGTTCAGCCTGGCATGATGCTCGCCTTAATATATTTCCTGTGACCCTGTTTTGTTCAGCGTGGCGTGATGCTCGCGTTAATATCTTTCATGAGACCCTGTTTTGTTCAGCGCGGCATGATGCTCGTCTATATATTATTCCTGTGGCCCTGTTTTGTTCAGCGTGGCATGATGTTCGCGGTGGTGTATTTCATATGACGCTCGTGTTGGTTTGTGTGTGCAATCAAATGTTACCATTTATCCAGAAAACTACTGGGCGCGAGATCCGTCTGTTGGACAAAGCCAACTGACCAAGCTGAAAACTGAGGATGGCAGGACCATATCGTCTAAGACTGAGTTGCTGGAAGAAGAGTGAGAAGTTCTATGGACAATTGTACAAGACCACACGTACGAGATTAGAATGACTCTCAAACAGCTCAAGAACAACAAGGCACCGGGTGATGATGGAAATACGGCTGAACTTCTGAAAGCAGGTGGATCACCGGTACTAAAAGCTCTTCAGAAGTTATGTAATTCCGTTATACTCGGGGGACAAACGCCTAAGGCACGGCACAAAAGTGTGGTCGTGCTTTTCTTCAAAAAGGGTGACAACACCCTGCTGAAGAACTACAGACCCATCTCACTTCTGAGCCATGTCTACAAGCTGTTTTCGAGAGTCATTATGAATCGTCTTGCACGTAGGTTTGACGACTTCCGAAACAACAAGCCGAACAAGCCGGTTTCCGAAAAGGATTTAGTACCATAAACCACATACATACGCTGTGGCAGATTATACAGAAGACCGAAGAGTACAATCAGCCACTATGCTTGGCGTTTGTGGACTATGAGAAGGCCTCTGATTCAGTCGAAACCTGGGCTGTGTTACAGTCTCTGAAGACCTAAGCACAATGCTCTATGGCCTCAGTAAAGTCTCTCAACAAGTGGGTCTTAAAATAAACATGGACAAGGCGAAAATAATGTTAAATGTCCGTGTCGCACCCACCCCTCTAAAGGTTGGAGACTCTACACTGGACGTTGTTGACGAATATGTATTCCTGGGACAAACAGTCCAGCTAGGCAGGTCCAACTTCAAGAAAGAGATCAATCGACGAATCCAACTCGACAATCCAATTCGGGAAGCTTCGCAATATCTTCACGTCCCAAATACCGCAGTGTCTCAATACTAAGGTCTTTGACCAGTGTGTGTTGCCAGTGATGACTTACGGAACTGAGACATGGTCGCTTAGCCTTCCGCCTTTGTCCAGCAGTGGACGATTTCCGGCTGATTTCCTTGCGGTTTTTTTCATTTAAAAGGTATCATTTCAGAGCATGTTTTTGACTTGCTTTATTTCGGTAGACGACCAGAAAGCGCTGCAGCAGTCAGGATGATTGGCGCTAATGTTAATATTTAACTCGAAAACTACTGGGCCGATTTCCTTGCGGTTTTTTGCATTTAAAAGGTATCTTAACATAAATAACAGTTATTGTTTGTGGCGATTATAAGCGCTATATCCCGCTCGAGCGTCTCTGGTTCTAAAATTGACATTTACCTATGACTTGTCATTTGACTCTTATTACTTCCATGGACACTCGCGATGCTATCACTCTGCTATCACCGCCAAAATGGCGAAAATCAAATGGCTTCATTTGACATCGATAGTATGAAGTCCAGCGTACTTGTATAATGGTGGTCAGTGAGTTCAAGGCTTTAAATGAGAAGGAGAACTTACTGAACGTAGGTACTATCTAAAAAGTTTGAAATTAAAACCAAAATTAAAAATTTTTGTTTAGTTCACCTATAAAATCGGCCATGTTGATTTTTTTAATGCTATATGGGGTGACTTTTAACTAGTTCTTGATAGCAAAGGATATGAATGTATTAGTGATTACAAAAAAACATTCCCAAAGAAACTATATGTCAAATATGAGAACAAAAATTTTGGTCCTTTATACATTTTTGCCGATTTGATTACTTATTATGTTTTAAGGAACAAAATTTTGTTTCTGGTCTGGCATAGTTTCTTAGGGAAAGTTGTTTGTAATCACGAGTACATTCATAGCCTTTGCTATCAAGAACTAATTAAAAGTCACCTTGTATATCTTATGACACGCAGACTGAGTGCACGAATCCAAAGACACCACATTTGTCAAGATCAGTTTAGTGGTTTAGGAAATACGAGGGAACATACATACATACATAGACTGTCAAAAACATAACCCTCCTTTTTCGTAGTCAGGTAAAAACGAGAGTTATCGTGATTATATTCACGTGGTATTCTGGATATAGAGGTAGAAGAAGACCCAGGATAGCACCATTGTTTACTTTGGCCCAGGTAAATCGTTAGCACCATTGTATACTTTGGCCCAGGTAAATCGTTGGCACCATTGTATACTTTGGCCCAGGTAAATCGTTAGCACCATTGTATACTTTGGCCCAGGTAAATCGTTGGCACCATTGTATACTTTGGCACAGGTAAATCGTTAGCACCATTGTTTACTTTTGCCCAGGCAAATCGTTAGCACCATTGTTTACTTTGGCCCAGGTAAATGTTGGCACCATTGTATACTTTGGCCCAGGTAAATCGTTAGCACTATTGTTTACTTTGGCCCAGGTAAATCGTTAGCACCATTGTATACTTTGGCCTAAGTTAATCGTATAATCTAGGATGACAACTGTCAAATCTATTAATCAAGTGAGATATAGTCAAACGCACTTAAATTTTGAATGCAATTATAAAACAAAGGTTAATAATCATTTTTTTATTAAATTCATTGGATAAAACAATATTTTTTTGATAATTTACGAATACATGCATTCTAATTTAAACCAATTTCCAAAAAGAGGGAGGTCCTCAATTCGACTGTAGTTTTTTTTTTGTATGTATATGTTTGTTACGTGATATCTTCGCAGATTGCGAACCGATTTTCATGATTATTTTTTTATTCGATTCGTATTCTGTCAGGGTGGTCTCAAACAAATTTTGAAAAATCGGTTAAGTACGTTTTTTACAAAGTTAACAGATACCAAAAATATTAATTCAAAATTGTAAAAATTTCTCGAGTGGCGACCGCGCACCGGCAAACGTAGCGTAGACAGGCCTCCCACGCGGTAGACCGACGACCCAGTGAAGATAGCGAGAAGCCGATGGATGCGGGCTGCGCAGGACCGGTCGTCGTGGAAATCCTTGGGGGAGGCCTTTGTCCAGCTGTGGACGTTTTTCGGCTGATATGGTGTACTTAGTTGTGCGATGGAAGTAGATTTTCTTTAAAGGAGCGATGGCTGACTCTCGCGTTATACTCGTGACCGGGTGCTGTCCGTGTGATGTGGCCTACACTTGTCAAAAGCGTTTATGACATTAAATAATTTTAATATATAACTTCTCGTATCATATTGTTTTCATGTTCTAATGACTTTATTTGTTTTTTTTTACACCACGAATTGGATGTTGACGTTACTAACTAATGATTGTTTATTTCTTGATTTTTCACAAATGAAATTATGTAATCACTATTTTATGACTATCAGAAAGAGTGTAATTTGCACCTATTTTGAATAAATATCTTGAATCTTGAAAAAGTGCTTTAGCGTTACATTTTATCCCATCGCAAGTTTATCGCATCTTAATCATAACAAAATCCACATAGCTATAAAAGTACAGAGATTTACAATCCGGACGCATTATATATCCCCCCGCCCTTAGGTTTAGCTGACACATCTCTACATCCATTTGTCTAGATTAGGCCCCACAGAGCAAATAGCCCTCCTTACGTGACGTAAAGGAACGCAAAAAATCACAATAACTCTATGGCCCCAGGGATATGTGACGAGGCGTAATTCGGAACGCAAAAAGTGTCTTGAATCATAAATCATGTGAGAAAGTACTGTCGGCTTACGCTTCTAGCTAGCCAATGTTAGACTTTATTAGCAAGCAGTAAAATTTAAATATAGCTCTTTTTTTTAATTGTACGCAGGCAAAGTATTAATATTAGTACTAAGGACGCCGGCGTTCTCATCCTTAAACAAAATAAGAGATGGAAATTGTTATTCAAAGATATAAAATCTTTTTCGTTTTTGCTTCTATGACGTGCATGTGATAAAGGATAATAAAAGATACGGCCAAGTGTGAGTTGGGCTATCAGTAGTTCCTCTTATTTATTCGTTGAAAACCGAATAATACTAGATGATACTCCTTAAACTTATCTATGTAGACTAGGAGGCCATACTCATCTGCTATACAAATAACTTTGTGGGATTTTTTTTTTGTGGGAACTACAGAACGCTGGCTCTCATTCCTCAAATCAGTAAAATTCTCCTGTACGTAATAAACAGAAGGCTAAAGCATTTTCTCGACAGTCAAATCCCAGAAGAACAAGCGGGTTTCGTCAAGGGCAAAAGGACGAGAGAACAAATTCTAAACGTACGTCAAATTATCGAGAAGAGTCGCGAATTCAATAGTCCGGTTGTGTTATGCTTCATCGACTACTCCAAAGCCTTCGACTGCGTAAAATGGGATAAATTGTGGGAAGTACTGAAGGACATGGGTACACCTAAACACCTTACTGATCTTATTCGAAGCCTCTATACTAACAATCGATCGTTTGTCAGAATTGACTCAGACTGCTCAAGTGTGTTCCACATTAAGAAAGGAGTTCGGTAGGGATGCATATTGTCACCGCTATTATTTAACACATACGGAGATTATGTTATCCGTAAAACCCTCGAAAACTGGGAAAGAGGTGTTGTTGTGGGAGGAAAAACCATCTCCAACCTCCGATACGCTGATGACACTGTTCTCCTCAACACATCCATTGAAAACATGAAGAGCATTCTGAATAGGTTAGATTTTGAAAGTGGTATTCTGGGACTCGCAGTCAACCGACAGAAAACAAAATTAATGGTGATTGATCGTGCTTAGAAACTGACAGGGAGGCATAACATCCAAGGCATGTAAACAGTACAGGAATTCACTTACCTGGGTTCTCGGATATGCAGAGAGAGATATATATATATCGGCAGAGAATAGATGCATTTGAAATGTGGTGTTGGAGGTGGATGCTAAGGATTCCTTGGACAGCTAAGCGAACAATTGCGTCTATTCTCTCGCAACTCAAAGTTCAAACACGGCTGTCTACTATCTGCCTGCAGCGCATACTTTTCTATTTCGGCCACGTAATGAGAAAGAGTGGTGACAACCTTGAAAAACTGATTGTTGTTGGCATCATTAAAGGAAAAAGATCCAGAGGCCGCTCGCCAACACGATGGAGTGATCAGATAAAGGAAGGCACCACATCTAAAAGCTTTTATCAAGCGGTGAGGGCGACCATGGACCGTAGTCGATGGAGACAAATTACGCGTCTCAAGACCAATTTGGACCACGATCCTCAGCAATGAGGGACCGACCAGAGAGAGAGAGATACAAATAAAAAAAGTGTGTGTGTGTCAGCTCCGACGCATGACTGGAGTTTACTCCTTACTAACGCATAACGCATAATGCCTGATTTTATTTATGTTTATTTTAATAATAGTTATTTGTGTAACAAGGGGACAATATAATACTTTGTTCCGAAGGGCGATAGTTTGAATTCTGAGCTAAGTGAAATACCTATTTAAGAATTTATATTTTTCGTTTTTCATATATAAACACACGACTGGAGTTTACTCCTTACTAACGCTTAACGCCTGATTTTACTCCCCATAGTTTTCATACCCCGGGCTTATACACATATGAAAATCAATTCCTAAGGAGTAAACCCAAAATGAAAAATTCAAAATAAATAGGCCGGTTGCCTTTGCATCTCTTAAAATTTTAACCGCCTCCGTGGCGCATTGGTTAGTCCATTCGCTTCACACTAGGTGGTCGCGGGTTCAATTCTCGGCGGGGTCAACTTTATAAAACTCGGTTTGATTAGTGGTAGGGCATTTTTGTAGCCCGCCTGGCTAGCTACCACCATTTTATCTAAGGCTTGCCGCCAAACATCAGTGTTAACATCATTGATGTGTTCCGGCTTAAAGATAAGATAGCCAGATCTCCATCGCGTTTGGGGAATCTTGGTAAGCCCGCTTCTATCTTTGGCATCAGGTGAGATGATGCCAAGGGCTTAATCCACTGTGGATTAAAAAAATATTTAATTTTTGATTTTGTATAATTGAATTTTTTTTATTGCAGCTTTTTAATTGTGTGCTAAAGGTTTCCAAAAAAAGTTGCTAAAAGCGTATCGGATCACGCGTAAATAAGGGTTACGTAATCGTTTCAAATTAAACATAACATTTGTTTCAAATACAAAATTATTTTTGCAGTTAGTAATAGAACATATTGTTTGGAATATCTATGAGCTTTTTACAAATCCAACTGCACATCTTAAGTTGATCGACTATTACTTCTAAAGAAATCTTTCTTAGTCGTGATAGTTTTCCTTTTAATTTGATGTCCTACTATTTTCTATTCTTTTAGATGCTCCGAAATAGCGGTTTTGCTGCCATAAATGCAGCATAATTGATTTAAAAGGGGTTTAATAATATAATAAGATGCTACATGATACGTAGAATTTTTACTCCCTGCCTAAATATGAATTTCGGAAAGAAAATAAATTTTGGGGTAATATGGAATACTTTTATTTTATAAGATTATAAATATTTGGGTAAAGATATAAATCAGAGGATAAGCTAAAGGTGTATAGAGTGAATGACCATGGAAATAACCTAAATATAAAAACAACACATTACACAATTTCATACGCATACACCCTTGACTGTAAAAAAATCATCACTTTAAAGCTTAATATTTTGCAAACAGATCCCGGAAACGAAATACTTTTTCATACACCCGCAATATTTTTAACGACCTACCCAACGATACCTCACACCATAGGATAAACAAGAAAAAAATGTACCCCCACTTTTAAGTGTAAAAGTAAAAAAATATTTCAAGGTTTTTATTTACCACTTTGTCAGCGTGATTAATATGTCACCCATCTAAATTACCGCTTGACGGACGGATGGCCAGACGGACATGACAAAGTGCGGATGGTGGCGCATCAGGAGCCGGGTCACTCCTTTCCCTCTAATATGGTTGATGAGAGCGATGCGACGGCTGACGTTATACTCGTGACCGGGTGCTGTCCGTGTGAACTGGCCTACTCTTGACATTCAATGATTTTAATGTATAACTTCGTGTCATATTGTTTTCATGATCTAATGACATAATTTTGTTTTATATCAATGATTGTATTTTATTAACTAATGATTATTTATTTTTTTAATTAATTACTATTTTATGACTATCAGAAATAGTGTAATTTGCACCTATTTTGGATCATGATCATCATCATCATATCAGCCGAAGGACGTCAACTGCTGGACATAGGCCTTCCTCAAGGATTTCCACGACGACCGGCTCTGCGCTGCCGGCATCCAGCGGCTTCCCGCGACCTTCACCAGGTCAACGGTCCACTGAGTAGGCGGCCTGCCTACGCTACGCTTTCCGCTTTATTTTGAACTAGCTGTTTCCTGCGACTTCACCCGCGTAAACAACTTTTCTATGACTTTTCAAGGGTGCGCAATGCGCAAGCGGCTCGCGAGCGTGAGAAAAAGTAGCCTATGTGTTAATCCAGATCCTAATCTGTCTACTTACCAAATTTCAACCAGATCCGTTCAGTATTTTTTGCATGAAGAAGTAACAAACATACACACTCACAAACTTTCGCCTTTATAATATTAGTTGCGATCAACATCTTGAAATCTTTAAGGGTGCCTTGTTGACTACAAAACCCACCCCTTTGCTCATTGTCTATAAACACAATATTTAGCTACGAGTATGTCGACGTAAACGACAAATAAACATGAAATTCCGCTTCTAACCAAACGCAACAGCTGCTAATCTCAATATCTGCTGGTTTGTGCTCTATCCCAAGAGATCACACGGCGTAATCCGGTTTGTTCCCGAATCGTAAATGAGGAGCGCCGTTTGTGGGTTTGTTCGGTCGGCGAGTCGATCTCCTAACGAAGCTTCGAGGGATCAACAAGGAGTTCGCATACTGGAAAACAATGTTTTCACGGTGTCGCTTACAACCCATAGATGTACCCACTGCTGGGGCACGAGTCTCTTTCCAAAGTGGGAGAGGTTAGGTCATACTCCATACACGGGGGGCAAGTCAGGGTTGGTGGAGATTTTTTAAATTTAAATTGGTAAGCTCTTGGCATCATCCCACCTGATGGTATGTGACGATGATGCCGAAGATGAAAGCAGGCTTACCAAGATTCCTCAACGCAATGGTGAACTGGCTATCTTATCTTCAAGGTGGAACACATCAATGTTGTTAACACTGATGTTTGGCGGCAAGCCTTAGATAAGATGGTGGTAGCTAGCCAGGCGAGCTTTTAAAATGCCCTACCACCAACCAAACCGAATCTTACAAGTTGACCCCACCGGGAATCAAACCCGCGACATCCTGGTGTAAAGCGATTGGACTGACCATTACGCCATGAAGGCGGTAGTAGGACTAGTGGCACACCTCACTGTGAACCGTTTTCAAGCTGGGTTAAAGTAGGATCCAGACACACGGACTGCATTTCGACTGCAAGCCAGCTGCAAATTCGCAGTTTGGATGCAGTTCTTCTAGTTAGTTGCGCTTCAACTGCATTCAAAATGCGAATTTGCAGCTGGAATCCAGTCCGCGTGTCTGGATCCATAGGTTGACACGGCTCAACGACGCCATTCAGTGATAGGTGATAGACACATGCGCCTACGGCTTAAAGTCCATCAACCATCGTGATAAAACCGGCCAAGTGCGAGTCGGACTCGCAAATGAAGGGTTCCATACCATTGTACAGAAAATTTATAATCATATTTCTTGTATGTTTCTTCCCTTTATTTTTTTTAGGGTTCCATGCCTCAAAATGTCAAAACGGAACCATTATAGGATCACTCGCGTGTCTGATAAGTTCGTCCGTCTGTTACAGCCTATATTCTACAAAACTACTGGACCGATTGAGTTGAAATTTGGTACACATATATATGTCGGTGACTCAAAGACGGACCTATAACGTAAATTAATTAATTTTAAACATCAAAGCAACTTTTAGGGCGTAAATTTGAACATATAAAGACCTCGAAGGATTACGAAAAAGATTGTAATTTTTTGATATTTTGTTCTCTTTAATTGTTATTGTTTATATCTTAATTCATTACTTAATTCACCGGAAAACGTAGCATAGGCAGAACTCCCACTCTGTGGACCGATGACCTGGTGAAGGGCGCGGGAAGCCACTGGATATGGGTAGCGCGGAACCGGTCGTCGTGGAAATCCTTGGGGGAGGCCTATTGTAAAAAAAAAATTCGTTAATTATATATAAATACTTGCTGTCCCGGCGAACTACGTTCCGCCTTACACTACACTACACTACCCTACCCTACACTACACTAAACTACTCTACCCTACCCTACCCTACCCTACCCTACCCAACATAAGAACCTTCTCCTGATAATAACGAATTCGACAAAAAAAGAATTAGCGAAATCGGTCCAGCCGTTCACGCGTGATGTAAGCTATCCTATCTTTCAAGTTGGGTCGATTTGCACACGGTGTGCAAATCAAATTTAAAATCGGTTCAGTAGTTTAGGAGTCCACCGCGGACAAACAACGTGACACATAATATAAAGAAGATTTAGCTGTAAATCCTCAGGTAATAAATAAATTATTTTTACTATATACTATACTGTATACTATATACTATACTTACTAATATTATAAATGTGAAATGAGTTTCTCTGCGTGATCGAATCAGAAACGAGGAGATCCGCAGGAGAACTAAAGTAACCGACATAGCTCACAGAATCGCTAAACTGAAGGGGCAGTGGGCAGGGCACATAGCTCGTAGAACAGATGGCCGATGGGGCAGTAAAGTTCTCGAGTGGTGACCGCGCACCGGAAAACGTAGCGAAGGCAGGCCTCCCACGCGGTGGACCGATGACCTGGTGAAGATCGCGGGAAGCCGATGGATGCGGGCAGCGCAAGACCGGTCGTCGTGGAAATCCTTGAGTGGGAGGCCTTTGTCCAGCAGTGGACGATTTGTGGCTGATATGATGATGATGATGAAAATGTGTATGTTTGTTTGTTTGTAACCTTTTCACGCTTCAACGCCTTGACCAATCTTTATGAAATTTGGCATGCAGGTAGCCTGTGTCACGGGGAAGGACATAGGCAACTTTTTATCCTGGGAAAATAGCATAATCTGATGCAGTTCCTGAGGGAACTAAAAAAATACTCGATTGTGATTTCTTGCACAAGATGGTTAAGTAGGTGGGAAACGACATAATTTACTAATCACCCTTAAAGACAGTCATAAAAATGATGCCCACGCGGGCGGAGCCGCGAGAAAAAGCTAGTAATATTATAAATGTGAAAATTTGTTTGTTTGTTTGTTTGTTACCTTTTCACGCTCCTACACCTCAACCAATCTTGACAAAATTTGACATGCAGGTAGCCTGTATCATGGGGAAGGATATTGGCTACTTTTTATCCCCGAAAAATAGCATAATCCGATGCAGTTCCTGAGGGAACTAAAAAATACCAAACGATGTCCACGCGGGCGAAGCCGCGGTAAAAAGCTAGTAAATTGATAAAAAGGATTGTGTGGTTTTATGAAACCACGGTAAAAGTGAAACTTTTTTTCACGCCTCTTGGAGCTACGGTACAGAGGACGAAACGATCATGGCTGCTCTGACGAGCGCCTTTTACTTTATCCCTACTCCGCGGCCGACCGTCACGCGACATGCAACACACAGACGAAAAAGTTTGAGACGATGTAATAAAAGTTTCACTTTAAAATTAAAATCTAACAATAAGTCACTCTTTAATAAGGAAATGTCTGTGCAGTTGTAGGTGCGCCAGATACGAAATCAAATCGTAGCCGTATTCTACGTGGAATACATTATCAACATATCACTTCCAGATCCATAGAGGAATGTCGGATAAAGTAAATTTAAATATGTAGAGGCAATTCTAAATATCCCAGCTCTGCTATGCATTCTCGGCACGCGAAGACGCTGCACGCTGTATCGCGCGGCAAAATTGCCCGATCAGCACGCGTTGCAATCGCTCTGCTATGCCAGCATAACATGGCTGCCGTACACGCGTAACAGTAGCGATACAACTAACTAAATAAAAGTAAGTCAAATGTAAAAATGTACGAGCCACACTTGGCCGATATATATTTTTACTAATATTATAAATTAGCTGTTTTCCGCGGCTTCAACCGCGTGGACAACGTTTCTATGACTTTTCGAGGGTGCACAGTGCGGCTCGCCAGCGTGGGCAAAAGTAGCCTATGTGTTAATCCAAGTCCTAATCTGTCTACCTACCAAATTTCAGCTAGATCCGTATAGTAGTTTTTGCGTGAAAGAGTAACAAACATCCATACATTCTTAGAAACTTTCGCATTTATGATATTAGTGGGAAAATTATAAAGTTTGTATGTATGGATGTTTGTTACTCTTTCCAAAAAAACTACTGAACGTATCTGGATGAAATTTGGGGGATAGACAGATTACATATATGCCACTTTTTTTCACGCACTGCGCAACCTTGGAGATAGTCATAAAACTATGATCACGCGAGCAAAGCCGCTGGCAAAAGCTAGTCTATTTTATATATCTATTTTGTTAATTTCAGCCAGCTTTAAAGTATACAGCCTACAGAGGTTGGAATGAAGGACGGACGGACAGCGTATACAAAAAAATATAAAAGGTTAAGATTACGGATATGTATTACGGAATCCTAAAAATAATGAAATTGTAGATGTTAAAATTCTTTATTATATGTCAAAATGGTACAAATACGGGTATACATCGTCATCTTAAATAATTCTAACTAACCCTATCTTCAATTATTGTAGATAGGGTTTGTTTTGTCAAAGAAGCCATGATTTCATTTTGAAAATAAATAAAGAACCGCATTCAATGATTTTTGGAAGCTCGCTTACCTTGGCCAGGAAACGAACCGGCAAATTGTAAAGGAAATAAAACATCCTGTATTTTTTTTTTATGAAACCATTCAGTATAGTTATTTACAAGTATTGCAACGTCGCGTCGTCTACGTGACGCCGTGGCGGTCTGTAGCTAAGTAGATTAATATAATAAAGGAAACAGCAAGTACGTATTAAATATCGTTGAAGATATATTTATACAGGGTCTTCGGCAGATGGTTGAAAATACGAAAATGGGGGATAGGTGGGGTCGCCTCCCACCTACTTTGAGAATTAAAAAAAATCTAGGACTTGTAATTTTTTTTACAGGATTTTTTTTCCTTTTTTTAGAAATTTTGCCATTTTTATACCTTTGAACACATGTAACTTTTTGTTTTTTAAAGCTAGCTCCAAAATCTTTTTTTTAATAGACTTTTATAAGATTGTCGGCTCTAAAAAAAATTACGTTTGTTTCAAGTTATTGCTAAAAACAAAAATGTGGGCCCCCGAACTTAAAAAAAAAGTAGAACAAAAATTTAAAAGTCAACTTTGCGATGCATTTAAAAAAAAAATAATGGGGCTGGAAGGCTTCTGTTTTTTTTAAAACATCTCTAAAGCTTAGGCTTTTGAATGGTATGTAATTTGTTTCTGTATCTTTTTTGTAACCGGAGTTGTTAATTTTTTTTACTCAATTGGACCATGTTGACGAAATTCCACTAGTTACATGTTTTGTGAAATGTATCAAATGCAAAGTTGAAAATAATGTAAATACTTACTGTTGTGACGGTTACAAAGAGCAGGTACGTTTTTTTAAATTCTTGCACACACATAATGGCTATCTTTTGTCATTTATTGGCATATTGGAGTTAGCACTTCCATATGCCAATAAAATTTCCGCATATTCCGCATTGGTAAATTGAGCCATTTTAAACCACAACAAAGTCTTAACAAAACGTCTGATAATAACAAAAAGTGACAAACAACAAAAAAACTTAACAAAATCACAAACACAGCAAAGTGAAATTAACGAAAACAAAAAAAAAACGTTAACGTTATTAACGTTTGTGATTTTGTTAAGTTTTTTTGTTGCTTGTCACTTTTTGTTATTATCAGACGTTTTGTTAAGACTTTGTTGTGGTTTAAAATGGCTCAATTTACCAATGCGGAATATGCGGACATTTTATTGGCATATGGAAGTGCTAACTCCAATATGCCAATAAATGACAAAAGATAGCCATAATGTGTGTGTAAGAATGTAAAAAACGTACCTGCTCTTTGTAACCGTCCCAACAGTAAGTATTTACATTATTTTCAACTTTGCATTTGATACATTTCACAAAACATGTAACTAGTGGAATTTCGTCAACATGGTCCAATTGAGTAAAAAAAATTAACAACTCCGGTTACAAAAAAGATACCGAAACAAATTACATACCATTCAAAAGCCTAAGCTTTAGAGATGTTTTAAAAAAAACAGAAGCCTTCCAGCCCCATTATTTTTTTTTTAAATGCATCGCAAAGTTGACTTTTAAATTTTTGTTCAACTTTTTTTTTAAGTTCGGGGGCCCACATTTTTGTTTTTAGCAATAACTTGAAACAAACATAATTTTTTTTAGAGCCGACATTCTTATAAAAGTCTATAAAAAAAAAGATTTTGGAGCTAGCTTTAAAAAACAAAAAGTTACATGTGTTCAAAGGTATAAAAATGGCAAAATTTTTAAAAAAAGGAAAAAAATTCCTGTAAAAAAAATTACAAGTCCTAGATTTTTTTTAATTCTCAAAATAGGTGGGAGGCGACCCCACCTATCCCCCATTTTCGTATTTTCAACCATCTGCCGAAGACCCTGTATAATACGTAAAAAACGGACATAGCTCTGTCGGCTGACTGATTATTATTTCTTTTAGCGAAACTATTGAAAACACTTTCTTGCCATGAAATAGGATATTAGGGATCTCTGCCCTGACGCGCGGTCTACAAATATAATACACTTGAAAATGGACCTCTGCCCTGGCTCACGGCCCACCATAGAATGAATCTCAACTGTTTTGGAAAGCTTTCAACCGACTTACTAATTTGAATTTATATTAATACTAGCTGTTTCCCGCGGCTTCACCCGCGTGGACCACGTTTCTATGACTTTTCGAGGGTGCGCAGTGCGCTGCGTAGCGTAGGTAAAAAAATGTGAAATGGGAAACTATTGGGAACGGCACATAGCATCGTCCGTAGCGCTCAGGTTGCGCTACTGTTAGAATGTGTGTACCGGACAGCTTGCTTACATTCGGCGGGATTTATTAAAAAACGGTTCGCTGATGGTTGGTTTTATAGATATATCTTTCCTTCTTGGCTAGTTCTCAGATTGCTTTTATACTATTTACTTATTTCGAAGCGCGTGTTTGATTATTTGGCTTTATACTCGTATGTTTTAACCGCCTCCGTGACGTAATGGTTAAGACCATAAGCTTCACATGAGGAGGTCACGGGTGCGATTATCGGCGGAGTCTAACTTTATGTGACTAGGTTTGGTTGGTGGAAGTACATTTTTGAAGATGAGATAGCCAGTTCGCCATTGCGTTGGGGAATCTTGGTAAGCGAGCTTCTATCTTCGGCATCATCATTACTTATCATCAGGTGAGATGATGTCAGGGCTAACCAATTGTGATTTTTTTTTAATTCAAAGAAAGATATCAGATTTTTTCATACGTTCGCGGCTGCTCGAAAAGATGGTACATTGGACCTGGTCTGGTAATAAGTAAGCATTAGTCTGGAACATGAATAGAAGAAGGAGAACTCCTGAATCAAACCCGGCTAGGGCCTTCGATAGGAGCAAGTAGACTTCAACATATATTTTTTTAAACCTAACACTTTTGGGTGCAACCTTTTATTTTTAAGACAAATCAAAGGAGCCCAAACTAGATGTTTTCGCATTTTTTTAGTACTGAGTTCCTGTAGCCACCTTCCAGCTCCATCATTAGACATGGCATACCTATCATTTACGATTAGGGTATTCCTAAAAACAAATCAAATGAGCCCGAATTCAATGTTATTGCATTGTTTTGGTACTGAGTTCCTGTAGCCACCTTCCAGCTCCATCATTAGACATGGCATACCTATAATTTACGATTATAGTATTCCTCAAAACAAATTAAATGAGCCCGAATTCAATGTTATTGCATTGTTTTAGTACTGAGTTCCTGTAGCCACCTTCCAGCTCCATCATTAGACATGGCATACCTATAATTTACGATTATAGTATTCCTCAAAACAAATTAAATGAGCCCGAATTCAATTTTATTGCATTGTTTTAGTACTGAGTTCCTGTAGCCACCTTCCAGCTCCATCATTAGACATGGCATACCTATAATTTACGATTATAGTATTCCTCAAAACAAATTAAATGAGCCCGAATTCAATTTTATTGCATTGTTTTGGTACTGAGTTCCTGTAGCCACCTTCCAGCTCCATCATTAGACATGGCATACCTATAATTTACGATTATAGTATTCCTCAAAACAAATTAAATGAGCCCGAATTCAATTTTATTGCATTGTTTTGGTACTGAGTTCCTGTAGCCACCTTCCAGCTCCATCATCAGACATTGGATACCTATAATTTACGATTAGGGTATTCCTAAAAACAAATCAAATGAGCCCGAATTCAATGTTATTGCATTGTTTTAGTACTGAGTTCCTGTAGCCACCTTCCAGCTCCATCATCAGACATTGGATACCTATAATTTACGATTAGGGTATTCCTGAAAACAAATCAAATGAGCCCGAATTCAATGTTATTGCATTGTTTTAGTACTGAGTTCCTGTAGCCACCTTCCAGCTCCATCATCAGACATTGGATACCTATAATTTACGATTAGGGTATTCCTGAAAACAAATCAAATGAGCCCGAATTCAATGTTATTGCATTGTTTTAGTACTGAGTTCCTGTAGCCACCTTCCAGCTCCATCATCAGACATTGGATACCTATAATTTACGATTAGGGTATTCCTGAAAACAAATCAAATGAGCCCGAATTCAATGTTATCGCATTGTTTTAGTACTGAGTTCCTGTAGCCACCTTCCAGCTCCATCATCAGACATTGGATACCTATAATTTACGATTAGGGTATTCCTAAAAACAAATCAAATGAGCCCGAATTCAATGTTATCGCATTGTTTTAGTACTGAGTTCCTGTAGCCACCTTCCAGCTCCATCATCAGACATTGGATACCAATAATTTACGATTAGGGTATTCCTAAAAACAAATCAAATGAGCCCGAATTCAATGTTATTGCATTGTTTTAGTACTGAGTTCCTGTAGCCACCTTCCAGCTCCATCATCAGACATTGGATACCAATAATTTACGATTAGGGTATTCCTAAAAACAAATCAAATGAGCCCGAATTCAATGTTATCGCATTGTTTTAGTACTGAGTTCCTGTAGCCACCTTCCAGCTCCATCATCAGACATTGGATACCAATAATTTACGATTAGGGTATTCCTAAAAACAAATCAAATGAGCCCGAATTCAATGTTATCGCATTGTTTTAGTACTGAGTTTCTGTAGCCACCTTCCAGCTCCATCATGAGACATTGGATACCAATAATTTACGATTAGGGTATTCCTAAAAACAAATCAAATGAGCCCGAATTCAATGTTATCGCATTGTTTTAGTACTGAGTTCCTGTAGCCACCTTCCAGCTCCATCATCAGACATTGGATACCTATAATTTACGATTAGGGTATTCCTAAAAACAAATCAAATGAGCCCGAATTCAATGTTATCGCATTGTTTTAGTACTGAGTTCCTGTAGCCACCTTCCAGCTCCATCATCAGACATTGGATACCTATAATTTACGATTAGGGTATTCCTAAAAACAAATCAAATGAGCCCGAATTCAATGTTATTGCATTGTTTTGGTACTGAGTTCCTGTAGCCACCTTCCGGCTCCATCATCAGACATTGGATACCTATAATTTACGATTAGGGTATTCCTGAAAACAAATCAAATGAGCCCGAATTCAATGTTATCGCATTGTTTTAGTACTGAGTTCCTGTAGCCACCTTCCAGCTCCATCATCAGACATTGGATACCTATAATTTACGATTAGGGTATTCCTGAAAACAAATCAAATGAGCCCGAATTCAATGTTATTGCATTGTTTTGGTACTGAGTTCCTGTAGCCACCTTCCAGCTCCATCATCAGACATTGGATACCTATAATTTACGATTAGGGTATTCCTGAAAACAAATCAAATGAGCCCGAATTCAATGTTATTGCATTGTTTTGGTACTGAGTTCCTGCAGCCACCTTCCTTCCGGCTCCATCATCATTCACATCAGTTTGATGGTCAAAATATAACATTATAAATTTTACACACGTGTACCAAATTTCATCTCATTCTAACAACGAGAAGTGGTTCAAATTTAACTTTCAAATGAAGTGAATAATTTACATACTCGTACTTACAAATATTGCAAGTTAATTAAAAGCTTTATATATAATTTTCGAAAAACCCTTGAGCTTTTTGGTACAAGCTTATATTTGAAAAGAGTATTTATATTTAAAAAGCCAAATGCACAAATGAATATAAAAAATACACGGTTCCAAATTCAAAAAAGACTTTGTTTCATATCTGGGGTTTCATACGATTCTATTGAAAATAAAAGACCATTCTGGGACCTTGATTGCACCTCCAAAGTTCATCATCATTCAAAATATCAAGATGATCTGTTGTCACCGGGAATAAGGCTTATTTCAGCTCAATCAGACCCCTGGAAGTTTCTGTAAAATTGATCGCAAGATTTGAACTCAACAAACATACATGCATAGAAACATTGCAAGTTAATAAAAAGCTTTTAAAAATACGCCGCGCGCGCCCCGCTTTCCTGCGGCTTATCGATTTGTATGAGAATTATTTGTATATTCAGAAAGCAATGAATACTGAATATAACTATAAAACTAAATTTTAGTTTCGTAAATGTACTTTATTTTAACTATAACCTTGTAGAAAAAGAAACATAGTTATTGTTGATGTGTAACATCTTTGCTCTCGCTTTCCTGCAATTTGTGGGAGTGATTTCGTGAAATGGGACGGAAATGTGTAACAGGAAATGCGAACGTTTTTTAATCTCGAAAACTAAGGTTGTCATAGCCATGCCGCCTAGTGTGATGGCAAAGGCAAAGATGACATACTACTATTCGAAGGGTCGGCCCGTGAATGTACGACCCGATAATTAATTAATTTCATAAGTATTTTGTCACATGTTACACATCATATGCGAGTACTGTAGGTCTCGTTTTTTTTTATATTTGACACTTCATCTTCCGATTTTAGAACGTACTTTGTTTTAATGCAATCTAAAAGTACTTATAAAACAATTCTAATTCATCGTCCATTTCCTTTTAATTCTCTCAAAGTACATCCTAAAACGGTTCAGCCGTAGACTCCACAATAGCTCCGAACCTCCTTGCCGACATCAGCTCCAGCTTAATTCCTCTCGCAACTTCTCCTGTCCGCTTCGACTCCCCTGATACGGGCTTAGATGGTACCAGGGTACCTGCAACGCAAGATTAAGCGTAGCGTGACAGTCTTACACTGTCAAAATTTATAAAACACTAGCTCTCCCGGCGAACTTCGTTCCGCCTTACACTACACTACCAGCGCCATCTGCCGGGCTGACTTGTGAATCTAAACCATCCTCAAACCCCCTGGAATACACACAAAAAATTTCAACAAAATCGGTCCAGCCATTTAGGAGGAGTTCAATGACTAACACACGGACAGAAGATTTATATATATAAAGATACTGACACGTCGTCGTAGGTGTAGGGTAACGGTGTGGCTTAAAAGATGCGTGTTCACAAATTAACGTTTAATAATGATTGTAGAAATGTAGGTTGAAATATAAGACCCGAGATTTTTTCGTATTGTCCATTAACTGCTTCAAACCGAGGTCTACCAATTGTGAATAAAAATCAAAACCGGCCAAGTGCGAGTCACAAACGCACACAAAGGGTTCTGTACCATCATACTATATGGCGCTACTTTCTTCATGTATCAATTTTTTTTTTGATAAACCTAAAAACTTTTAGGTAGAAGCTTTAATTTGAAAAGAGAATCTTAATTATTACGTATTCTTCTCAGCAAACTTTCATTTGATAGCCATATTGTATGAGTGCATTAAAAATAACTAGTCCGCCATCTTGGGGTGTGCCGCCATGTTGGATTTAGAATGATGTCACACAGTTAACCATGCATTGTCATCCAAACTGAACGTGTATACAAAATTTTTGCTGAATCGGTTGAAGATATCTGCTTTAAAATTGAGTTGCAAGATTCCACCCGAACAAACATACACACATTGCAAGTTAAATAAAAGCTTGTAAAAAACAGGTTTTTTTGTATGGAGACTCTCCTTATTTTTTCACTTTTTCTAATTTTTAGTATTTGATGTTAAAGCGGCAACAGAAATACGTCATCTGTGAAAATTTCAACTGTCTAGCTATCACGGTTCATGAAATACAGCCTGGTGACAGACGGACAGACAGACAGAAGACGGACAGCGAAGTCTTAGTAATATGATCGATTCCGTTATTATCCTTTGGATACGAACCCTAAAAACGAAGACCCACTGGTGGCACCACTTGTAAACGCGTAGTTACTCGTGCAACCACCAGGAGGGGTCGTCGTCAATGGTTGGAAAATGGAATCGGTGGATAAGCCGAATAGCCGAAAACTTTTAGAAACCAATTCAAGATTCTTTCACGGTACATTTAACGGGACTGCGACATCCATTTAACTGTGATCGATGGTGTTTGGGAGCTCTCGAGCACCTTGGTCAGTGGTGTTACTAGAGTAAAAATAAACGGCCAAGTGCGAGTCGGACCTGTGCAACGAGGGTACCGTAACACCACAGCTCCCACACAATTACCTATACAAAGATAACTATTCATTTTAAATAAAAACATCGCAGTAGCGACAAAAATGCTGCTTTTCAACCAACGTCCAAAAAGGAGGAGGTTCTCAATTGGACTGTTTTTTTTATGTTTGTTACCTTGGAACTTTTGACTGGGTGAACCGATTTTAATAATTCTTTTTTTATTTGAAAGCTAGTGCTTTCCGTGTGATTTCATATAAATTTTATCAAAATCGGTATAGTAATTCATTAGAAAATAAACAAAAACCAAAAATAATAATGCAAAAATGTACTAAATTGTTGCGACGGAAGTCGGTTTTTAAACGTGTTTAGCGTTTTTTTCAAATAACTTTGACCTCTCTGCGTGAGTGCGACTCACACTTGGCCGGTTATTAGTATCGTTGTTTTACTTTGGGATAAACACTATTATCACGCCAAGTTTTAACGATAGAACAAAAACAAAAAGAATGAAACATATTCTGTGAAAATTTCAGCTGGCTGCCTTGTACAGTTCAGAAGATACAGCCTTATAAAAGTCAGCTCAATAGGGTTACTTGGCACGGAACCTTAAAAAAGGTACCGACCTTAAAAAAGAAAAAGAAATTACCTCAAAGATATGAAATAATATTTTTATTATGAATACACGAAATTAACCAACAATAACGAAACCAAAGGTAGGTACGAATCAAATAAGGGGCCTGAAATATCTTTTGATCGGAGCCTCAGGAGTATACTCTTTCGAATAAAAAAGAATTTAGAAGGTCCATAGAACCTTCTCCTTTTTTTAAGTCGGTAAGTAAAATAGCACCCGCATTCAGTGTGTAGCAAAATTGACGTATAAATCAATAAATTTTGTAAAAAAAATGACTTGACATAGTTAGCAGATTATTTTGATTAATTTAGTTCTTTGACATTCTCTATAATTAATTAACATTTAATATTGCATACTTTCTTAAGGCAGGTTATTGCAAACATATACAATTTATGTAAGACCTAATGTAAACTAATAATCGGCAATATAATATTTGAGTTTGAATTTGAGTTTGGGACTTTTACTGTCAACCTGCTTAACATACTGAACAACTCAACCTTTACTCGATTTGAAAAAGAAATGTTGACATTTTCATATTACATATTTTAGTAAACTTTGTCAGTGAAATCCCAACAAATCATAAATGTGAAATGGGGCCAAGTTCAATTTAAATAAATACAGCTATCTAAACGGGTAGGTACCAAGTTCTATAGTGGTTCCTAAATCATTGCTACGGAAGTTCAAATAGAAATATTTGTTTTAGACTTCTCCAAATAATAGAGAATGTACAACGGTTTTCAGATGCTTAAAAAAATGTGTTATGTTCTGTGCCACTACATGGTGTAAATCCCAAATAAAAAATTTGTTCTGGATGTGCTCTATATAAATGTTCCAATGAGTAGTGGGAACCCAAATTTCGTGAGTCCGACTCGAACTTGGCCGGTTTTTCTTTTTACTTTGTGTATGTCTATTATCCTACCTAAATGCCAAACCAGTTTCTAAGTCGCCTGGAAATAGTTAATAATTTTGATAAAAATAGTGGTAAGGAACCCTAATTTCGCAAGACCGACTCCCAATTGGCTTGTTTTTAAATTTTTTTATATGTTTACATTTAATAACATCTCTATGGCAAATTTCACGTTTATAGGTTTCCTGGAAGTGGTCTATATATTTTGCTGAGTAGTGATGACACGGAACCCTTTGTACGCGAGTACGGCTCACACTTTGCCGTTTTTAGAATTTCTCCTTTGAATAAGTCCAATAAACTACCTCGATGCCAAATTTCAAGTTTATAAGTTACCTGGTAGTGGTCTACATATTTTGCTGGGTAGTGGTAACCTTAGTAAGCGAGTACGACTCACACTTGGCCGTTTTTTGATATTTTCCTTTGTATACATTCAATTACCTACCTCGGTGCCAAATTTAAATTTTCGAAGTCGCCTGGAAGTGGTCTATAATTTTTATGAGTCAGTGAGTGAGTGAGTGAGTCATAAAAATAGTGATTTTTGGACGTAAATATCTCAGAAATGGTAAAAAATATATTTATGAAAATAGGGATTCTAGGTGATCGAGGTCTTACTAGACACACAAAATCGTAAGTGTGATAATAAAAAACACATTTTAAGATACATTAGGTCGAAAGTGGCCCGAAATGGTTTGTGTAATATAACCCAAAGCCGGTGTCGCCTTTTTCTTTTCGAACTTGGCGGACACACTGCCGTGACAACCAACTCAGAACATAAAAATCAAGACAATAAGAAAGGTGAGTCACACTCAATAAAGTCAGTATTTTACAATCCAATTCTGCATAATGTGAGTTCTAAAAAGCCTGCCCAAGTGCCCACGCACACAAACATAAGCACAGTCGCGTACAAAAGTGCAAAACTACCCTAAAGTTAACCCTTTGTACAGCACCGACGATACATTCATAGGTACGTATTGTACTCGTAGTTACGAGTAAGCTAACTACTTTTCACTGAACATTGAATTAAAGTTAAACATAATTACTGCTGGCACAGATGAGAATAATAGTACTCACGTACTGCTGGCCACACTAAAGTGTAATGAGGTCATTATTACCTTAATGTGATCATCCTACTAACTGAACAGACACCTCAGTACTTACAAGTACCTACCATTAATGTATCTCGTCAAGTGTTTTTAAATCGATAGGGTAGGTATAGAATCGATATGATTGTAACTTTTAACCACCTCCGTAGCTCAGAGGCAAAGTTCACTGGCTTTACACAGGAGGTCGCGGGTTCGATTCCCGGCGGGGTCAATTGTAAGACTCGGTTTGGTTGGTGGTAGGGCATTTTCAAAGCCCGCCTGGCTAGCTACCACCATCTTATCTAAGTCTTGCCGCCAAATATCAATGTTGATATCATTGGTGTGTTCCGGCATGAAGATAAGATAGCCAGTTCCCCATTGCGTTGGGGAATCTTGGTAAGCTCGCTTCCATCTTCGGCAACATCGTCACTTACCACCAGGTGAGATGTTGTCAAGGGTTTACCAATTGTTAATAAATAAATAAAATTAAAAAAAAATAATCGCGGTAACTCACCGGCGTTAGAGGTCAGTGTGGCCTTAACAGTAGCAAAGTATAATACAGGTGAGTTTTTTAAGGGTAAAATGGGAAAATTCTAAACTCTAACAAGTAGAGAAAAACGCTCTTAGGAATCGTGATCTCAATTTTAGAGAAAATAAAACGCCATTTTTATTTTCTCTAAAATTGAGATCACGGTTCCTAAGAGCGCTTTTCTCTATCTGTTATAGTTTAGAATTTTCCCATACTGACCCTTAAAAAAACTCACCTGTATATTAGGCATATGTGTTGGCTGTTCTCCTCCTCCTGTGAATTCTAAAAAAAAATTCGACGCTCCATATTAAAATACACAAAATTGTTCTATCAGCTGATCGAATTGTATGAAGAGTAAAAATATTTTTTTTTGAGATTTCAGCAAATTCGTAGAAAAAAAGTTGTTCAGTGTAACGAAAAGAAGCCCCAGTTCTAGGGGCCAACACCAATTTTGTTACACCCTGTCTGTATAGTGCCGCGCGCGTAGGGCTCCCGATCAGATAAGTTTAAAAAACGATATTTAGAAATACTCGAATTGGTGGAACAGGCTGAAAAGTGTGCTTTTCAATAATCTAATGATTTGAGCACGACGCAAAGGAGTGGGAGGATCAGAAAGAAAACGTTACTTTAACATTCTCGAGAGCGGTCGACATTTTTTATTTTGAATGAAAAAATTCAAACATAACGGAAAAATAATATTTGGCGATTTCCACAAGCCAAAGTAACAAAAATCGTCAACAATGTCAACTATGGCAACTCAAATTCAAAAACCACTTTTTTGGGGATTATTAACTGATGGACATAGGCCTCCTCAAAGAATTTCCACGACGACCTGTTCTGCGCTGCTCCCATCTAGCGGCTTTCCGCGACCTTTACCTGGCTATCAGTCCACCGAGTGGGAGGCCTGCCTACGCTACGTTTTCCGGTGCGCGGGTCGCGACTCGAGAACTTTACTACCCCATCGGCCATCCGTTCTATGAGCTATGTGCCCCGCCCGCTTATGTTTAGCAATTCTGAGAGCTATGTCGGTTACTTTGGTTCTCCTACGGATCTCCTCGTTTGTCATAAAATAAGCAAAATTACTATTAGTGTTCTATTTTTTTATTTTTTATTCTGGGACAAATCACACATGGTCATCTGGCCCCAAAGTAGGATTCCCTGTGGTATGGGAAACAGAGACTGATATACATACTTATATACGTTTTAAATACATACATAATTATATAGATATTTAACACCCTGACACAGAGCAAACAAATCTGCTCATCACAGAAATGTTTGCCACTATTAAGTGACAGGCTTTTCAGCCGACCTCCAGAAAGGAGAAGGTTTACAATTCTATTGTATGATTATTATTGTTCTTTGTGTATGTGTTACTCGATATATTCGCAGATTGTTAACCGATTTTCATGATTCTTTTTTTATTCGATAGGGTACGCTCCCGAGTTGGCCCCATATAAATTTTATCCAAATCCGTGTAGTACTTTATTAGAAAATTAACAAAAACCAAAAATAATAATGCAAAATTGTACTAAGTTGTTGCGATGGAAGTCGGTTTATTTAACGTGTTTAGCGTTTTTAATTATTTATGGTTTGGCACTGCCCTTAATCCTGAGTATGTACTTTTACAGATGACTGTACCCACCTTCCAAATAAGGCAACTTTAACGTTTTATAGTGAGGTGCTCTTTGTCTAAATCAGTCGTAAACCAGTACGTAAGTACTCGCTGATCGCACACTGGTAGCAAAAGTAATTATTGTAAAACAAAGCGTTTCTACATAAGTGGAAGTAACTCTGAGTCTCAGACATTAAGATCGTTGTCTTATTTCTTATACGGTATGAGTTATGTAAAACTGCATTAAGTATTAACATTAAATAACGGCCAAGCACGTATTGGACCACGCTTAGTAAAGGATTCCGCTGTCATTACTTCACCACTCGAAAACTGTTTATCACAGGCTACTCGAATGATTTTTCATAGAAAAGAGGTTTCCTATACAGATCCAATCTGCCGTCCCAACAAAGAATGCAGTAAGCACAGTTTTTTCATAAAATGAGTTAATTATAGATTCGCAATCGGCAAAACGAGCTAGCTCTATATGATGATTTGATCATCGTAAAGATAACTGCTGGGGAACATGTAGTTTTGATAAAGAAAAATGCAGTAAGTATTCTGGAGAGATCCAAATTGTTTGACAAGAATGCAGTATTTAAGCTGACTGCAAATTACATTAAGTTTTGTTTGTTGAATTATCTCAATTACTACTAATCAGTAATGCAGTACTATAACTTGCTGTTATTACGATAAGGTGAATGAATGCCAGTGAATAATGCAGTTACCCTCATCTTTACTGCACTTTAACTTGTAAAAGTTGTATTCGAATCCTATAGCTGTGCTAAGCATAAAGTGTTACTCTTAAATTATAACCGTTTCAATAAACTTACAATGAGAAGGGTTAGCTTAAATAAAACTTGAAATTTTTATTAATTTGATGCATAAAAAAACAATTTGAAAAGGGTAACACATAAGTACCTAGTAAAATACAAAAATAAACTTTAGGCGCCATTTTCTCGAAATTATGAAAAACGTCCTTACTGCATTCTTCGTTAGGACGGCAGCAATCACATTGGAAGAATCCATAGAAGTATCCAACGGGACGAGGAAACGAGTTCCATAGTCAAATCTCGGGACGCTTCACACAGGCGCGGGTGACTCAGGGGCAGGCCCTTGTGACTAGTGATGTAGGTTTTGACGCAAGTATCAAAGGCTTTAGATCACTCTGGTATTGCAGAAGCGTTGGATCCTTACGCTGTGGTCTAAGTTTTTATATATTAGTACTAACCTACAGTATGAACACTCCCTGCCGCTCTCTATATTGTCACCCCCTCGTCACCCAGATTGATACAAATTAGTTAGAGTTTGGTTTTCGAACGTACGGGATTTCGCCGTGATTTTGTTTGCTCCGTCATTTGTTTTTAGAAATGTTATTACACGACCGTTGTATGCAGTGTCCGGGTGTGCTGTGGTGATGAAAGTGGATGAAATATTTATTGATAAATTCCAGGGCATACATACAAATAAAAACAACCGCCTCCGTAGCTCAGAGGCAAAGTTCACTGGCTTAACACAGGAGGTCGCGGGTTCGATTCCCGGCGGGGTCAATTGTAAGACTCGGTTTGGTTGGTGGTAGGGCATTTTCTAAGCCCGCCTGGCTAGCTACCACCATCTTATCTAAGTCTTGCCGCCAAATATCAATGTTGATATCATTGGTGTGTTTCGGCATGAAGATAAGATAGCCAGCTCCCCATTGCGTTGTGGAATCTTGGTAAGCCCGCTTCCATCTTCGGCAACATCGTCACTTACCACCAGGTGAGATGTTGTCAAGAGTTTACCAATTGTGAATTAAAAAAAAGGTAAATAAAAACTTTTAATAAAAAAAAACCGTCGCAATTCTGCGTCATTTCTCGCCATTGGTTAATTGGGGGGCGTTCAGATTCTTCTCGATCTCGTCTTTCCAGCGATCTTAGAGTAGCCTGTTACTGCTGGTAACAGAGTGAAAGATCTAGAAGATTCTTTCAAACGAGACGAATGGTACGCCGAGATTGCGAGAAAAACGAGAGATCGAAGACCTAGTCTCCGAGCCATACATCATTAACAAAAAATTGAGAACAGAAGAGGAATGTGTATGTTTATTTCCGGACAAGACGTGACAGCTTTCTTAATACCTTCCAATCTAAAAATAGATATCGTCTTTTTCTCAATTGCGTGTCAGGAACCAATTCTTAATTGCGTTTTCACAGCCTCCGTGGCGTAATGGTTACTCCATTCGTTTTACACCAGAAAGATGCCGGTTCGATTCCCGGCGGGTCAACTTTTTAAGACCACCAACCAAAGGTGGTAGGGCATTGTCATAGCCCGCCTGGCTAGCTACCACCATCTTATCTAAGTCCTGCCGCCAAACATCAGTGTTAACAGCATTGATGTGTTCCAGCTTGAAGATAAGATAGCCAGATCCTCATTCCGTTGGGAAATCTTGTAAAATCCGCTTCCATCTTCGGCAACATCGTTACTAACCATCAGGTTAGATAATGCCAAGGGCTTACCACTTGTGGATTTTTAAAAAAGGAAGCCAATCCAACATTTTGGATAAGTGAAAAACTGGAGCGTTACTAATAAAAATAACTTTTTTGTCGAGGCTCGTAACCGCATTAAAATAAGCAGCGCGGAATAAGTACCTTGGGGATCTGTGTCTGCCTTTACAATCAACGATTTGCTTTGCAGGCGGTCATTGAGCCGATAAGGGATGCTCTGATCATGAAACTGAAGGACTTTTCTAACAATTCAAGCAAAAAAGAGTAACAATTTCCATACAAGTTAGCAAATCGCCTAAACGATTATCGTACTAATGCCACACCCGGACACTACATACAATGGTCGTGAGATGATATTTCTAAGTTAAATCAGTAGGTATGCATGTTTATTTTATTTTTAAAAATTACCATGTTTGTAACTGTTCAAGATAAATAAAAATATCAAAATATCTGATGTCGATGGCTCGTGACTTTCCCGTAATAAAAAATACATGAGACCTAAGGTGGAGCCAAGTCTGACAGTACTCTTTTAAATGAATATTCAGCAAATTGCAGAGTAGTTCTCTAATACTGAGTAAATAATAAAAGATATTTTTCTATATTAGTAATCACGAAATGTAAGGAGATTCTATATAAGTACCTCAAATACCTGTCAAAAAAGGCTTAAGAGTACTTTAAAGACACGAGGACGATACATCTGTCATAGCTGGAAAGAATGTACATACTAACAAATAATCATTTCATATTTTGCGACTGGCTCGCTATCAGCAGCTATATTTGGTACATCCAAATCGTCGTGTCGTGTCATGAGCTGTAAAAGCGCGCCGCCAGTAGCTTCCCTTATAATTGCTTCCTTTCTAGTTCCGAGCGCCGACCAATCGGGAATCGTTCTTAGAATTCATTTCATTTTGCATTCCGAGACCTTTTATATGTTTTACCAATTCATTGTATAGTAATTGTTGTAGGTACCACAGTAATTCATGGTAGGTAAAGCCAAAGTATATATATTAGTAGTAACATACAGTATGGACACTCCCTGCCGCTCTCTAGATTGCGACCTCACCCCCCTCGTCACCCATATTGATACAAATTGGTTACAGTTTGGTTGTCGAACGTATAGGATTTCGCCTCCATTTTGTTTTTTCTGTCATTCCTTTTTGATATGTCATTTCTGGCCCGTTGTGCGAAGTGTCCAGGGTGTGGTAAAGCCGCCAAGGGTTTATTTGTTACACACTGAACAGTCATCACATTTTTAAGCCCTTGGCATCATCTGGCTTGATGGTAAGTGACGATGATGCCGAAGATAGAAGCGGGCTTAACAAGATTCCCCAACGTAATGGGGAACTAACTAATTTTATAATTGATAGGTAGGTACCTTATTATAGTAATAATATTCAGGATTAAACATACCCACACAATCTTTCTAACCTTAAACTAGGATAGCCATGGCACAGATGATATACTAGTTACTTCGGCAATGGGAACAGAAATGTATAGGTATATGTAAGTACCTACTTTATAAAATACAAATCTACAGGTCCGACAATAGATTTTTTTTTAATGAAAATTTTACGTCCTTCAGGTAAAAAGTTGGAGTTCAAGAAAACGACACTTTTCAATTTATTTTAGGGATGGATCGGATACCGATAATGATACCGACATATCGACATCACCGATACTTTTATTGCCGATACAATTTACTCGCGCTTTAAAAAAGTAATGTAATCGCGACTCTTGTTTCTTCTATTTCATTGTAAATTAGACACGAACTGTAGTCTCTGTTGGCTTTTATTTGGACTTTTTTTATGCTTATTCATTATATCAGCTCATAAATTTGGGGCTCGAGCCTACCGAGAATTAGGACGATCGGGCCTTCACACACCACCTGCTAGTTTCTCCGTAGGCTTGTGCAGGTTTCCTCACGATGTTTTCCTTCACCATAGAGCGTCGGATAAACGTACATATGAGATCGAAATTCGAAAACCCATTGGTACGTGGCAGGACTCGAACCACGACCTCCCGGATAGGAGATAGCGGCCCTTGCGGTTGCGCCACCGACGCATTTGACATAATATCGACTTCATTTTTCATTTTGGATCAAAATTTTATACACTTGTCGGTGACTGGCGAACGGATATGACGAAATTAAAAAATAAAAGTTTAAAATACTTAAAAACCGACTTCAAAATAAATTCACTCAAAAGTATGAAATAATATTATTATACTTAGATACACGACATTAACCAACAATAACGAAATCAAAGGTGGCTAGGAATTAAATTAGGGGCCTACAATTTTTTTTGAGGTCGGTATCAGTATACAGCTTCTTAAGTATCAAATGTTTTAGATTCGATGGCATTGCTGACACCGACCTCCAAAAATATTTAAGGCAACTAATTTAATTCCTAGCCACCTTTGATTTCGTTATTGTTGGTTAATGTCGTGTATATAAGTATAATAATATTATTTCATACTTTTGAGTGAATTCCATTTTGAAGTCGGTTTTTATGTTATTTAAACTTTTATTTTTATTTTATTTATTTTTAGTGATCTATCTAAAAACGTTATACCCAATCACCCACTCGCCAATAGGAACCATCAAATCATAATGCATGTGTTTCATTAACAGATGCAGATTCCTGTGGCTTCCATCATCATCTCAACAGCATGAAAGTTAAGCAGTTAAATCTTCCATCATAGGCTCATCTGAATAATCTGAAAGAATACAACTATTGGCCTACGTGATTTTTTTAAAGAATTATCCTCCAACTTCTAACTGTTAAGGAGTTGTACCTTCCTTCATCAGCTCATCTGATGATTATGATGATGAGATGGTGACTACCAGACGCCAAAACTTGGATAGTTTTAGGAAAAACATGAAACACGTAATATGTGCCTATAAAATTTGAGGGTTGTTCTCGATTTTCCTGGGGTCCCATCATCAGATCCTGACTTGGTGACAATGGGACCCCCTCGAGAGTATACTCTTTCAAATAAAACAATAATTTTAAAAATCGGTTCACAATCGGCGGAGATAGCGCGTAACAATCAGCGTATCATTCAACAGCATGAAAGTTAAGGAGTTAAATCTTCTATCATCAGCTCAACTGAATAACCTGAAAGAATACATCTATCGGTCTACGTAAATTTTTTAAAGAATTATCCTCCAACTCCTAACCGTTAATGAGTTGTACCTTCCTTCATCAGCTCATCTGATGATTATGATGATGAGATGGTGACTACCAGACGCCAAAACTTGGATAGTTTTAGGAAATACATGAAACACGTAATATGTGCCTATAAAATTTGAGGGTTGTTCTCGATTTCTCTGGGATCCCATCATCAGATCCTGACTTGGTGACAATGGGACCCCCTCGGGAGTATACTCTTTCAAATAAAAAAAGAATTTTGAAAATCGGTTTACAATCGGCGGAGATATCGCGTAACAAACATACAAAAAAAAACATACAGTCGAATTGAGAACCTCCTCCTTTTTGAAGTCGGTTGAAAAGGGTTCTGTTTTTGACAATTTTCGACAAAAATCCGGCCAAGAGCGAGTCGGACTCCATACACCACACCACACTTCATCAACATCATCATATCAGCCGAAGGACGTCCACCCCACACTCATATGTACGAAACCCTAAAAATATTACTGAGCACATCAATTACATTCATTTCTGTAAATAAGGGTTGGCTGGAAGAGATCCCTGTTTGGGATAAGTCCGCCTTTGTGCATGCTACTGCTATTATGTATCAATAATTGTGTATTTTCTTGTACAATAAAGAGTTTACAAACAAACAAACAAAATAAAGGCTCTTTTCTAAATAATATACCGAAAAAAAATATTCTTTCATTTAATCATTCTGAATCCGAGTCACACTTGGCTGGTTAAGTAAGTAGGCAAAATTTCATCTCATCATCATCATATCAGCTCATAAGCGTCCCCACCGAGGGGCTCGAGCCTACCCTGAATAAGGGCGATCAGGCCTTAGTCGACCACGCGGGCCCAGTGCGGTTTGGTCGACTTCACACACAAATTTTATCTAAACCAATATAATTAAAAAAATAAAACGTTTCGGAAATGTTTTCAGAGATGAAAGGTCTTTACGGCACATCTGTAAGTGCCCCATCCGGAAATACTTCCCGTTCCAATGAAGCGCGTGAGCAGTTTCCTGTGAGCGTCTGTTTCACAAAGACCATCAACAACCTGTTTTTTAGGAATTAGGATCTCAAATGATTCGATTTCGTGAGGTTTTTTTCATTGTTGTCATAACTTGTCACGTTTGATTATCCACGCGTTCGAAGTCGCGGGAAACAGCTTGTTAAAAATAAACGGGACAGCCTTAAGGAGAGATTAAACTATGACTAAAGCAAAATAACATTGTAATGGAAGATAGCGTCGGTGGCTCAACCGGTAACGACTCGGTCCATCTAACCAGAGGTACCGGGTTCAAATCTGGACGGCCAATGTACCAATGAGTTTTTCAAAAACTTACGTACATACTTACCGATTGCTTTAACGGTGAAGGAAAACATCGTGAGGAAACCTGCACACGCCTGAGAAGAAACTCAAAGGTTGTGTGTGAAGTCGACCAACCCGCACTGGGCCCGCGTGGTCGACTAAGGCCTAATCGCCCTGATTCAGGGTAGGCTCGAGCCCCTCGGTGGGGACGTATATGAGCTGTAATGATGGAAGATAGCTATTCGTATAATTATACGAGAAAAATATATTTACAAAGAAAGGGACGATGCCAATGCGGTTTTTTTATCCATTAGAAAAGTACGTTCCGGGAATTAGCTGCAGTACACTCGAACGGAGTTCTGGAAATGTGTTGAAGAATAAAACATTTTTTCCAAAAAAATTATGTTTTTTGTATAGAATTTATCGTTAAATTTAATCATTTTCGATGTCTCTTCAGAATCGTCGCCTACATTAATAATAAAGACTGAACAAGTTTCGCGGGACCCCGTGCGGCTGTAAAGTTGGCGGCGCCGCCGAGATGGAAGTCAGGGCGGCCCCTTTCACGCAATCGATTGACGTGAGCCGTCAGCGGCGAGCGGCATTTATCTAAGTTATATCTAATTCAGCGAACGAACTTTACCCATAAAGTAAACAGATTTTCGCCTTCGTGTTGGCACAGGACGAAAGACACTTCAACCTCAACTTTAACCCCCGTAGGGGTGAACTTTATGAAACCCTTTCTTGTTTTCATAAATATCACCCCATGAGGCGAGAATTGAAGTTTCCATGGCAATGAACAAACTATTTAAAAGAATCTTATATGTTATTTTTTTATTTTGTATTGATAACTATTTTTGCCAAGTTTCAAGTTGATACACACAGAAAGTTAGACTTTATAGTACAAACTTCAATCCCCACTTTAAACCCTGAGGAAAGATTCTTATAAAACCCTTCCTGAGTGCGTTAAATAAAATGTGATTTCAAGGTTCTAAACCCTTTCTTAGTACGCACTGAGCCGCGAATCAAGAATTGTGTAGTTGAGTGAATCAAAAAAAAAACAAGCTAGCCTTTCAGTAGTCGCATATGATGTGTAACATCAGACATAACTAAAAAAAGTATTTAAATGGGGTAGAGAAGCAGTTGAAGATGAACTAGGTGTGGTAGACCAATAACGGCTTCTTCAGACGAAAATAACAATAAAATGCGTATGAAACGAATGAAATGCGTATGAGTATAAACGACAGGCGGTTGAAAGTTGCAGAGATAGCGGAGACAATAGGGGTGACGACAGCATCAGAAATAAATTATGAACTCTTGATCACTAAATTGCCCTCCTACTTAAACTTCGGAAAACCTTACTCGTTTTGTTTTCCATCAAGTCTTCGATTTTTAATTCATCAAAATCACAAAATGAGTGCATAAATGACACTGCTAAACTATGATGTAGCGCCTAGGTATTTCAAAATGTCGTTTTTGACAGATGATAAAAAGTAAATCAAAAAAAAAGAAGAATAAAAAAGAATACAAACTTTATTTGCCTAAAATACATACATAAGATTAGTTTACTTGCGACCTCCACATTAGGCGACTAGCATTCAGATGAGTAGCATTTGTCATCCCTATTGGCATTTCCTAGTAGCGAGTAAAAAACATAATCACGAAGGATGTTGGTTTTTCAAGGTCTCTGGTGGTGGTACCTAGACTGCTTACAGCTGAAAATAATAACGCACCCGCCAAACAGTGTCACAGGATTGTTTAGACCTGTTTCAATGTGACCTCCAAGATTTTCTTGGTCATTTCATAACTATGATCAAGACTTGGGTCCACCACAATACACCGGAGTCAAAAGTGTCATCCAAAACAATCCATAACAATAGAAAAGGTAAGGGTCTCTACCTCCTAAACAGCTAAGGCCATTTTATCAGCGAATAAGGTAATGCCTTCAGTTTTTTTGGGATTGCAAGGGGTCATCATGGTTAATTATCTCTAAAAGGGTGAAACCATACATGCTGATTCCTATTGCACCCTTTCACTATATATGCGTGACAAAATTAAAACGAAAAGACCTGGTATGATATCTAAAAAAATGTTTTTTCCACCAAGACAATGCTCCTGTCCATACTGCAGCGAAATCTATCGCACAAATACATAACTGTGGGTTCGAATAGGGATGACGACAGCATCAGAAATAAACTATGAACTCTTGATCACTAAATTGCCCTCCTATTTAAACTTCGGAAAACTTTACGCGTTTTGTATTCCATCAAGTCTTCGATTTTTAATTCACCAACATCACAAAATGAGTACATAAATGACTCTGCTAAACTATGATGTCACACCCAGGTATTTCAAACATTTTTAGAACAAAATGTCGTTTTTGACAGATGATAAAAAGTAAATTAGATGACTAGCATTCGTCATCCCTATTGTAGCCGCATCCACCCTATTCGCCGGACTTGGCCCTCTGATTATCATCTTTTCCCGAACCTAAAAAAACACTTGGCAGGTTGGAAATTTTCGACGGATATTAAGGTAGAAGAAGCTGTGACTGAATATTTAATTTTCGATCACCTTGAAGATTCATTTTTTTTACAAGGAATAATGAAGTTAGAAGCAAGGTGGCAAAAGTATATAAGATCGTTTTGTTTAGAGACTAGTGGAGAAATAAAATTGTTATAAAAACACAAGTATTTATTTTAAAAGATAGGCTCAAAACTTTTCAATTCTCCCTCTTATGTATAAAAATTGTATTTTATCAACCGACTTCCAAAAAGGAGGAGGTTCTCAATTCGACTGTATGTTTCTTTTTATGTGTGTAACCTCAGAACTTTTTACTGGGTCAACCGATTTTTATGATTCTTTTTTTATTTAAAAGCTAGTGCTTCCCGTGTAGTCCCATATAAATTTTATCAAAATCTGTGTAGTATTTTATTAGAAAATTAACAAAAACCAAAAATAATAATGCAAAAATGTACTAAGTTGTTGCGATGGGAGTCGGTTTTTTTAAAGTGTTTAGCGTTTTCAATAATTAATGTGTAGATAAATAAATCTGGTGAGAGCGTTTTTTTTTTGTTTTTTTTTCAAAATTGGTAAACCCTGCGTTTTTTGTTGGGGTGTTTAAGTTTCTAAACTTTGAGCATGCATTATATAGCAGCCATCTGGTTAAATCTGTCATTTGATTGAAAGGCTAGCCCGTTGATTGAATAGCGATATTTAATTAAATGACTAGGCCGAATGTTGATTGAATAAGCGTTAAACATCGTTCAACTAGTTGGCTGATTGTAAGCTAGTCCTTTGAACATGGCGGACGTAAACTCCCATACAACAAAAAGGGAGTTGGCAAAAATCTGTTTTTTTCTTTTAAACTGTAATTGAGCGAGCGAAGTGAGCGATATTACGTTTAGTCAGGTTTAATTGATTATACAGTCAAAGAGCCTCGCCCATGGGTAGCAGAATGCTTACCCGAAGAAGAAATCATAGGTTTTTGATTCGGAGTATAATCGGAATATCGCATTCAACGACTTGGGCTAAATGACGTTTAGAAAAGTCGTTAAACGTTACATTTAACGACTTGGCCAGTTGCCTTTTAGTCATTAAATTGAATTTCGCCATCAACGGGCTAGCCTTTCAATCAAATGGCAGATTTAACCCGATGGTTGCGACATGTAAATCGTATTTTAGTAATATTTATTTACTTTAACATGCTTTGTACGCAAGTGCTCGCACGCTCTACATATGTAGAATACTTTTAATCTAAGTGTTCTTAAAGGAAAGTTTCGTAAATTAAAAAATACGTTTATGTCATATTGAAAAAGGCTTTATTAGGAAACTGAATCAAACAAAATAATTTAAGTTTAAAAATATTAGGATTTAACAATTTTAACTCTTTATCTTCGAATGTCCGTTTTCTTTACCAACTTGTGTCTTCCACCTCCATTTTTTAATTTTTCGTGCAGTCAGGACATAGAAGAACCTGATGGTTTGGACAAATCCGCTGTGGGAATATCATCGTCAGATTCTGCGTCTGATGTATGAGCGCTACATACGTTAATTTGTTCGAGAAAAATGTCACGCGAGTGATCGCGCCTTCTACTATTGTATTCGCAAAAACGGCTGCCAAAAAGCTTGGTATCCTCTCGAAGGTGAGACTACTTCACACCAGAGCAGCTTCTATTATTATACCAAGCTCAAGTTCGGTCATGTATGGAGTACTGCTCTCACTTATGGGACGGATCGGCTCGTTACCAGCTAGATGCCTTGGATTCTATCGACCGACGCGCTAGGAGACTCATTGGCGACGAGGAACTTGTATCAAACAGGCTCCAAAGCCTCGAGCATCGCCGCAAAGTCGCCTGTCTATCAGTGTTCTACAGGATTCATTTCGGAGAGTGTGCCCTGGAACTTCACGACCTCATTCCCCCCTCTCCATTTCATCATCGGACGACCAGGCGCGGAGAGCGGTTCCACCCCTTTGTCGTCAGTGTTCCACCTTTTCGCACGAAGCGTTTTGCTTCTTCCTTCATCATGCGAACGGCCAAGGAGTGGAATTCCCTTCCGGCATCTGTATTCCCCGATTCGTATAATTTAGGAATCTTCAAGAAGAGAGTGAATAGGCACTATTTGAGCTTGCGTGTTACATCCTCGGCTGCATCAGCACTTACCATCAGGTGAGGTGCAGCCAAACGCACTCAAATTTTTAATAAAAAAAAAAATGCACTTTTGGCGCGAAAATTTCTTTGATCGGCGCAAGCGCACTATTTATGTTCATTAGTTAGTAATAGAGGAATGCTATGAGTATGTGCGTAAGTAACTATCAATTTGCGGCTCAAATTCCACGAAGCATGTACGTTCTACAATAGTAGAACGCGCGACTACATGAGTGTTAATCCTATACCTACGTTGAATCTGAGAACCACCATCTCTAAATAAAACTCGTACTACTAGAACTTGAAAAACCATTCATTTTGCATCCATTGATCTACATTTTAAAAGATGCGCTTTCCAAGCTCTGATCGGCACCCCGCGAACCCCATGGAAATGCAGCTCTTTACTATGTATGAGAAAATGCTAAAAATAAAATGAAAATGTTTCAAATACGACGATATTCAACGCATGCGCGCAACGAGAAGCCTCCAACTTCAGTTCTTAGTGGGTTGAGCGGTGAGCCACGCGTGGCCTCCAAATATTCGTCGCTCAAACTTACGCGAAATCGGAAAAATACTTCGTATAACTGTACTTATTATTTTCATAATTATTTGAACTTTTACTGAATCGTTTACCTATTTGTAAGAAAAGAGAAATGTGTTGTTGTGAGAAAAATAAAAGTGTGTTCCATTAATGAGTGAAATTTAATAGTATAACTTCAAAGTTTTGAACTTAATTTATTGCAAAAGATTGTGGGTGCGATATTGTAGACAGGTAATTATTATTATTTTTAACGAGTCTTTTCTTAATTAGTCTTTTTTCGTTATAGTAACAATAAACGTAAAATTATTGATAAACGTAGAGAAATCTTTTCAACTGACGTCCAAAAAAGGAGGAGGTTCTTAATTCCACTGTTTTTTTTTGTATGTATGTTACGCGATTTCTTCGTTGATTGTTAACGGTTTTTTTTAATGATGGATTATTCCTTCACGGTGGTTTCATATAAATATTACCAAAATCGGTTAAACACTTGTTTAGAAAATTATCAAAACCAAAAAAAATTGCTAATAGTACTTAGTTGTTGCGATTGAAGCAGGTTTTTTAACATATTCAGCATGGTCAGTTATGTAAATTAGTATATTTTTGTGCCTTAAATGTTATACGTTAAGAGGAGTGTATCATCAGCGCGCTCCATAGAAACGGATCGTCGTTCTTATTTAAATATTCATCAATCAAAGTTAATGAAATGTAAACACGTTCTAGAAACTAATAACCAGATATTTTTACAGAAATTTGACCAACGACCCATATATTAATTAATAAAATGTTTTTTATAAAATCATAAATAACTTTTATTGATAAATTTTATGAATTTGACGTTTTAACTAATGACCGTTTATTTTTTACAAATGGTATGTAATTATCATTTTATGACTCTCATAAAAAGTGTAATTTGCACCTATTTTTAAACGACTTCAAAAAAGGAGGAGTTTTTCAATTCGACCGTATATATTATTATTTTTTTATGTTTGTTCGCGGATAACTTCGTCGTTTATGAACCGATTTTGATGACTCTTTTTTTGTTGGAAAGAAGATATTTCAAGAGTAGTACCATGATAAGAAAACCAGGATCTGATGATGGGATCCCAGGGAAATCGAGGGCAACCCTCTAATTTTAAGGGCAAGTATTACGTGTTTCATACGTTTTCTAAAGCTATTAAAGTATTTGCATTTGGCAGTCATCATGATATCTCATGATGATGAGCTGATTAAGAAAGGTACAACTCATTAACAGATATGAGTTAGTGGATAATTATTTAAATATAGATATATACGTAGGTACGCATAGACCGATAGTTGTATTCTTTCGGGTTATTCAGATGAGCTGATGATGGAAGATTTAACTCTCATGCTGCTGAGATGATGATGCAAGCCACAGGACTCTGTATCTTTTAATGAAACACATGCATTATGATTTGATTATTCCTATTGGCGAGTAGGTGATTCGGTATAACGTTGTTAGATAGACAGCATTATCACTAAAAATAAAGGAAATAAAAAAAAGTTTAAAAAAACCGAAAAAGGATTTAAAATGAAATTATCTCAAAAGTATGAAATAATATTATTATACTTAAATTATATAAATATTATTAACCAGCAATAACGAAATCAAAGGTAGGTACGAATAAAATTAGGGATGTAATTCGTTTTGAGGTCGGTGTCAGCAAACCATTGAATCTAAAACATTTGATACGTAAGTAGTTGTGTGCTGACACCGAACTCAAAAAAAATTAAGCCCCTAATTTAATTCGTACCCACCTTTGATTTCGTACCCACCTTTGAATAATATTATTTCATACTTTTGAGTAAATTTCATTTTGAAGTCGTTTTTCAGTTTTTTTTTTATAAACATTTTGAATCTTGAATATATCAAAATAAGAACCAAAATACGTTTGGTTTGTGGAGCACCCTGGATTCCACTCCTCTTAACAATCTAAAGTAGCGTCCCCACTTCTGGGGGCCGGGTCTTCGTGGAAATCCCTGGGGGAGGCCTTTATCCAGCAGTGGACTTCGTTCGGCTGATATGATGATGATGAAGGAATGAGATTCAATAATGGTGCCAATATACCACCTGTCAGATTCACTACCTACGTACAAGTAAAATTGTATTAGCATTGGGGATCATTACACGATTCTCCGAAACAGACGGACCGTGACGAATAACAATACCTACGTTGCTTGTGATGTCCAATGTGGTAACAATAATGAATAAAATTTGGGACAACGGATGGGACAAACCGTCTCGATTCGATTTGTGACGAAATTTTTACTGAATGTGTTTTTTCATTGCCCCTATAATAACAAATAATAATTAAAGGACAAAAAAAAGTAAGTGTGTAGTTTTATGAAACCACGGTAAAAGTGAAACATTACAGAGGAAGAAACGATCATGGCTGCTCTTGCTACGGTACAGAGGACGAAACGATCATACCGTCAGACGAAAGCAACCGTCACGCGACATGCAACACACAGACGAAAAAAATTGAGATGATGTAATAAAAGTTTTACTTTAAAAAGATGCGGCACAACCGGTCGTCATGGAAATCCTTGGGGGAGGCATATGTCTAGCAGTTGACGTCCATCGGCTGATATGATGATGATGAACAAAAATGAAAAAACCCTAAAGCAAGAAAGTCGTCATACCCGATTGCACTTAACTTAAGAATCGCCAAAGTTGCTAAGTCGATGTTTATAAGCGTCAAATCCATACCAAAAATATCAATATAGACCTTACATAATAGTCTTAGCACCTAATGCTTTAAGAAGTTTAGTGCAAACGGACACTCGACTAATAGGGGTAGGTAAATTAAAGAACAGGCGTTCATTGTATTTTTAACACGCTTTTAAAATAGCTTGTAACTTGTAAGAAAATCTTGGAATCTTAATTTGACCCACTTCCCGGTCTTCGATTAGGATGAAATTTTGCACACGCTCTGGGTTCTGATGACAATACATGACTTGCTAAGAAACGTCATTAGAAATCCAATATGGAGGCCTCCCCAAGATGGCGGACTGGCTATTTGAAATCCACCCCCATGATATGGGTATCAAATGAAAGGGTTTGCTGTCAGGAATACGAAAAAAACAGTCACATGACTTAAATCCAATATGGCGGACGTCCAAGATGGCGGACATGCTATTTGAAATGCACCCCCATGATATGGGTATCAAATGAAAGGGTTTGCTGTCAGGAATACGAAAAAATAGTCACGTGACTTAAATCCAACATGGCGGACATCCAAGATAACTACTTAACGTGTTTACTAAAAGCGTGTTTATTAAACTAATTGATGATTATTAACAATATTTTTAAATGCAAGAAAAATTGTAGCAGTCGCGACCCATTCTAGAAAGTCAGCCGTCTAGTCAGTAGATTGGAGTAATCTGCAATGTAATATAGGTATGAGCTCTCAATTCACTAAGCCTCCATTTTCCTCACTTACTAATATTATAAATATGAAAATGAGTTTGTTTGTTTACCTTTTCACGTTTCAACAACTCAACCAATCTTGACGAAATTTTGCATGGAGGTAGACTGTGTAGGACATAGACTACTTTTTATCCCGTGAAAACAGCATATTCCGATATAGTTGCTGAGGGAACTGATAAAAATACTATTTTTTCGGTTGATTTCTTTAACATCGCAACGGATAGGACGGATAGGTTGGCATAGGATTGTTGTTATTTTTTGCACTCGCTATCAAAGCCAGTCATAAAAACGATGCCAACGGGAACGAAGCCGCGGGCAAAAGCTTGTGAAGAAAATAAAAACAACGAACAGAAAGATCATATAAAAGGAAAACACCGGCCAAGTGCGAGTCGGAATCGCGCACGAAGGTTTCCGTACCATTATCTATAAAAATCACGTTTTTTGTATAAAATATTTATTTTATTTTAATGTAATTATAAATGTTTAAAGTGAATATGTAACTAAATATTCTCTTAATATTCCAAGCGTCTTTCTGTTGTAGTTATTAATATCGAGCAAAAACGAGAAAATAAATTACGTCAGTTGTATAGGAGCCCTCCTTGAATATAAGTTTTATATAAATTTAATTATTTGTTTTTAAATTGAATATTTATTAACTAAATATTTTGTGAATATTTCAAGCGTCTTCCTGTTGTCCTGTCACACATTTACATCCCTTTGCACGAAATCTTTCCCACAGATTTCAGGAAAGCGTGAGGAAAGATTTTACACCTCAAAAAGACAATAAACGTATTATTTACTTGTTCGTGACTGAAAAAAACAAGGGCACGGCCATGTTTAGGCGGCATCGCCATGTTTCCTTAGCCTTCGTGATTAAAAAAGGCAGTATGGCCATGTTTCTTCAGCCTTCGTGGCTGAAAAAAGACACTTCAGACATTTCCGTTTCTTTTCACGAAATCACTCCCACTGATTGCAGGAAATAGGAGAAAGATGTTACACTTTAATAAGACAATAAACATATTATTTAATGGTTCGTATCTTTAATGTAATTTTATAATCAGTCGATAAAAAAGCATTATTTTTAATTTTTGACAGTTTTAAAAGCGGTGCGAATTTTGATCATCTGTGGTCGTAATACGAGAAATGAACTAGAAATGTCGTACAAAAAGCCAATAAATAAAGACAAACGATGTTATAATAACAGCCACGGGCCACGAGCGAGCCGTATAGCACGCGATACCGCGCTTACACCACGAAAATGATTTTTTTTACTGAAATTCTTATGGAATTACCTCCGCACCCTGTAGATGCGTATCGAGTGTAAAAATAGGCATTTAAACATCGTTATCTCGATGTAAAAGTCGTTATTTTGAGTGGGGTGCGTATGCAATAGTGGATTGTTTAATCTTTATAGCGACATTTATTGGTTGCATTCTTTCCGTTAATAACCAGTAACAATATGAATACGAGTATGTTTTTAAAACGCAATGGCTGCTTCGTGTTAGGGTTTTTGTATTAGAAATATCTTATTGATAACAATACGCATTAATAAAATAAATTAAAAAATACCCATCATGATACATAACTGGCTTTTACGAGAGTTTCAATTTTCAAAACATTTGAGAGGCGCGCGGGCGCGGCGTAAATGCGGTTTAACTTAAGATCTTTAAAAAATCAATAACAACTCAAATATTCCAAAAATAATTGTATCATTACAAAGGTTATTTCATACTTAACCAAACTGATAAAAATTGTATCAATATTGAAAAATATAAGAATTAATAAATATACTCCCATAGATAGAGAAAATCAACTATCGTTAGATTAGTTTTTTTTTTGTACTATGTTCCTAACTAATTGACAGTGATTCTAAGCTCAGTAAATATCATCTTTAATGCCATTTCTAAAAAGGTACACATGTATAAAATCATGACAAAAATCCACCATAAAACAAAAAATAATAAAATAACTGTCTCCACAATCACTCCAGTGCGGCCTGTGACATTCTGCACTTAGACTGTTTTTTTTTTGTTGGGACTGGTAATCGGCTAGTGTTGACACTTTTTAGGCGTTATAACTAATAATTAAAAGGTAACAAGTACGATATTAAAATGAATAGAACCAATGACTAAAGACAAAAATTTTATTTTTAAATGCCGGGAACAAATGTGTCTTTGTTAACCACAAGCAAATAGGGTCAATTTACGGCGAAACGTCTTGTGTACCTGTGGTTAACATGGTCATTTTACAGGTAAAACTTCTTGTGAATCCAAGTTTAAAAGGGTCTCGTCACCGGCTAAGCTAATTTTTGTTCGAGTCAAGTGTCAACCGGTATTTTAGGGCATCTGAAAAAAAAAATAATAATAAAGGGCGTATAATCAATTTTAAAGAAAAACTACCACGGCTAAGTAGGCTTTCTTTTCAATATTATTATTATATCAGCTCATATACGTCCCCACCGAGGGGCTCGAGCCTACCCTGAATCAGGGCGATTAGGCCTTAGTCGACCACGCGGGCCCAGTGCGGGTTCGTCGACTTCACACACAACCTTCGAGTTTCTTCGCAGGCGTGTGCAGGTTTCCTCACGATGTTTTTCCTTCACCGTTAAAGCAATCGGTAATGATATGTACGTAAGTTTTTGAAAAACTCATTGGTACATTGGCCGTCCAGATTTGAACTCGGTACCTCTGGTTAGATGGACCGAGTCGTTACCGGTTGAGCCACCGACGCTTTCTTAGTTTAGGAGTAGTCGACCAACTTAAGATGTGCAGTTGGATTTGTAAAAAGTTCAAAGATTTTCCATACAAAATGTTCTATTACCAATTGTAATTAAAAATTTGTTTATCTAGTTCTGCACAATATGTTAAAGTAATTTAGGGAAACCTGTAAATTGCTCATGGTCTGTTACCATTACTTTTTTTAACGCTGTGTAATTAAATAGCTGTTGGTTTTGTTTTTTAAAAAGACTTTGGGACCCTACTTAGCGCTAGTCCGACTCGCACTTCTCCGGTTTTTTTTAAAGCTATAGACAACTGCCTACTGTGTAGCACGTTCCAACTGTTTCCTTTTGTTAAGTGTGAAATTAATTTGAAGATGGTATCACAAGACGGTAACAGGTGTTACAAATTGTGGAACAGTCTCTGTGCTGAATTTTAATAACGCTGTAGATGTAATTGCAGATAACTAAGTAATTATTAAACAGGGTGTATTATAACTGGCGTAAGACCCGTCAACTAGGCGTTCTCCTCCTCATACTGAACAACTTTCCTCAAACCCATAGTCAATTCTCAAAAAAAAATGGACCCTTCATACTAAAATTCACGAAATTGGTCAATCAGCTGATCGATTTGTATGAAGAGTAAATATTTTTTTAATATTTTTAAGCGATTTGTACAACTTTTGACAACAGTTGAACAACAGTTGTTCAGTATAATGAGTGGAAGCCACAGTTAACGGGACCTATACCAATTTTGTTACATCCTGTATAGCTTCATACCTGGGGCTTTTCATCATCATCTTCGTAGCTTCATAATCATCATCAGTTCAGCCGAAGAACGTCCACTACTGGACATAGGCCTCCCCCAAGGATTATTATTTTTATCGTCTTAGCTTTATTCCCAATTATTTTAGGTCGCCTTTAAATGTTTTTGTATCCATTCTGGTCTTGTTTCGGTTATATAGATAGATAGATAGATAATTCATTTATTCATTAACAGTTTACAAGGAATAAAGTAATAAGGTAGATACTAATACGCTTATTTTAACTACACAAAGAACAAGATTAAAAATAAAAGACGTAACAAAACAAAATTAAAACACAAACAGGACGAACGAAGTACTGCCAATGAAACGGCAATGACTCAGCATAAATGTTGTGGATTGTGTTCCCACAGCTCCACAACGCCAATATTCTGTCAGTCCCAGTGGTTGCGTCGTGCGCACCTCGAACGGTCATTTCATCACACCTCATCACAGGTTAGTTCTTGCGTTACTCCAAATCTTCTTTCTAACTTCTTCTTTTTAACTGCATCCAACCATCTCTTATTTGGTCTTCGTTTCCTCCCACCTTCGTGACCAAAACTCTTGGTGTCACGTTTTTGTTAGACATCCACTGCTAGACAAAGGCCTCCATCCCCCAAGGATTTCCACGACGACCGGTCCTGCGCTGCCCGCATCCAGCGGCTTTACCGTGTGGGAGGCCTGCCTACGCTGTTTTCCGGTGCGCGGTTGCCACTTGAGAACTTTACTTCCGCAACGATCATCTGTTCTACGAGCTATGTGCCCTAATAAGCAATAATATGGGAAGAATTAAATTTCATTTAATTATATTTGCTTTGGAATTCAAATATACTAGGCAGAATATTTGACTTTAAAAAAGTGCTATCGTTCTCTCAATGCAATCACTATAACTTACTTAGTGCTATAGTGTGATCGGGTCTTAGTCACGCGATCCAACCGTCACTGGCAGCGCTCCATTCATATACAGGGTGATAAAAAATTTACTTCCCATACAAATTTGGCAAATCAACACGAAATCAATTCATCGATTTGTATGGGAAGTAAAAAAAAATGTGAATGGACCATGAGTTTTTGAGGAAAGTTATTCAATTTCATAGGAAGAAGACACAGTTAAAGTATTGCCAAACCTTGGACTGACCCAGTGGTCCAGTAGTCAGCGCTTCTTCCTGCTGTTCTGAAGGTCGTGGGTTCAATTCTTATTCAGGACAATTGCTTTTTTGCTCGCTCTGTGCTGCGTGTTTTTTATAAGTATTAATAAATGTAATTAGTATGTATTTATATGTACATAAGTCTCTGGTCCCCATTTTACAGGGATTCCTGGTTTGTAAACACTGTCAGTCTGAACTTTGAAAGGTTGCTTCTTTTGTACCGTAATAGGGTCATCATATCAGCCGAAGGACGTCCACTGCTGGACATAGGCCTCCCCCAATAGGGTAGCGTAATAGGGTAGCTGGCTGAAATTTCGTTAGTATAACCAATCAATCCGACTCGAAGGACCATTAATTAAGGAACGAGTCCCGGCTCGCAAAACGGCTGCGACCTAGTTTATTCAGCGAAGTATACTAGATGTTAAAGTATAAAATAATGTTTTAGTAATATTGTTTATTTAAGACGAATGTCACTCCAGTTGAGCGTAAGTTAAAAACTTCCGGTTATTGATTGGTTATACTGATAAGGTCGCAAAATATACTGAGTCAACATAATGTCTTTGAACCGTTCAGATTCCCTGGT